>JBBWWP010000156.1:0-10124 GCA_039105355.1 Benthosema pterotum | reverse complement strand
AGATTATTCAAAAACAACCCTTTTTTTCTGGTGACTGATATTGTTCTGATGATATGTGAGAGGGCCATGGAATATCATTTATAGTTTTCATTTATTTTTAAAAATATTGTTTTTGGGTATTTGGGTGTGCCTACTGCCTACCCAAATGAATAAAACAATTATTACGGCCAAATTTCACCCCTTACTTCTTGGCTCGTTCCTTCCTTCACAGGCCTGGAGTGATCCTACGCAGCAGTGTAATACAGAATAATGGAGGTCCAGTCATGAATCCATTTTGAGGTTATTATTGAGAAGTGGGTTTGAGCAGATGAATGAACAGAACATACCAGGAATGTTATTGTAATTGTCCTTTTCCTTTGTGTAAGTTCTATGCTGTTGGTTTGTGGTGCTGCTACTGCTTGCTGCTGTTACTGCTGTTACTGCTGTTACTGCTGTTGCTGCTGGTAGGAACAGTTTGGCTCCAAACCCTGTGTCCACCATCCCCCACAGCACCTGTGACACTCCCTATATGCACCTAGTGCTATGGTGCTCTAGCCCGCCACCAAGTGTCCGAAAAAATGTACTGCATTTACTAACCCTCTCTGAGTGAGTCTGAATAAACTAAATAAGGCCACTTCTAATGGCTCCTACACCGGCCCCTAATTGTCTGAACTTTCACAATTATAAATATAAACATAAAGGAGCCATATTCAAATTTACATTTACATTTCTTTTCCCATTTTTTTTCTTTTCTTTTCTTTTTACAATTTCAGAAACAAAACAAAAAGTAGATTCAATCTTCTTTTTCTTCAAACGTTAGTCTTAGTCTCTTTAGTTCTCAGTCTCTTGGAGTAGTGGTGGTGGGATCCACCACCACCACCACGTCACCTGGGGCAAAACTTCTTCTTTTTGCTGACCATCTTTGCCTTTCTTGGATTAGTGGTAAGTATTCTTTTGTCCATCGTTTCCAAAAGAGATCTGCCATGTACTGTATTTGTTTCCATCTACGTTTGATGTATAGATCATCTTTCACAAAGAGCCCGGGTGGTAGTATTGGCTGTGTTTTTAACAAAAGAAGATGGTTCGGGGTCAGCGGTTCCAGGTCCATTGGGTCATCAGAAGATTTGGTGAGAGGTCTGTTATTTAAAATTGCTTCTACCTCACACATCAAAGTTTGCAATCCTTCATCATCAAGCACTTGTTGTTTAAGGACAGAACGAAGTACATTTCGTACCATGCGGATTAGTCGTTCCCAAACACCTCCGTGATGGGATCCTGCTGGGGGGTTAAAGGTCCACTTTATCCCTTGATTAAGCATTTCTTTCTGGATTTTATCCTGATTTAGGCTTTTCAATGCTTCCCTTAATTCTCTCTCCGCTCCAATGAAATTTGTACCATGGTCTGATTTTAAGGATGAAACTTGACCTCGTCGACAGATAAATCTTCTTAGTGCATGGATGCAGGAGTCTGTATCAAGTGTATGTGCAACTTCGAGATGTATAGCTCTGCTTGCCATGCAGGTGAAGATTACACCATACCTTTTTACAAGATTTCGTCCCCTTTTGATCTCTATAGGACTGAAATAGTCTACTCCCACATCTGTAAATGGAGGCTTGTCAGGTTGGATCCTCTCCAGAGGTAAGTCTGCCATTTTTTGCTCACCAACTCTTCCTCGCTGTCTTTTACACACTGTACAGTCGCTTATGATTTTCCTTACAGCCGAGTTCGCTTTGATGAGCCAATATTTTTTGCGGAGATGGGACAGCATGAAATTTCTTCCTCCATGTCCGAGCAGTTTATGGATGTGTCGTAATAATAGTGTGGATATGTGTAGGTCTTTCGAGAGGATAATCGGATGTTTGATTTCATCAGGCATCGCTAGTCTGTTCAGGCGACCGCCTACTCTCAGGAGCCCACCATCCAACACCGGATCCAGCTTGTATAAATGACTGCTTCTTTTGATATTTCCATCAGTTTGCAGGACAGAAATTTCATCTGGAAAGATTTGCATTTGACTGAATGAGATGACTGCATGTTCTGCTTGGGTGAGATCTTCGGGAGTCAAGTACTGTCCACGAAGTGTTGTTTTATAGACCTGCATTTCCTTCTCAACCTTCTCCTTTAATTTGATTTGGTCATTTTCAATACTGCCCACAGCAGCTTGAATCTCGTTTCTCCTTTTAGCCAGTTTTGAGAGTGTGGTCTTTACTTTGAGAAGCCAAGCTACAGCAGTTTTGAGTTTTGTCCATGATGAGAAGTAGTGAATCAGATAGTTAGTTGGGTTCTGTTGATCTTTGATAATGGCATTTACTGTGATGTCAGGTTTGACCTCTGGATCGTTGGCAGAGATGATAGATTCAAAAGGTAAGTTAGGCCATTCTTCATTTGATTTGCAGAGGAAATCTGGTCCTCTGATCCATTTCTTGCAGCTTAAAAAGCGATCGGCTGTCAGCCCTCTAGATGCTGCATCTGCAGGGTTCTCTTTTGTACCCACATATTTCCACTGTGATACATCAGTAGCGTCCCTTATAAGAGAAATCCTGTTTGCTACAAATGTCTGAAAACGTTTTGTTTCATTGTTTATGTATTTCAGCACTGTAGTGCTGTCCGTCCAGAATATGGACTTGTCTAGCCGCAGCTGCAATTCCTTACGCGCTATTCGGTCAATACGAACAGCCAGGACTGCTGCTGCCAGCTCCATTCTGGGTATTGTCATTTGTTTCAGTGGTGCCACTCTCGATTTTCCCATCAGAAATGCTACATGCACTTCTCCATCACTGTTTTCCAGTCGTAGATAGGACACTGATCCGTAGCCACTCTCACTGGCGTCTGAAAAATGATGTAGCTGTGAGTGTGTGATGTGACCAAAATTCTTGGGTTTGATGCACCTGTCCACTTTGAATTCCGACATTTGCTTGAGATCCTCTAGCCATCTTGTCCACTGCAGTGAGAATATTTCAGGTATGGCCTCGTCCCATCCAAGCTTCCTCCTGCAGAGCTCCTGCATTATTAGTTTGGCTGGCAAAGCAAATGGTGCTAAAAATCCCAAAGGGTCATAGATTGAGCCGACCACAGACAGGATGCCACGTCTGGTGTGTGGTCTTTCAGGTGCAGTGATGTTGAACTTGAACACATCTGTTTCAACACACCAGTGTAGTCCTAGGGCCCTCTCAACTGGCAGGTTGTCCTTGTCCAAGTCCAACTCCTTGATTTCTTTGGCTCTGTGCTCTTGTGGAATAGATGTTAAGACAGCACGGCTGTTGCTGATCCATTTGGATAGAATGAAACCACCCCTCTGGCAGAGAGCAGTCAGGTCTTTCACTAGTTGTACAGCTTTTTGTTCTGTGGGCATAGATTTTAGATAGTCATCCACGTAAAAGGCTGTTTTAACTGTATCTGTCACCTCAGATGGAAAGTGAGCCCGGTTGTCTTCTGCAGTTTTTCTCAATGAGAAGTTGGCACAACTTGGCGACGACACAGCTCCAAAAAGATGTACCTTCATTCTATATTCAGCTAGCTCCTTTTGTACATCACCATCAGGCCACCATAGGAATCGCAGGTAGTCGACATGCTCTGCAGACACCTTAACCTGATGGAACATGGCTTTGATGTCTGCCATCAGGGCAACCGGCTCCTGTCTGAATCTGGTGAGTACTCCAATAAGTGAATTAGTCAGATCGGGTCCCTGAAGCAGTTGAATGTTGAGTGATGTGCCTTTATAGACTGCTCCACAGTCAAATACCACTCTCAGGGTGCCTTTCTTTGAGTGATACACGCCATGATGTGGAATATACCAAAGTTTTCCATCACTTCGATTTAGCTGGTCGACTGGCACCAATTCAGCGTAGCCACATTTAATCATATCAGTGAGGAATGCTGTGTATTCATCATGGAACTTTTCATTTTTGTTGAACTTGCGTTTCAGGCTTTGTATGCGTTGCTCTGCGATACACCGGTTATTTGGCATGATGGGGTCTTCTTGTTTGAAAGGTAAGTCTAGGCAGTAATGTCCATCTTTAATTTTTGCAGAGTGGTTTAGAATATCAAGGAATCTGGCCTCTTCTCTTGACATTTCTTCCGTTTCATCACTGGCTCTTTCACAGAAATCTTGATTGTACTGTTTAACAAGTAACTCTTCCAGGTTTAGAATAGATATTCTATTTACAGCCACAGCAGGACAGCCATTCTCCACCCTGATGCTGTCGTCTCCTTTCAAGGGACCATAAATGACCCACCCCAATAGGGTCTTTACAGCGTATGGTCCGTCTGCCTGGCTATTAACCACCTCCCAGGGTTCCAGTAGTTTCGAGGCGTTTGTGCCAATGAGGAGGTCGATGCCGGCGTCAATTTCAGGTAATGTGATGTGGTATAAGTATGGCCAGTCAGACAGGTCTTGTTGTTTTGGAATATTGTGTTGAGAGACAGGCATAGTTGTGTGTGTGAACACATCAGGCAGTTGCATAAAGTCATTTGAATCCATTCTTGCTATTTCCAAACCAGTGATGTGGTAGCTGGTCTCAGGCTTCACTTGGTTCATCGTTCGGAGGAGTATATTTGTTCTTTGTCCTGTGATCTTGAGTCTTTTCATTAAATTCTCAGTGCAGAATGTGGATGTGCTGCCATGATCCAAAAATGCGTAGGTCTGTATAACCGTGTCTCCCTTGTGACTCTTCACTTGAACTGGGACGATGGAAAAAATGGAAGCATCGTCACCGGCCCCAATATGGCCACATGTATGAGGTGAGATGACAGGTTTCTGTGTTTGTTCTGTTTGCATTTGTTCTCTGTGGAGTATGTTAGGATGTTTCTGTTTGCATTTGTCACAAGTTAGACGAGATCTGCAAATTTTTGATAAATGTCCCCTTTTTAAGCAGCCAAAACAGATGCCCTTTTCCTTTAGGAAATCTATTTTTTCCCTGTGGCTCCTTTCCATAATGTGTGGACATTGCTCCAATGTGTGATTGCCTTCTTTACAGAACAGACATGGGTTGTGACTGATGGATGCATTTGCTTTCTCTCCTGGCTCCACAGATGTTATTATGGGTGTTACGGTTGTTGCAAAGTTGCTCTTTGGACTTGACTTTTCCTTTGATTTAACATTTTTGACAGTAGAAGTCTGCTTGGGGTCCTGGATATTTCCGAAGAGTGGGTCTGACAGAATCATCACTTGTCTTTCGATGAAGTTAACAAGATCACAAAACACTGGTCGGTGACCTCTCTCCTTTAGCTCACATGCCTTGTTTCTCCAAATCTCTCTCAGTTTGTATGGCAGTTTTAACAGAATGGTTCTCATGTTTGATGCCACATTCATTTCATCCATATAACATAGATTCTCCATAGCGTTACAGCAGCTTCTGAGGAATAGAGAGAACGCTTCCAGCCCTTTCGCATCCTCTGACTTTATTGCTGCCCAGGCAAAAGCCTTTTCCATATAAGCTGTGGCAATTTTATGCTCATTTCCAAAGTTCTCTTTGAGCAGGCGTTTTGCTCTTGGGTAGCCCTGGGATGGAGGCAGATGTTGGCAGCTGCGAACAAGATTTTTGGGGTGCCCTCTGGTGTATTGCTCCAGAAAATATAAACAGTCACCATAATCATCTGTCTTTTTCTCAATTGCATTTTCAAAGGCCCTGATAAACCCTTCATATTGTAATGGATCCCCCCTCATATATTGAAATGTCCCGGGGTGGCAAAGTGGCATAGAGGTTCTGTTTGACCAATAGAGCTGTTATGTCATTTTGTTTTTGCAACACACTGGAAATATCACCCTGATAACCAACATTAGTAGTAGGCAGTGAAGTATGAACAGCATGACCATGAACACCTCTTTTCATTTGACCTGGTAGATTTTCAGTTTGCACATTTTGCATTGAATGAGTTTGCCTGGGGAGAGAGTATTGCATTTGAGTAGTGGTATGCATTTGAGAAGTGGTATATTCAACATTGGCAGATTTTCCATAAGTGGGTTGTTTTGGCTTTACATCCTGTGGCCTTGTGAGATGCTTTGTTTCCATTGACACCCTTTCTTTGTGTTCAGTTTGACCTGGTAAGTATATGTTCGCATTTGGATTTAATGTAGGTTTTCCTTTTGGGGCAGCAGCTCCCTTTTCTGTATCCGAATCCGTCCCATTTGACACTTTTGAATTGCTCCTTGAGCTCATTGTCTCCAGTACTTGTGCTTTTGCATTGGCTGCGGCCAGCTTTGTCTGTATTTCCAACTGCTCTTTGTCTCTCCTCAACTTTTCCTGTTGCATTCTGAGCTGTTCTTGTTGAACCTCCTGTTCTCTTCTCAGTTGATCTTGTTGCATTTTGAGCTGTTCTTGTTGTGCCTCAATTTGATGTTTCTGCTGTAGGGCAGCAGCCTCCTCGGCAAGAGCTGCCTTTTCAGCCTGGGCCATGATGCGAGCAGATGAAGTTGATGAAGAAACCTTTGATGCAGAGGATTTGTGTGTTGATCTTGTCTTAGAGACATTTGATACACTGTCATGGGGTGTAACATCATCAGAATGCACAGAAATCACAGACTCAGTTTCATCAGGAGTGTGTGTTATTGGTGGTTCATTTTCAACTGTGATATTTCCAACAGTAGCATGCATTTGAGGTTCATTTTCCTGAGTGGCAGGTATGGGTGGCTCATTTTCAACAGTACCAGTGACATGTGTAGCTTGCTGTTTCAACTCTGATAGCCATATTTGTACATCATGTATGAAACCTTCTACATACTCAATCTTTGGTTGAAACCACTCATTTTGCCTCTCAATTTCCTCCTCAGGTATTTGCAAAACCATCAGTGAGGCATGGTCTGCCCTTGCTCCCCCACACACATGAATTAATTCATCCAGAAGACATCTTACATCCTTTTCATTTTCATTTGATTTCATGAGCTCCTTTAATGCATCTCTTAATTTTGCAGCCTTTTTAATTGCCGCTCCTCTTGATTTTTGATACTTTTCCAGTGACATTTCCAATCCTTTAGCAGTATGTTTGACCACTCTTTTTTCCTTTTCAGGTTCACCTTTGCCATCTTGTGGCCGAGTATCATCCCCACCACTAGACATGTTTGATCTTTGAGTCAGTCAAAGTCACAGCCAGCTCCAAACCAACTCACCCCAATAGAGCTGCAGGCGTGTCCTATCACCTAGCAGGGCTGGCAGTGAAACAAACATTGTCCATCCATTTATGGCTCCTTTGGTGTCCTTCAGAAGTCCTCTTGAAGTTCTTTTCACTCTAGGTAGAGCGCTGTTCCTACTGAATATTACGGCCAAATTTCACCCCTTACTTCTTGGCTCGTTCCTTCCTTCACAGGCCTGGAGTGATCCTACGCAGCAGTGTAATACAGAATAATGGAGGTCCAGTCATGAATCCATTTTGAGGTTATTTATTGAGAAGTGGGTTGAGCAGATGAATGAACAGAACATACCAGGAATGTTATTGCAATTGTCCTTTTCCTTTGTGTAAGTTCTATGCTGTTGGTTTGTGGTGCTGCTACTGCTTGCTGCTGTTACTGCTGGTACTGCTGTTACTGCTGTTACTGCTGTTACTGCTGGTAGGAACAGTTTGGCTCCAAACCCTGTGTCCACCATCCCCCACAGCACCTGTGACACTCCCTATATGCACCTAGTGCTATGGTGCTCTAGCCCGCCACCAAGTGTCCGAAAAAATGTACTGCATTTACTAACCCTCTCTGAGTGAGTCTGAATAAACTAAATAAGGCCACTTCTAATGGCTCCTACAACTTTAATTTTAAAAATAAATGAAAACTGTAAATGAAATTCCATGGGCCTCTCACGTATTAGTCTGGTGTGTTCACATGAGACTGAGTAGACCATAAAATGACCAAAGGTTTTTTCGAAAGTGGAATACCCCTTCAAAAAATACAAACTATGCCTTCAATGTCGCATAATATATTTCATTTCATTAGTAGGAAGTCAATGGAGGGTATTGCAACTCTAGATTACTCCCATTATTAAATAATATACTGTAAATATATTTTCTCTTTTTTACAATATTTATTCAGTAGCATGTGATATGTCTAACTATGGGGGGTTTCTAGCCACAATGCAACTCTTGATTTTTTTTTTATAATGGTATGAATCTAGAGTTGCAATATCCTCCATTGACTCGGCAATAATAAAAAATCATCTGTGAGCTTCTATTATATGACGTTAATCTCACCAACATTGCAGCTGAAGGGAAAGCTTGATTTATCCTCTATTTGCAATGCACTTGTTTGATAAAAATCCACTATAGACATGTTATGAGCTACTTTCTGTATTTATCTGCAGGTGATTGTGTTTGGAAGCACTCATTAGTCACTGAACGGCCCTGTGTACCGCCTGTTTAGAATTTGCACATAATGTAAGAGGCACCGCACCACCCCACCCCATTAATACAAACGAGTGCCTCCAAACAGTGGTGGACTGGGCGAAAAAAATAAAAATAAATAGGCCCGGACATTTTTAGCGTGATTTGGCCTAAACCGGCCCACCACAACCAGCTTGATGGACCTATTCTACCTGGTATAGTTGGTTAACCAGATGTAACTCTTTGAGAGCGTAAATATGAAACAAAATGGACCCTTGCGGGTCCATTTGGTTACATGTTAGCACTCTCAAGAGTTAAAATATTCATCTAAATTGGCCCATGTCTAATTAGAAAATGTCGAAGATTAATGCTCATTTTGATCTGGCTCATGTTTTACTGGTTTGTTTCCCAAATCTAGCCTGGAATTGTGGACCAAAAAGCAAAATAAATCTTTAGTTTTGGGGACAGTTGGGGCTAAAATGTCATCAAATGGTGGTCCGTGGCTCAAAATTCTGAATGAATAGTGGGCTGGGCCCTGGGATCAAAAAGGTTGAAAACCACACTACAACACTGATCCCTAGTCAAAAAATCTTATAGAATTCCAATAGAAAAGTCGTATCAGATTTAGGAACAAATCCTATTGGATTTGCAATTAGCCGCATTGCGACGTTAGCAGTGTTGTTTTTGTCGACTAAGACTAAGACTAAAGACTAAGTCGACTAAGGTTTTTGATATTTAGTCGACTAAGACTAGACTAACAAAAATTAATTTCAAAAGACTAATTGGGACTAAAAGATGTGTTTTCAAAAGACTAAGACTAAGACGAAGACTAAATCATAACCTAAGACTAATGGAAATAGGAAACATTTTTAACTTCTTTTTAAGTATGTGAACATATCTGCAGTATAGATTGCATACGTTTTCAGGAAAGGGACTTATTACTAATGCAGTCATTTTATACAAAGAAATAAAACGAGACATCTTTCATACTAAAAACTATAAATCTGTATAACATATATAAACCTACACTGCATTTGTATGTAAGACTAACTACTAAGACTAAGACTGAAAGACTAAGACTAAAAAAAGACTAAGACTGAGACTAAGACTAAATCGACGTTGATATTTCGTCGACTAGACTAAGACTAAAAAAATGAATTTTAGAAGACTAAATGGGACTAAAAGACGAAATATGTGTTACTCAAAAGACAAAGACTAAAACTAAGACAAAATTCTCAATATTCTCAAATAAACAACACTGGGCGTTAGATTCTTTTCTTTTATATTTGGAATTTATGTGAATCTAAAGTCGCATCCAGCTCCATTGACTCGACTGCTGTCTAAATGTCACCAGTGATCTGCTTGTATTCAACGAGTCAAAACTCACCAACTATTCCACAACAAACATCACAGATGCCATCTTGCCAAACAAGAGCTGAGTGGGAGTGCTTGTTTTATACACTGACACACCAGGTGCACACCTGGTCGGTGCACACGCAGTATCGCCACCTGCTGTTTGTGTGTGTCAGTGTATAAAACAAGCACTCCCGCTCAGCTCTTGTTTGGCAAGATGGCAGCTGTGATGTTTGTTGTGGAATACCCAGGACAGAAAGTAGCTCATAATATGTCTACGGTGGATTTTTATGGCACAAAACCCTTGCAGATCGACAGAGGATGTGGCAAGCTTTCTCTACAGCTGCAAAGTTGGTGAGTTTGACACGTTGAATACAAGCAGATCACTGGTGACATTTAGACAGCAGTCGAGTCAATGGAGCTGGATGCGACTTTAGATTCACATAAATTCCAAATATGAAAGAAAAGAATCTAACGTCGCAATGCGGCTA
>JBBWWP010000155.1:0-10204 GCA_039105355.1 Benthosema pterotum | reverse complement strand
GGGAGTGGGCGAGTTCGGAACTATCCATCATCCCTCAAGCAGGGACACCCTACAAACCTGTCGACGTCCAGGCGGGGGAAGAGACAGCAGCAGCAGAGGGACACGTCTGAAGCTCAGCAGAGGTAGAGGCAGCAGAGGGACACGTCTGAAGCTCAGCAGAGGTAGAGGCAGCAGAGGGACACGTCTGAAGCTCAGCAGAGGTAGAGGCAGCAGAGGGACACGTCTGAAGCTCAGCAGAGGTAGAGGCAGCAGAGGGACACGTCTGAAGCTCAGCAGAGGTAGAGGCAGCAGAGGGACACGTCTGAAGCTCAGCAGAGGTAGAGGCAGCAGAGGGACACGTCTGAAGCTCAGCAGAGGCAGCGGTGGGACACGTCTGAAGCTCCAGAGTCGTTCTGAGGAGGATTCATGAAAAGTAGAACATTCATCAATTTAAGGAATGGAGATCTGAAGCATCAACAACCTGTTGACGTGGGATTAGATCATTTATTAAGATTAAACTAAAAAAATGCTCAATGTACAATTGATATTACATAAAATGATATACATTTATGTAATATCAATTGTACATTGTTGATAAGATATGAATACATACACACCTTGCTGTGTATGTATTTATATTATTTCATTTATTTAAATCTATAATGCAGGCATTTAGCCCTTATTCAATATAGAATAGGTTACCCCTACCATTACCTTACCATGACCATTAAAATAAAAAAAAAGAATAAATAATAATATTATTATTATTATTATTATTATTATTAATAATAATAATCCATTCCAAATTTGATGTTTTTCTTTGGAAAAAAAATTCCAAATTTCATCTTTTCTTGGGCAAAAAAAATATTCCAAATTTCATAAATGATGATTTGTATAGCGCCTTTATCCAAGGCGCTTTTTAGATTGAGCATCACATTCACACACTGATGGCAGAGGAAACCATGCAAGTACCTACTAGCACACCAGGAGCAATTAGGGGTTCAGTGTCTTGCTCAAGGACACACTTCGACACCACCTCTGTGGGAACCAGGGATCAAACCGGCAACCTTGTGGTTTCCATAACTTTGCCCCTGAGTCACTGCTGCCCACAATTATCTTTTTCTTTGGTCACACACACACACACACACACATCACACACACTCACACACACACACACACACATCACACACACACACACACACACACATTTCATCTTTTTCTTGGTCAAAAAAATAAATATTCCAATTTCATCTTTTCTTAGTCCAAAAAATATTTCCAATTTCATCTCATCTTTTGCGAAAAATTGATCTTATCTTTTGGCGAAAAAATATTCCAAGTTCCATCTTTTCTTTGTAAAAAAAAAAAACAAAAAACATTCCAATTATATCTCCATCTTTTGGCCATATTGCAATTTCATCTTGTCTTTTGGGGGAAAAAAATTCATCTTATCTTTTGGCGAAAAAAAATCAATTTCATCTTATCTTTGGCAAAAATAATATTCCAATTTAATCATTTGTTTGGTCAAAAATATAAAATATTCCCAATTTCATCTTTTCTTGGGTGAAAAGAAAATATTCCAATTTAATTTTTGGGGGAAAAAATATTCCCAATTTGATCTTTCATCTTCGAGACACAAGTTTCTTGAAGAATAGAAGTCATCTTTAAGAAAATGGAAGTCGTCTGGAAGAAAATGGAAGTCGTCTTGTAGAAAAATGGAAGTCGACTTTAAGAAAATCGAAGTCTTCTTGGACGAAATCGAAGTCTTCTTGAACAAAATCGAAGTCTTCTTGGACAAAATCGAAGTCTTCTCGGACAAAAATCGAAGTCTTCTTGAACAAAATCGAAGTCTTCTTGGACAAAATCGAAGTCTTCTTGAAGAAAATGAAATTGACCAATTGTTTTTCATCATCCGGCCTATGTAGCCCTACCCAAATGAACCAATTGGATGATGAAACACATGCACACACACCACACAACCGCAAACACACAACTACAAGTTCCTAATAATAATAATGTTATGGTACCTGAAAACAACTCATAAAAAGATTAGACAAAACACGAGATTTGGCCACTGGGAGGGGAAGGGAAAACAGCAGAGAAAAACAACACAAAACAAACAAACATAACATTTGGCCATCTCCATTTCCAACGTGAGACCTCAAGACGTATCCAAATGGGCTTGAAGTAAAAACCTGACCTGCGACCGATGGAACCTACTACTACTGACTACCCTAGGTTGTAGATCCAGCGACGTGGTCCAGTCGTAGATTTCGTCGTCGGCCAACATTCTCGTAGTCAACGTTGGGCCAATCAAACTGTCAGCCACAACCATGAATCCCACAATGCATGCACACAATCTGACACTCGCACACCAACCTAGGCCCATCACAATTATTACATAATACGTATTTGAGATAATCCCCTGTTGGGATAATAGCCATGATCGTTTCCAAGTTGGAAAGTCGTGCAAGTGGCAGATCTACGAGCTCAAAACCTGGTTTGATGTCGTACATCCAATACTTTCACTATTACGTCGTACTAAAGAATATTAGTATGACGCAATTAAATTGTAATTGGTTCAATTGTACAAGAACATTCATTACAATGCTGTCCTAATCGAGACGGGCCTAAAGTGCTTACCTCCAATGTACGCCTGCGGGGGTACATTTGGGTATCCCAGACAGAAATAGGTGCCACTATCACCTGTCCAGCGCGGGGGGGGGGGCCTCCTGGCCTCAACCCATCAACCCCCGAAAAACACCCAACCGTTGCAAGTACCTTAAAAAACAAAAACAAAATATAAAATCACAAGCAAGTAAAGAAAGGAGTGAAATCCACTAACACGTACAACCTGGTGGCAACCAGGTCACGACCACTTTCTTAGTGTTCGTGACATTTTCCAATGATTTTACTTGTACTTTACTACATGTCACTACAGAATGGTAAAATGGCAACAATGAAAAACGTTCCACCGCATTCCGTTTCCTAGAAATGGAGGTCTGGGGGAAAAAAAAGATTTTTCCATGTATTTTTAAGGGATCAAGCAGTCCACGAAGTGACCTTGATCCCTTCTTGTTTTTGTCTCTTTTTTCCTCCTTCCACTAGAAATAGCTGTTCTGGCTGAACCGTGCAGTCGGTTTTTCGCGCGAAAATTGGTAATCTGGTAGAGGGTGATGCCAAACGGTGATGATGCGAAGCCTGTGACCACTGGTCAAATGTGGCGCTATACACTCAACTGAATTTGCAAACTTAAACACTCATAACGCATGAACTGCTCGACTCTCAGAAATGTAACTTATATTCACTTATGCGTCTGCTTATGCCGAACAACTTTTGTATTCTTACTTTTGACCTCTGACCTTAGATGAACCGCCATCTTGAATTATATGAAAACAGTTAAAATGTCTCTTCTCCTACAATCTTTGATCAAAATGCATAACAATGACTACACATGAACTTTGAAGCCATACAAACATGAAGGGTGTGAATTTTGTTTTCAGTGAAAAAAATGATGTTTTTTACGAGCCAATGAAAATTGCTTGTTTGTGAAAATTCTTCTATTATCCCTAATCTACACATGCAAAGTAATCTGTTTATGAGATTTTACAGTTTGGAGAGGGGGATGCCAAATAGCAGCAAAACCAGTCTTACTCCAATTGCTCAAATGGGGGCGCTATAATAACAATTCTTTGAAACTGAAACATTTGAAAAACCATAACTCGGGCCTCGTTTGGCCAAAAATCATGGGACTTGTTTCTACATGTTCCTTGGTTCATGTGGAACACATCTGTAACATTGAACCGTAAGCTCCTCCCCCCAGAGTGTCTGCCATTTAAAGCAGTTTGAAAAATGCTCATGCCTGATTTTCTGGCTGGATTTTTGATTTGCACAACAAATGTTTGTTGTACAAGCCGGTTTGCATTTTTGTACACACCATCACTGTTTGTGTGTGTGACGTAAAGTACTTCTGTGGCCTGCCGCGCACCGAGGACAGCCATCGTCAGTGTGTTAATCTCGCGTTAATTTTTTTGACGCCATTAACGCACGGCTGTGTTAACACGAGATTAATGCATTAATGCGTTAACGCATTAACGTGTTAACGCCAACACCTTTAATATATATAAATATATGTGGGTTTTTTTTTTTCAGGCTAGCTAGATTGCATTGCATTGTGGGTCCCTTTAGGTCGTGGGCCGTGGTTTCAAAAAGGTTGGAAACCCTGCTATAAAGCACAAAGCACTGCATCGTTCTAATCTTTTCTGACTCAAATTCGAACAATTTAGCTGTATCATTCCAATTTCAAACTGTATCGTTTCCATTTTTAGTCTGAGATTAGTAAACTGTATGTGTTTCTAATTTCACACTGTATCATTCCAATTTTTACTCAGAGAGTAGTAAACTACATCGTTCCAATTTCAAGCTGTATTGTTCCAATATTAGTGAGAGATTATTAAACTATCATTTCAATTTTAAAGATGTATCGTTCCAATTTTAGTCAGAGAATAGTACACAATATTGTTTCAATTACAAACTGTATCGTTCCTTTTTTAGATTAGTAAACTGTATTGCGACAATTTCAAACTGTATCATTCCAATATTAGTCAGAGATTATTAAACTGTATCGTTCCAATTTTAAGCTGTATCGTTCCACTTTTAATTAGAGATTAATAAACTATCATTTCAATTCCCAGCTCTATTTTAATTATATTCCTCTGGTTGTACAACAATGGAACTGATGTGAGAATACACAACACACACCAGAGATGGAGCACTCATTAGAGCTGCATGGTGCTTGCTATACAAGCAGTGTGCAAACCGTTTTGTACAACGCTATGTACCATGGTGTAGTTGCCAACGGGGTCGGGAGTTGGCTGAAGCCCATACTGCATCGCAGTGTGCAGTATGGGGGGGCCATACTGCACCGCAGTGTGCAGTGTGCAGTGTGGGGGGCCATACTGCACCGCAGTGCGCAGTGTGGGGGGGCCATACTGCATGCACCGCAGTGCGCAGTGTGGGGGGGGCCATACTGCACCGCAGTGCGCAGTGTGGGGGGGCCATACTGCACCGCAGTGTGCAGTGTGGGGGGGCCATACTGCACCGCAGTGTGCAGTGTGGGGGGCCCATACTGCAACCGCAGTGTGCAGTGTGGGGGGCCATACTGCACCGCAGTGTGGGGGTGCAGTATGGGGGGGGGGCATACTGTACTGCAGTATGGGGGGGCATACTGTACTGCAGTATGGGGGGGGGGGGCATACTGCAACACCGCAGTGTGCAGTATGGGGGGGCTTGCGGGGGGCAAGTGACAATATGGGGGGGAGCTGCGGGGGCAAGCGACAACGGCAACCACACTTTGCAATTTTTAAATTGCGAATATTCTAGTTTCCATTTGTCACTTTGACCACTAAGCTCCACCCTCTGACTGCTGAATTGTGCATATGTGTTCATATTGCTTACTGCTTGGTGGCGTGTTGTTGGTTGTTTCATTGATGACAACAACTAAGCAAATCATTGTGCCAGGATAGCTCAGTCGGTAGGGTGCCTGACTTCGGACACAAGATTGAGGGTTCAAGTCCCACTGCTGACAATACAAGTCTGAGTCTCCAAAAACCCTGCTGTGTTTCCACAATCACATGATGTATTTCTTCCATGTTTCTATGGCTTATTTGTGCATATTTAAGGAGCGGTAGTGGCTCAGAGGTAGAGTAACCGGATGGTAACCACAAGGTTGCCGTTCGATCCCGGGCTCCTGCAGAGTTAGTGTCGATGTGTCCCTGTCCCACTGCCATCAGTGTATGAATGTGTGTGTGAATGGGTGAATGTGATGCACAATCTATGTAAAGCGCCTTGGATAAAGGCGCTATATAAATGCACCATTTACCAAGCAGTCCACTGAATGTGTGTGTTGTTTCCAGTACGTCTTGTGTCTGTTGGTAGCCTCATTGGTAGAGCGCATGACACCTAGTAATATGAGTCAATCATGCACAATCTCATGTGGTCTTCTACATCTAAGTTCATGGTTCTAGTGTAACCCAGGGTAAAACTCAATGTAATGGTGGTTGTCACCATTCGGCCATGTTGTGTTTTGTCACTATTCGCCCATGTTGTCACTAATGACAGTTCTCAGTTCACCACTCACTCACAGCTCACCAATCATTTACTCATTCACACCAATCAGTGGCCTTGTGGTTAGAGTGTCCGCCCTGAGACTGGGAGGCCGGGGTTCGATTCCCGGCCGGGTCATACCAAAGGCTCTAAAAACGGGATCCAATGCCTCCCTGCTTGCACTCAGCATCAAGGGATGGATTGGGGGTAAGACCCTGTGTCATACTAGCGTCATGTCCAGAGGTGTACTTGTACATCAAGCTGCCTCATGCTACAGAAACAGGAGATAGGCACCTGCCCTATGGGCCTCATGGCTGGGCAAGGCTGTTTGACTGTCACTATTCGGCCATGTTGTCACTAATGACAGTTCATAGCTCAGTTCACCACTCACTCACAGCTCACCAATCATTCACTCAGTCACACCAGATTACAATGTGAGTCAGTCTCACACATAATTACCTGATGTATTTCTGAAGTTCAGGCTCCCATGTTTCTATGGCTTATTTGTGCGTATTGTTCTTACTCCTTATTGCTGCTTGCTTGATCCCGTTTTATTGCTGCTTGCAGCTATATTTTTTCTTGTATTTTTCTGAGAGCATACAAATGGAACCAAATGGCCCCGTCAGGGTTTATTTGGTACTAGTATACTGTTAAAATAATAAAAGTATGCACTCATACAAGCCCATAGAAGAGTGCTTTTCAACTAGTGGTCCGGGGACCACCAGTGGTCCTTGAGAGGGTTCCAGGTGGTCCCCAACTACTGTACCCGCAAGGGTCCATTTGGTTTCGCTAGAGTTAAAATGATCATCATCTGAATGAGCTCACAATTAGAGAATGTAGAAGAAAGATCATTTTGATTTAGGCTAGTGTATGTTTGGCTGTTTTGTTTCCAAAAATAAGAAATCTTCAGTTTTGGCTCTGTGGGGGAAAGGGTCGTCAAATGGTGGTCCGTGGCTCAAATGCTGAACAAATAGTGGGCCTTAGTATCAAAATGGCTGAAAGCCAAGCCACTGCTATAGATTCCAATGCATTCTCCAACTTTCATTCGTCCTCATTCAACAGAAGTCTAGGTAGAAGAGCTGCCACTGGACTGGCCGCATGAAGTCAAAAGGGTTTGTGTAACTTACTCAGGGATTGACACTAACACTTGCCCGCTTGCCCGGGGCAAGTAAAAAAAAATGGTGGGGCAAGTGAAGACTGCTACCTGGTTGCCCGATCGGGCAAGTGTGCAACTTAGACCACTATAACACAGCACAAGATATATTTGTCTTGAAGGCAGTTATTGGACTCTGCCTCTGTGTCTTTCCCTGTTTTCTAGCTATCTCTACCTATCTCTCTCCCCCAGGTTCATTTGGTTCCAAACTATCATTTTGCTGGGGTCAGGGACCACTGGGTCTGTGACCACTATGGGCTAATTAAGATGAATTTTAACTCTTGAGAGTGTAAAAATGAAACCAAATGGACCCGCAAGGGTCCATTTGGTTTCATTTTTACGTTCAAGAGTTACATCTGGTTAATCAACGTAGCTGGGGACCACCTGGAACCCTCTCAGGGACCACCTGTTGAAAACCCCTGGTTTAAAGCACCCAAGTAGGAAGTAAACTTAAATGTAAAATTTACAATATATTTTTTGGGGGGGCAAGTGACCATGACCTGAGGGCAAGTAGAACCTGACTTTCACTTCAAGTGCCTCAGAGACCTTAGTGTCAACCCGTTACTCTATGGCTCTGGTTTCTACTGCAGTCAGATGTAATCCAGGTACGTACCACGCAGGGGGCTTCTGTCATGCGGCTGCAGATAGCTTGTATGAACAGAGCATCGTATCTCCGGTGGCACCGCGGAGGACCCCGAGTAGATACAGGCTATTTACTGATGAGATGAGCCCATTCAACGTCGTCATCTTCTGACCAGGACATCCAACGTCGCCTGATTGACACAAACACAAACCAACATTAAACTCTTTATACCGTTCGATTGCTGCATAATTCTTTTTCAACGGGGCCTCGATCACACAGACAAACAACAGAATCTCTGTTCTCTGGCCATGTTTGGTGGCTACCTCGATACTTCCAGGGGAGTAACCAATTATGTACCGTAATTTCCGGACTATAAGCCGCTACTTTTTTCACATGCTTTTGACCCTGCGGCTTATACAACGGTGCGGCCAATCTATGGATTTTTACAGGTAACACAGGGGAGAGGGTTCCAGGTGGGATCCACAGACTAAATGATGGAAAGTTGGTTAACCAGATGTAACTCTTAGAGAGCGTAAAAATGAAACCAAATGGACCCGCAAGGGTCCATTTGGTTTCATGTTTACACTCTCAAGAGTTATGATATTCACCATCTAAATTAGCTCCACTTAATTATTAAGTCATAAGTCATGTTCATTTTGTTCTCATTTTGATGTTTTGCCCCTTTTGTTTGCGAAAATCCATCAAGGAATTGTGAACAAAACCAAAAGAAATCTTTAGTTTGGGGTCTGTGGGGTGAAGATGTTGGTATCAATAAGGTTGAAAATCACTGCTCTAACATGGAGCTTGTTGTCTGGTGCGGCTTATAGTCAGGTGCGGCTTATACAAGGAAAAATCAAGTACTTTGCCCCAAATTTAGCTGGTGCGGCTTATATTCAGTTGCGGCTTATAGTCCGCAAATTACAGTATTTATGACCATGTTCGAATGCATGACCAAAATCCCTGAAACTAAAGAAAGTGAGGAATGTAAAAAAAATTAACACCCATCTTTTACTTTCTCTAATAACCTAAAACAAGAACTTAAAAAAAGCCAGACTAAGCTTTACTCACGTTATTATGATGCAATTAAATCATTTCATGACAATTTGAGGGAATATTGTTTCATTCATCGATAATGAATGAAACAGTGAGGGACGCTCTTATCATTGTACACCATGACATAACATACATTGTCTGCTCAGACACTGACACATTTAAATGTTTGGTTGTGACCTGTATGTATAATAAACAAGGTGTTATTACTGAAAGTAAAAGATTGGTGTAATTGTTTTACATTTCTTGCTTTATCTGACTTTTTCTAATAACTTGCAAAAACAAAAAAAAAATAAAAGTACTCCACACACTGCTCTCTGCTTGGTACAAGAAATCATTAATGAATAAACAATTTCTTATACACAACATGTGCGGGTGTACCATTTTACTTTTTGCCATCGTCTCCTGGCCTACACACCTGTGAAGACGCCTTATTCTAGGTGTGTGAAAGCAAGTTTCTACATCTAATAACCTAAAAACATGAACCTTGGTTGGAAAAGAAGAAAAAAAGTAAACTAAAGACGGTCCGTACCTTTCAGCAGGGTCCCCGCCAGGATGACAGGTGTAATTAAGGCCGCGTGAACACACGCACGGAAGGAGAGGTCCCCTCCCGGGCGTGCCCGAGGGAGTGGGCGAGTTCGGGAACTATCCCATCATCCCTCAAGCAGGGACACCCTACACACCTGTCGACGTCCAGGCGGGGGAAGAGGCAGCAGCAGCAGAGGGACACGTCTGAAGCTCAGCAGAGGCAGCAGAGGGACACGTCTGAAGCTCAGCAGAGGTAGAGGCAGCAGAGGGACACGTCTGAAGCTCAGCAGAGGTAGAGGCAGCAGAGGGACACGTCTGAAGCTCAGCAGAGGTAGAGGCAGCAGAGGGACACGTCTGAAGCTCAGCAGAGGTAGAGGCAGCAGAGGGACACGTCTGAAGCTCAGCAGAGACAGTGGTGAGACACGTCTGAAGCTCAACAGAGACAGTGGTGAGACACGTCTGAAGCTCAACAGAGGCAGCAGAGGGACACGTCTGAAGCTCAGCAGAGGTAGAGACAGCAGAGGACACGTCTGAAGCTCAGCAGAGGTAGAGGCAGCAGAGGGACACGTCTGAAGCTCAACAGAGGCAGCAGAGGGACACGTCTGAAGCTCAGCAGAGGTAGAGCAGCAGAGGGACACGTCTGAAGCTCCAGAGTCGTTCTGAGGAGGATTCATGAAAAGTAGAACATCCATCAATTTAAGGAATGGAGATCTGAAGCATCAACCTGTTGACGTGGGATTAGATCATTTATTAAGCTTAAACTAAAAAAATGCTCAATGTACAATTGATATTACATAAAATAATATACA
>JBBWWP010000154.1:0-10235 GCA_039105355.1 Benthosema pterotum | reverse complement strand
GTATGGAGTGAGAGGTCCTAGCCTTTGTATTTCGAATTTGTGAAATAAATGACATTTTTGATTCAACCTTGGCGTTTGTTATGTTAAAATCTTTCCGCTGATAGCTTTACAATTATAAAACCTTTTACTAAATGTACTCTGCTTTCATACTAGAACACTGGAGTAGATCATGCTGAAAGCTGTAGAATTCAGAATCGAGAAAAAAAATGAATCGAATATGAATCGAATCGTGACCCCATGAACAGCCCTATTTAAAATGTTCTAGTATAATAAAGGCAAAATAAAGTGTAGAAAAAAGCAATGTATTGATATAATCAAATTGCAACATAATGAGGAATTGTGATAGAAATCCATTTGGCATAACTAAAATTGTTGTATTTTTTATGGGAGGGTAAGTATCATCCCCCCTAATGAATGCACTACTCAGACATACTGTATGATTTTTACCAACGCAACTCACTTCTGAAATAACAGCTGCTGAAAGCTGCACAAAAACATGGCAACATGTATGCAATTTCATTCTGTTTTAGGCAGAATAAAAAGTCCATAGTGCATCACTAATGTGTCATGATATTGGGAACAGTATCTGTGGACAATTTTTAGTCCACAGACACATTTGTTGTTCGCCTGAAACAAACAAAAAAAAACTTGCAATTTGGATTCAGAATCATGGAAATCCCTCCCTAGTTTGAGCAGGTTATATGATACTTTGAAACAGAATGATATTTCGATAAATCGACCCAATTATATACACACCGGTAGATTAAAAAAAAAATCCTAATAATTTCCGTACCTGGCCTCCGTGCTGCTGAGTTCTTTTGCTGCTGGACCACTGTGGCTCCAGACGAAGGAACTCGTCTTGAGATCCTTGGACTCTGCCTCCAAGACGCTGATCTGGACCTGTTGGCCGAAGCACTCATCTCTGAGATCCTCGCTGGCTGACACCTTGGACTCCATGATGCCGATCTGGAACTGTTGTTGCCCCACAGTGGTGTGAGAGCCTTGGATTCTGCCTCACTGGCTGACAGCCTGGACTCCAAGTTGCCGATCTGGACCTGTTGCTCCCCCACGGTGGCTCTGAGCTCCTTGGACTCTGCCTCCATGCTCTTCAGCTGGACTCTCTGCTCCACCACGGTGGCTCCCAGACTGTGCTCCATGTCTCTGAGCTCTTTTAGCTGAGCACAAAGCAGATCAGGGGTACAGAGGGTATCGGGTTGTAGGAGGGTATCAGCTGTTCAGTCTGAGCCTGAGCCTGATGGTCAGCTCAGACAGACAAGCAAGTATCAGCAGAACAGCCACGTAGAGCTTCATTCTGGAACACAGTGATCGTGTCGGGTCTAGCACAGCCTCCTTTTATGCCCCCCAAACGACACGTACCTGATGAACTGCGGCGCGGTCGTACGCAGTGGAAAGTAAACCGGCGTGTCATAACCGTAGCGGCGCTGTGGAGAGTGCCTGAGAAAACATGTGTGGTGTTATCAGCTGTTGTTGTTCAAATACATGTAGTAAGGTTGGTTTTCTGCTGAGCTGAACATGCCGTCACCCAAGAGATGGGAAAAGTACTCTGTACTTAATATTCTGAATTTAAGAGAAGTACAATTCATCTGTGTAATAAACTGCTTTTGGTAAAAGCATAAGTACTAGTTCAACTAACTACGCAAGTAAATGTACAGGTATATACAGGCTCTGACATTTAGAGTAAAAGTTAAAAAAAAAAATGTTACAGTGCAAAGCCAGTAGGCGTGTAATTGCACCTAAATTAATTTGATGCCTATTTAGTTTAACATTAGATCCAACCCAAACCCTCATTTATACTGGACTCCAGGATTGGTTCCAACTGTGATGTGAGGTACCACCAGCATTATGAATCATGTTAAAACACAGTAACATGGACCTGAGCTGGAAAGCCTGGTGACATGAGGTTAAAGGAGAATTCCCACACCAAAACACAGTGGGCATCAATCTACCTTGATCCCAGTGAGATCATATGTGTCAGAATCTGATACTTTGAGCCCAAGTACCCCAGTGTCAAATTTTCTGTTTTTTTTTTTTTTTTTTTTTACAGATTATTAAAGTATGCAATGTGAGCTGCACTTGATTTTTGTCATAGATGCCCCCTGCTCTACTTTACACCCCTGAGCTCCCCTTCTTCCCTACCACAGTTTGCATTGCTGCAGGTTGTCTTTATTCTAATGTAGATATTTTCCAAACATTTTTTTCCACGTATCATATTTTAATATTTTACTGATACGCATTGTGTTTATGTCACCTCTGGGGCAGACTTTACTTGTAATCCCATCTCATCTGCTCCCCTCCCTAAACTGTCAAACTGACATGGTCAGTCTGTCATGTAAAGTGACATGGTCAGTCTGTCATGTAAACTGACATGGTGTCATGTAAAACTGACATGGTCAGTCTGCAGTAGCGGTCCTAGAGTGATTTACTCCCTGGGCGAAATCCCCTGCTGGCGCCCCCCCCCCCCCCCCCCCCCCCCCCCCCCCCCCCCCCCCCCCCCCCCCCCCCCACCCCCCCCCCCCCCCCCCCCCCCCCCCCACTCCCCAAACACACACACACACACACACACACAAACCCTCCGGGATCGACCACCTCTACTCCACCATAAGACTAAACAACACATAATACATAAAATACATAAACCTTCTGAGTAGATATCACCATCTAGTGAGCATGTCACCTTGACACCACCTTCTTCACACAGGTGTGATTTCTTTTTCCCTTTTATTTTATTTGTTCATAATAATAATATCAATAATCTAATGATCAATTTGAGATGCATTTGCATTACTGAACTCTTCGAAGCAAAGTTGGCTATAAATCACACAGGCAAAAAGTAGCTTCCATGGGGTGGCATTATTAAGTGAACAAGCAGTCACGAAGTGACTTGTTCACTTAATTGATATTGCTGCTTTTCTCCTTCTTCTTTTTCCGCCAGAAATAGCTGTTCTGGCTGAACCGTTGCAGTCGGTTTTCGCGAAAATTGGTAATCTGGTAGAGGGTGATGCCAAACGGTGATGATGCGAAGCCTGTGACCACTGGTCAAATGGTGGCGCTATAGCACTCAACTGAAATTGCAAACTTTAAACACTTATAACTCATGAACTGCTCGACTCTCAGAAATGTAACTTATATTCACTTATGCGTCTGCTTATGCCGAACAACTTTTGTAGTCTGACTTTTGACCTCTGACCTTTAGATGAAACGCCATCTTGAATTATATGTAAAACAGTTAAAATGTCTCTTCTCCTACAATCTTTGATCAAAATGCATAACAATGACCTACACATGAACTTTGGAGCCATACAAACATGGGATGGGTGTGAATCATGTTTTTAGTGAAAAAAATGATGTTTTTACGAGCCAATGAAAATTGCTCGTTTGTGAAAATGATTCTAATGCCCCTAATCTACACATGCAGCGTAATCTGCTTCTGATATTTTACAGTTTTGTAGAGGGGGATGCCAAATAGCAGCAAAACCAGTCTTACTCCAATTGCTCAAATGGGGGCGCTATAACAATTCTTTGAAACTGAAACATTTGAATAACCACAACTCGGGCCTCGTTTGGCCAAAAATCATGGGACTTGTTTCTACATGTTCCTTGATTCATGTGGAACGCATCTGTAACTTTGACTAAGCTCCACCCCCAGAGTGTCTGCCATTTTAAGCAGTTTGAAAAGTGCTCATGCCTGATTTTCTGCCTGGATTTTTGATCAATTTGCATGACACCTGCTACATGAGAACTTTGGCCCCATCCGGACAAAAGTTCCGAAGCAAATTTGTTTTCATCAAAAAATGACATTTTTATAAGCCAATGAAAATTGCTGCTTTGTGAAGAGTCTTGTAACCCAGCCAACCGCTTACCTCTGACAAACATGGCAACCCGCTTACCTTCCACCAACCTGGCAATCCACTCACACATATGACAGTTCTCACTCACTCCACTCCCATCTTCACCCTCTGTGGCAAGATGGCCGAAATGTTTGATACATGTGCAGCAGCTCCTCTCTTCTCCACAACAACTCCTTTGTACTAGACTTTACTCCACTCAGCGGTGAGTTAGTTGGCTTGGTATCATTAGTTTGATCATTGGTTCACTTATTTGATTATTTGATGTATTTGATTTTGAGTTATTTACAATTGTTTTGAGTTATGTTTGATTTCATTATGTGGTTTTGAATTGGCATTTTTGTTTGAAAAGATACTTTTAGGTAAATCATTTTGTTTACATGATTGGTCAAGCTAAAAGTTGGTTTTAAGTTAAGAGAAATGAATTCATGAATTGATTCAAAGATATTTAAGATGACTAAAACATTAAGTAGGGCTACTAAAGATTAAAAGCATGCTAATATGGAAACAATTTAAATTAATGAAAATGGATGAAAATGATCCATGAGTGAAATGACTTGATCTTGATCACATCAAGTCATTTCGTCATGATATTTGATTTAATTTATGTTTTATATTGCTTTGTTTGTACAACAATGGGAACTGATGTAGACACCTGGCCCTCCAGGCCAGGGTTTTTTTTTGTGTGCCCAGAACACCTTGGACCCAACATTGGATGGTTCTGGAACCGGCTGGTTCCAGACCTGGCGAGCCGACCCAGGAACCCCACCTCAGACCCACTCAGTCTTTGTATGTAGTTCATGGTTCTCCATCAAGGAGAAAGAGACTTGACTCACAGAGACTAAAACCTTGACTGGACTTAAAGGGCCCCCATTCTTCTTTTTTTATTTTCTACACCAAATGTACTGTGCTTCAATACAAACAAGGTCAATAATAATTTTGTGTTTAAAACTTTAATACTGCTTTTGTGTCTCATTGGTTTCACCCCATTCTATTGAGCTCCTTTGCCGAATCTAGTTACTTCTGGTTGTACGCAGTCATTAATGGTTATTTTTACAATTCAGTCAATTATTCAATTATTAATTAATTACTTCAGTTATCCATTGCGCCACTAGCTACAGTCTTCTTGTTTGTACAGTCTTCTTGTTTCTGCTTGTTTCTCTCTGGCAACACTGGAGCAAGTATATTGTGCCAGATTGTGTGAGAGCAATAAGCATGTGGAACTTATGGAAGCATGTGAAATATGGTCTT
This sequence comes from Benthosema pterotum, assembly GCA_039105355.1. NCBI lineage: Eukaryota > Metazoa > Chordata > Actinopteri > Myctophiformes > Myctophidae > Benthosema > Benthosema pterotum. The sequence continues at coordinate 5,118 of JBBWWP010000154.1, read as the reverse complement.
CTGCAAGGCGAGTTTTCCATTTTTATATGGCTTATTGTGCATATAGTGCTGTTTGCATATTGTCAGACGGTTTGGTGGTCTTGCATGTATCTGTGATGTGATGATGTGTTACGAGCATGTCAATGTGCAAAGTTCGAATACTTGGTACCAAGATATAAAAGCTCCCATCATGTGATGAATGAGTGGCAAGTGTACACCCACATAGGATATATATATATATATATATATATATATATATATATATATATATATATATATATATATATTATATATATATATATATATATATATATATATATATATATATATATATATAGTGGTGTCTCACTGGGGATCCAGAGCCATAACTGTGTTTCCAGGGTAACAGGTCAAACAGGAACAGCACGGCCTGCCCACGGACGTGTCATAGAGGGAGTGTATGTTCCCAAGTCACTCCTCCGCCAGCTGCGCCTAATACAGCCGACTCCCGCTCGTTACCAATCAGCAGCAGCTGGGCACTATATAAAGCCCACACAAACAGTGCAGCAGTATAGACTGGTTCACCTCAAACCCTGACAGGCGGCGTGTTTGTTTCTTGGCTCTGGACGGTAAGCTGAACACACTCTCGCTATTAGATAGGTGTACTTTTAAAGACATTGTAAACTGGATGTTAACACTTCTCTGTGCTCCAACCTAATAGGCAACTACGAGTGGGGTTGGAAACACGAACAGGAGCTTGTGTCCCCCGTAACCTGTGCCCGGAGAAAAAACCCTTTGTTTACATTGGACGTACCTGGAGCTGGATTGATGCAAGGACAAGAGGAAGCCTGAATCTCCAAGCCACCCAAGGTCGTAAGAAAAGACTTTTTTTTTTTTTACCACTTAATGGAATTAAAGCGGCACTGCCTAGAAGTCGCTAAGGATAAAGATTTTGTTTGAAGACACAAGTTGACGTTAACTGAAGAGGATATTTTTTGTTTCACGTCGTGAAAGAACTTTATTTGTCCCTTTATTCTGCCACTGAGTTTGTAGATCAGCCAACCCCCCGCCGTGTAATTGAGTATAAATACTTACTTGAGCACTTACCTGACGGCCGAACCCACGGGGTCCCTACGAGGTGCTCTTTCGTCCCTAACTAAAAAGTATTTTCACTCTAATTACTTACCTCCGAAGAAAGTACTTTACTCTAATTACTTGCCCTGTAAAGTACTTTTACTCTAATTATTTTCTGCCTAAAGAAAGTACTTGTACTCCAATTACATAGCCTGCAAAGTACTTTTACTCTAATTATTTTCCGCCTAAAGAAAGTACTTGTACTCCAATTACATAGCCTGTAAAGTACTTTTACCCAGATTACTTACCTCCTGAAAGTATTTTTACTCTAAATACTCAAACCTGTAATTTGAGCGCCCTGCTTTCAAAACCACCCCCTGGAGGACCCCAACCTATGCTAATACTTACCGGACACCTGAAAGAGACCATACTTACCTTTCCATACCGCCACCCCGAACCCTAGAAGAAAAGAGATCAGTTGGTTGACAGCCCAGACAGGAGCCTGAGGCCCCAACTACTACTCCACCTCTCATGTAGACTCACCTAACTTTGTTCTCTCGCCCCCTGCAGTACGAAGACTTCTGGAACCCCCTACACTTCTTGATTGAACTGTTAACCATCCTTGGCTGCTGATTGAAAACTGGCAATTTATTTACGTTTTTTGTTAATAAACCAAAGGGGCGCCACCGTGCGTCCACACACTGGTACTGTCTCTGTCCTCGATTTGTCTCAGACCTCCCACAATATATATATATATATATATATATATATATATATATATATATATATATATGAAAATTGCTCGCTTGTATCTTTTTGACTGTCCCTATTCGGCCAAGTTGTCACTAGTGACAGTTCACAGCTCAGCTCACCACTCACTCAGAGCTCACCAATCATTCACTCCGTCACACCAGGTTGCAATCACACACACCACACCCCCAGTATAAAGCCAGTACTCTGTCTCAGTCAGTGAGGTGCACATCACTGGCTGGGGACAGGTCTGTATGCTCTCCTTCTCTCAAACATTTTCCCAAACATTGCAATATAAAGCATTATACTAACACAGATTAACATCCTTTTAGACCTACATACAAACCCCACAGGTGAGCGTACTGAGCATGAATGAGCTGTGAATCTGAACAGAATTGGTGAGTTTTGTTTTGGAAACATTTGTTTGATCCGTTTTGTTTGGATTTGATGGTATAATATTGACATTATTTGTGAATACTGATTTTTGTTATTTGAACTTGTAGATCAGTTAGTTGTTTTATTGTAGATGTTTAATTTGGCCTTGTTGTGTTCAGGTTTTTCCAGTTAACTCTTCGACCGTCTGATCATGGTGACGATGAAAGTGAAGACAATGGCAAGCTAACCCAAAACAAACCTACTGTTCTGTTTCTGTCCTAACCTGACGGTAGGACCCTCCATGTCCAAACACACACTCTGACTACTGACTACACACACACTGACTCTCAATGACACTGATCCCGGATGAACTTTGGACAATTGACTAAACACTGACTTGGGTCGAATCTATGTTGGTTTAATTTAATTAATTTGCATTTGTTTATTTGGTTTTTGGTTTTCATTTTCTTTTCATTAATTCAATAATTTAATTAAGCATAATTTACAGTGTCCTGTGTTCTTTATGGTTCATTATAATTTCCTTCTAAAAACTACCTACTTCTGTCGCAGTACTGGTCCAAAAACATATTCTCACAAACTATACTCAACAAAAATATAAACGCAACACTTTTGTTTTTGCTCTCATTTTTCAGGCAATGGACTTAAAGACCTAAAATTCATTCCAGATATACAATATAGCCATTTCTCTCAAACACTGTTCACAAATCTGCCTAAATGTGTGATATTGAGCACTTCTGCCTTGTTAAGATAATCCATCCCACCTCACAGGTGTGCCACATCAAGATGTAGATGTGACATCATGGTTAGTGCACAGGTGTACCTTAGACTGTCCACAACAAAAGGCCACCGTTAAATGTGCAATTTTTCTTTGCCTTATTGGGGGTATGGGACTCCGAACCAGTCAGTATCTGGTGTGACCACCATTTGCCTCATGCAGTGCAACACATCTTCTTCGCATAGAGTTTATCAGATTGTCAATTGTGGCCGGTGGAATGTTGGTCCACTCCTCTTCAATGGCAATGTGAAGTTGCTGGATATTAGTGGGAACTGGTACACACTGTAAAAATGGTAATAACACATTATTACCACAGTATTACCATTTCGACTCGATCATGGCCAAATAGTGACAACCACCATTACCATTACATTGAGTTTTACCCTGGGTTACATATGGCTTATTGTGCTTGTCATACTGCCATACTGTTAACAACAATGAAGGAAATTATTCAGTCTGGATAGTTCAGTCAGTAGAGCGCCAGACTTCGGAACAGAATGTTGTGGTTTCAAGTCTGGCGACTGACAATCCAAAGCGCGAGTCTGTCAATTAGCTGATGTATTTCTCAAGTTCAGGCTCCCATGTTACTGTGGCTTGCGCGTATTGTTCTGACTCCTTATTGCTGCTTGCTTGTTCACGTCTTATTGCTGCTTGCAGCTATATTTATTATTATTATTATAAATACCCTTATTATTACCCTTATTATTATTATTATTATTATTATTATTATTATTATTATTATTACCCTTATTATTATTAGTCTTGATTGCATTTGAGTTTATGCTTTATAGCCTACTATAGTTTCAGTTAATTCAATGAATAAGTAGCTATAATGCAAACTGCATTGGAGGAAGGGGGACCTCAGGGTGAAATTTGGAAAAGGGGGCATCTATGACAATAATCAAGAGCATTATTACGCATGTCACAGGAATCAAGGTAGATTGCTCCTAATATGTTTTGGTGTGGAATTCTCCTTTAACCACTGTGGAAAGTCCCCACTAATTAGTGCACCTGCTGCACGAAGACACTGACAGAAAGAATGCGCTCCATATTTCCATAGAGTTCCATATTAAATTTCTGAGATTTGAAAAGGCCCTGTTGACTTTTCTCAACCTTAAAAAAAAAAATAAGGACTTCCCAAGAAACCATGTGAGGTAAGATTTTATTTACTGTATCATAAATACTGTTGCCACCATTCGCCAGTTTACTGTGGCTTTTTCAAATCTCAAAAGTATCATATGGAGAGCGCATTGGAGAGCGCATTTAACATTGAAGTCAATTGGTCCAGCGTAACACCACAACTGAACCCCCCAGGCCAGGACACATACACACACGCTGAATTGCACGATGTTATCATTTTTTGTGCGTTGATGTGCGGAAGTGGGCGCAATACTTGTAGATCCATGCAATGACAATAAGACGGAATAGCGGATTTCTTTTCTCTCTTTTTTTTTGCTTCGCTATGCCGCCCCCCTCACGATGCCGCCCTGGGCGGCTGCCCATATGGCCCATGCCTAAATCCGCCCTGTCTGTCTGTCATGTAAACTGACATGGTGTCATGTAAACTGACATGGTCAGTCTGTCATGTAAAGTGACATGGTCAGTCTGTCATGTAAACTGACATGGTGTCATGTAAACTGACATGGTCAGTCTGTCATGTTAAACTCATTTACCGCAATCGGATCTTCTTTGTTTCCTCTCCATTGCCGCGGCTCAAACCAGTTCGATCGGTAAAAAAGCCCTTATTTTGAAGCTCAGATCTCCTAAACAGGATGTGCTGTTTCTGTTATGCTGTGTCTGTTGTCTTGCCTAATCGATCATCTGGCGATCTGCCCCAAAACATCCGGTTCACAAGTCAGGAAGAGCTGTGTAGCCCTGGCTGCTTAACCCATGCGCCAGCGACATTGAGGGGGCAAACCGGAGGAGAGCCGTTTGAATGCATTGGATTGAATGAATGTCAATGGGACAAAAAAAAAAAAAAGTTGTCCCCAATTCTGTCCCAAATGAAAGTCAGCAACGGGATGATCATCAGACGATGCGCACGGACTAATAGTTGGATTAAAGAATGAAATCTACATTTCCGCGTGATACGAGCCGTCCGCGTGTTCGGCGGTGGGATTCTAACGGGAAATCCACGAGCACTCGTGGACGGCACGAAAACTATT
>JBBWWP010000153.1:0-10519 GCA_039105355.1 Benthosema pterotum | reverse complement strand
GAGAAAAAAACGGCTATTGTAACAGAAACTCGGTAGCGAGTTAGCGGAATTACGCAGCAACAACAACGGCGTCTTAAGCGGACAGCCTGCAAAAAGTCACAGTAAACACACACACCACCCCCCTCTAAATGCAACACTTCCAAACCCACAACAAAAGAAAAGGAAAACAATGGCCATCTTTGTCTTATGTAGCTAAAGCATCGCTTCCTCCCCAATCCCCCCACACTCTGGCACTGCTGCTGGTCGGTTGGTGTGTTTAATTTAAGGTTCCAAGAATGTTTGGGAGAACACAATAAGTCAGGCGAAAGTGTGAGAACAGCCAGACGTACTCTAGATTTTTTTTGGCCTACCGATATGTCTGTCTGTCTGTCTGCATGTGTGCTGGCGAACGGGTGGAAACAACACAAGCATGTTAAAACAAACTGAAATGCATCGCAGACGTTGGAGGCCCGTTTCTCTGCGCTTGTTCAACAGAGACACTTTGCTCTCTAGTCAGAGATTGTGCCTAAGTCATAGTTAAAGGGGAAGTCCACCCATTTTCAACATTTTAATTCATTCATTTAATGTCATTAGTATACCGTAGAGGTGCTGGTTGGACGTGATAAAAAAGTTCCCCCATTCTGTGTTCCCAAGAAAAGGAGGTCTGAAGAAAACCACTAACATGGTGAAACATCTCGATGACATCATCAAGATGTATTTTCACCATGTTAATGGATTTCTTTAGACGTGTCATTTTTCTGAGAACATACAAATGGTACCATGGTTCCATGTGTACGCTCTCAGAAAAAAATGTTGAAAATGGGTGGAATTCCCCTTTAAAGGATATATAAGCAATACGTCTCAGAATTCTAATGGCATTTTTGCGTTCCTTTTTCTTAGACCGTTTGATTAGATCACTTCCTGAAAATATATAATGTCTATGACAACCATAGGAGCCGCAGTGGCCCTTTAAAAATCATAGTCCTCCACCACTTCCACATTTGACTCCACCAGCCCTCCATTTTTCCTTAATCAGAGGCAGCTTGATCAGAGAGGCTTTTCCTGATTGACTAACAAATAGTCCCGCCGGGACTATTTGTTAGTCAATGAAAGCTTATAGGGATTTCTTCTGAGGCCTCCTGCAGCCCCTAGATTTTTTTTGGAGATTATCTAATTAAAGGTAGACTTCATGAAAAACATGAAAACAATAAAAACTATGTAATTATTATTTTGACCATAAAATTACATAATAGGAGCTTTAAGGCTAAATCAACCGCAAATGTACTGAGAGCGCTAAGTTAACACCTATTCAAAGCGAGAGAGCATCTGTAGCATTTCAGATTTTAGCACTGGCCGTTCAAGCACACGACACATGATTTCAAGCCATGCTGTGAGCACGTGTGCATCTTCTATTCTCGAACATTTACAAAAAAAATCTCGAAAGTGTACGTCAAAAAATGTGACCCAAACCAGGGGCGGATGTAACATTTCATTTTTGGTTACAGGACTTACTGTAAGTATTGGGCAAGTAAGCATCAATAATAACATCAGTTGTTGTTGAAGTTGCAACAGGCACGCAGCATGCATAAAGCTAAAGGTCTGACTCAGAGAGTTTTCTGTTTTCAATGATGAAATGCTGTTGAATAGCAATTGTAGTTAGCTAGTAGCATAGTGTTTCAAATCATTTTAAAGGTAGGGTAAGTGATTTGAAATTCATGGTGTAGTACCAGCCTATTGCACTAGGGGCATCCAACAGTAGCTACACTATGTGAACCTGCTGCTCGATCCTGATTGGAGGAGAATAGGCCACCACCTGGGGAACTTTTATTAGCTCCTCTGCTAACGTGGGGGAGGGGGAAACTCCATATATGGTTTCCACACCTTATAATAGAGCATTTTAACAGAAAAAAAGATTTGTGGGTGATATCTGACAAAAGTGAAATCACTTCCCCTACCTTTAATTATGAAGTACTTTAATTTGAAATATCTTTGAAATTTGAGTTGTTTGCATGCCACCATGTTTGGCGAGGCAGTCAAGGCATTTAGGGGGGGCATTGCCCGCCCCATATACCCATGCCTAGATCGATCTGCCCCTGACCCCTAACATCGTCGAACATTCTCTCCTCTCCATCAGACGCGCGCGGCCTCATCCGCTGGATGCTGATGGTGAACCCGGAGCGCCGTGCCACCGTGGAGGACATCGCCAACCACTGGTGGGTGAACTGGGGCTGGAAGAGCACCGTGTGCGACTGCCCGCAGTCGCAGCAGAGCCAGGGCTCGCCCATGCTGGCGCGCTTCATCGACTGGCAGAACCGCACCGCCGGCGCCGGGAGTCCGGGCAGCAACAACAACAACAAAGCGGAGAAGACCAAGGAAGGGGCAGGCGCCGCGCCGACCGCGGTGGGGCGCCGTGCGGGGCTGAAGAAAGCCATGAAGGAGAACGAAGGGCCGGGAGGCGGAGGAGGTAGGTAGGGGTGGGACGATTCACCTCACGATACGGTACAATATCGATATTTAGGGTTCCAACTTCTGAATTTCTATTTATATATTCTTAACAGTATCTCTGCCTAACCCGTGTTTCCCGTTTTTTTGTGACCACAAAGTTGATATATCGCATTTTTTGCCACAAATGCCGCAAAGTGCTTTTATTATACTGGAACATTTTAAAAGGGGGAATTCCAGACATTGTCAAGACTTTTTTGAGGGCATACAAATGGAACGGGTCCATTTGGTTTCATTTGTATGCCCTCAAAAAATTTGTACACTCTCGGGGAAAAAAAGGTTCTATAAAAGAAGAATCATTAACAGACACAGCACAAACACAACTTGATGATGTCGTGTTTCCCGTTTTTTTGTGACCACTAGGGGCGCTTTTTTTTTTTTAATTAAATTGTTTTAGGCATATTGGCATCACAATTGTTTGCCCACCCCTAGGAGGAGGCGGTCGCCACGTGGGGGGGTCAGCGGCAGGAGAGGACAAGCAGCAGGGCCTCAAGAGACCCAAGGGGATCCTGAAGACGCGCGCCCCGGAGCAGCGCTCACAGAGCGTCGGGGAACTGGAGCTCCGTCGCACGCTGCACTTCCAGGATTCGGGCAGTTCAGGCGGCGTGACGTTCATGGTCGACGGGGACGGAGGAGGGGACGATGAGGACGATGAGGACGACGACCAGGTGTGTAGGGGTTTATGTATGCATATAAATAAGAAAGCTAGATGCCTCTGACGTCGTTCATGGCGGCCATCTTGTGAGAGGACTCAATACACTATGCTCTATGGCAACCCTAACAAAAACAGCTATAACTGGCTTAAAACTTGACAGATTTACAAACGGATTGCTTTATTATGAAGTTATATGAACGTTATCAATGCGGCTATGATTTTTGCCATTTTTTTCTAAAAAATATCATATAACGGCTCATTATGCGGACGTCTCTGACGTTTACAACAAACCAATCCGTTTGAAAATCGGTTGAATAATAAGCGAGTTATCGCCATTTTAAAAGTATATGCACCCTCAGAAAAAAAGGTCCTAAACTTGATGATGTTGATGTTGTGTTTCACCGCAAGTTCAATCGAAACATTTCAAAGCGATTTTAAACAACATAGATAACGCATAGATATAGTTTAATCCTACACATCAATGCAGCCCGATAACGTCGTCCAGTCTTTCTGACATGAACACATTAATGAATAGACCCTAAATAAATATTACAAAAAAACGATTTTGAACCTGGTGATTCGATATTGATATCACGGCATTAAGAATTGAGATATATCAGCATATCGATTTATTTTTTTTGCCCTCCCCTACAGGTGTGCCTGGGCGGCTCGCCGGCCAAGATGGTCCCCGTCCTGCCCAAGAAAGGCATCCTGAAGAACAGCCACCACCACCACCAGCAGCATCATCATCCGCAGCAGCAGCAGCAGAGAGAGTCGGGCTACTACTCGTCGCCCGAGCGCAGCGAGTCTTCGGAACTTCTCCTCGCCGCGCCGGCCGCCGCCACCATCATCTCGCCCACAAAGAGGACCGCGGGAGGGGGGAGGAAGGGCATCCTGAAGCGCAACGGGAAGTTCTCCTCGTCCGTCCACGGAGGAGGAGGAAGCCGAGGAGGGCGACGCAGGAGGACATCTGCCGCCTTCGTCGTCGTTCCACGGCGACCTGGGAAGCGGCGGCGGCGGTGGCGGTGGTGGCGGCGACTTGGGCCTCTCGCGCAGCCAGTCGCGGCCGTCCGGCATGCTCTCCGAGGAGATGAGCTTGTCGTCGACGGGCGGAGGAAGTTCGGCGGACGGGTGGCCGTCTCCCGGAGCGCCGCAGCCCAACATCAGAGCCTGCGTGTCGGCCGAGGACCTGCTCCAGCTGGCCGGCTTCCGGGGCGGCCTCCGGGCGGCGCTGCCGTCGGCGTCGCCGGCGGCCCCAGGGAGCCTCCATCATGGGGGGAAGATTGTGGTGGGACAGCCGGCGTCGCCGTCCTCGCCGGGGGACAACGGGAGCTTCTCGCTGCTGGGGGACATGGACGACGTCACGCAGGTCTATCAGAAGGCGTTGGACATCAGCTGTACCATGAGGGAGACTTAAGGCTCTTACATACTTCAGGGTGAAGAAGTGAGTTTAGGGTGAAGAGTTTTACCCGCAGTGTAGGTTTTTTTTTTAAGGCTTCAACGTTGACTCATACAAACTCCAGGGTGAAACCTTCCGAGAACTACACCGAGGTGAAAGCGCTTCACCGAAACTCACTTCACCCTGGAGTATGTTTGAGCCTTTAGGAGGGACTGTGGAGAGGCAGAGGGAAGCTAAGCTCGGGCCACACGGTGAAAGTAAACTATACGTTAAAACATGGTATATATACGAACAAATGTAGAAGCACAACAACGCTCGGTGCCACGTTTGGAGCCTTCTTTGTTTTTGTCTTTTAATTATGGGATTGTCACTGGAAGTCGTGACCTGAAAAAGTTATCGTTTGTTGTTTGGGAAAAAAAAAAAAAAAACTGGCGTCCGACCATTTCAGGCTCTGCTGCTTCACGTGTTTACATGTTCCACGGAGGAATTCTGACGGATTCTGTGCATCGTTTTCCTGCTTTTTTTATGTTTGCTTTGTCGGACAGTGTGGAAACGGACACGGCGTGCAACGTGTTAACGAAAAAAACATGCAACAAGCTCCGAATTTGGTGCAAACAAACTGAACTCGTTGTGGACTGCCACTAGAACAACCACGGGCTTACATGGGACTTCAAAACGGCGTACAGAACATGGACAGGTGTGCATAATCATGAAATTATCCCATAACCCTGTTAACTCTCTGTGGACTCGCTCTATACATAGGCAAACATTATTTATTTATCTAATTACTAAATGAGCCTGTTTTGTGTTTTTGTGTGTGTGTGTGTGTGTGTGTTTTACTAATACTATGTACTTTGCTGTACGCAGAGGGCGACTCGTGTCACTTCATGAAATGAATGATACATGGATACGTGGAATGTGACGTCGTATGCTTGAGATTTAGAGCATATCATTTGTATTACCAATATATAGTTACCAGGCCTTGTGAAGTGCCTTTTTTATCATTCGACAGTTACCATGTATGTACTGTATTTCCCTTCAACGTTTAAACGGGGACCGCTGTCACAGCATTCTCGCTGCCACGGACATTGTGGCGCTATCGGGACAGTCCGTCAAAATAAGACAAAATAAAAGGGTAGACATAACGTTTTTGTAGTTCAGGAGGTGTTTCTCTTCTCGCATGCAAGCGCAGCAGCGTGGTTGGAAGGGAAGGGAGTCGCCGCCGCGCCGCTTGGCAGAACGACGGAAACTCTGCAAGAACTGCAGAGCGAAAGAGAACGAGGAAAGAAAAGGGCAAGAGGAGGGAGCAGAGCTGCAGAACATTTATTTCTATTTTTTTTTTTTCTTGTTTTTTAAGGCAGGACTGAGGTCAGTACCGGGGGGTTAATTGTGTGATTAAAGGGCGCTGTTGTTGGAAGGAAGTCGGGAGTTGGAGAAAGCGCTCCAGCCCTTTTCCGTCCCAGACAGAGAGAACTCTATAGCGCTCTCTTATTACCCCTGGAGAAGTGAAGGACGGGGAGAGAGGGGGAGGCAAGATCAGGGCTGGATTCAGGGCCGGAAGAATGGCAGGGTGTATGGGCAACTCCAAAGTTTTTCATATGAAGCAGTGGCAGGGCTTGACACTAACACTTGCCCGCTTGCCCGGGGCAAGTAAAAAAAAAATGGTGGGGCAAGTGAAGACTGCTACCTGGTTGCCCGATCGGGCAAGTGTGCAACTTAGTGCACTATAACACAACACAAGATAAATTTGTCTTGAAGGCAGTCATTGCACTCTGCCTCTGTGTCTTTCCTGCTTTCTAGCTGTCCACAATTCCAGGCTGGATTTGGGAAACAAAACAGGCAAATTAACACATCAAAATGACCATTAATCTTCTACAGTGTAGACCTGGGCTAATTAAGATGATGAATTTTAACTCTTGAGAGTGTAAAAATGAAACCAAATGGACCCGCAAGGGTCCATTTGGTTTCATTTTTACATTCTCAAGAGTTACATCTGGTTAACCAACTTAACTGGGCCATAACTGGGCCATGACCTGAGGGCAAGTAGAACCTGACTTGCACTTGCCCGATGGGCAAGTGCCTCGGAGACCTTAGTGTCAACCTCTGAGTGGTTTTCAACCTTTTTGACACCAGGGCCAACTATTTATTCGGCATTTGAGCCACGGTACAACCATTTGATGACATTTTTAGCCCCACAGACCCCCAAAAGTAAAGATTTCTTTTGCGTTTGTCCACAATTCCACAACAGGCTGGATTTGGGAAATAAAACAGGGCAAACATACAGATCAAAAATGACCATTAATCGTGCACATTCTCTAGTTGTGTAGACTTGTGTGGGCTGATTCAGATGATGACTATTTTAACTCTTGAGAGTGTAAAAATTACATCTGGTTAACCAACTTTCCACCAATTAGCCTGGGGGCAACCTGAAACTCCTATCCACTAGTGGTCCCTGGACCACGGGTTGAAAACCACTGATATTACCTTTCATTGGGTGGGCATACAGGATGCACGTTTGGGTGGGCTCTGCCCACCCCTGCCCCCCCTCTAGATCCGGCCCTGGGCAAGATGGTGGGGGTGGGCAAGGGAGGCAGAGAGGGAAGCGGAGAGAGCTCGGACGGAAAGAATGCTTGGATGGGAGACCCCCTAACCCCCTCCTCACCATGTTACAGGTAGCAAAAGACTGCTAAGTTTTAATATTACAAGAAGTCATGACCCTATATATTGACTGCGCCCCCTTTTGAACTGCTATTGCGGTACCATAAAACCTTAAAAAAGGCACAGTTGTGTCACAGCGGTTTACTGTCGGAAGGTCTGTGTGGGTTCCATAAGTGCTGCAAAGTGTATCTGGCCAATTATATGTGTCTGGTGAAGCATGGGCTCGGGGAAAAAAAGGAAAAAAGAGAGCCGGGGAGAGGGAGGGAGGGATGGATGGAGTGTTGCCAACTTGGCGCATTTGTCACTATATTTTGTTTTTTTCCAGACCCCCCCTAGCGCCAAATTAGTGAAAAACTCCTGGAGGAAAATCTAGTGCTTTTTTACTGGTGAGTTGGGGTGAAATTGGTTGACAGGCACCAGCGATAAAACCACAATCTGTAACTCTTGAGAGCGTAAAATGAAACCAACGGACCCTTTCGGGTCCGTTTGGGTTCATTTTACCCTTTCGGGTCCGTTTGGGTTCACTGTCTATTCTAAAATGCAGAATAGACAGTGGGCCTGGTTTGAAAATGGTTCAAAACCCACTGCTCTAGCGCATTCTAGTGCATTTTGGAAGTGCCACTAGTGCATTTTGGATTTTGGCAGTTGGCAACACTGGATGGATGGCGGGCGGCGGCCCTCACCCAGAGTGCCGTCGCGCTACAGAAATAACCCAGACACGCCGAGACAGAATAGCCCTGTTATTGTTGAGAAACTCAAAAAAGGCACGCTGCCTTCAAAATGTCAGCTATGCTGAGAGAGAGAGAGAGAGAGATAGCGCCCCCAAGAAAAACAAACAGGATTCAGACTATGAATGCTTTTTTTTTTATTATTATTATTATGTCAGGGTATGCTGGAATGACGAGGCCGGTGGAGTTCGATAAGACCCACCTGCCGTATGGAATATTGTTTTAGATTTTGTGTTTTTTATGATTGTTTATGTTAACTGGATTTACAGTGCTGGAAGTTATACTATGTTAGTATTGTTTTCTTTTTTTTTTTCTTTTCGCCCTTCAAAATAAGGGAACGTTTTGTGGCTTTACAGTGTTACAGCCGCCGTACAAACAAAACGCAGAAGTAGGCCTTTGAGTGTTTATGTCGCATACTCTAGAACAGTACGGCTGACAGTTTTGTTCTTGAATGTTCTACACGTGGAACCAAATTAGTATGTTGTAACAAGACGCCATGTTGTTGCTAATAATAAGCCATTCCTTGTAATAACGTTGTTAACCAGCGAGAAAGAAAAGCGCTCTCACGTTTTCGTATATGGAGCCACACACACAGCGACAAGCACAACAGCAGTAGCTCATTCTCAACCTACAGAGACGCCTACAGTGGCTACTGTGTAGTTTTAATAGCAGAGGGCGTGTGCTTAGGCGCGGTTTGACTTTAAACGGTTTGGGGCCTCACAGTGAAAGCAGTGTTAAGTTTATTACGTTTTTTCTGCTTTAAGGTTGTGTGTGGCTGCCGAAAAAAAACAAACAAACACCAAAATAATTGACGAGGGAGAGAAAAATAGATTAAGTTTCACTTTCACTACTTTGCCACGCATGGCTCCAAGAGACTTATGCTTTAATTTATACCGAAAATAGCAGCTCTATACAAGCTCAAAAGGCTTTGCGCGGTGAGCTTGTAGAACTGCTATTTTTGAGTCTTATGACGAAGTGCAAACCAGACTTTAGACTCATCGACATTGCCTACAGTATATTGCATCTCTCCCGATGCAGAATGTATACAAGAAAACAGGGTTTGTGGGCAGTGTCAAGCTTTTTGCTAAACGCTGCGTTGAACCAAGCAATATTGTTTATCTTTATTTTCTTACTCTCTATACCCATGTATCTTGGTATGGATGGATAAAGCATTTTTGTAATTTGCCTTTGTTTTGGTTTGCTTTTGTGGCGTTTAAAGTTTTTTTTTTCTTCTTTAAATCGTACCTGTAACTGGTGCTGTAAGGTTACTAGGGTCAATATCTCATAACATGATTAAGAGCGCATCATTGACACCTGCACTTATAGAGTGAAGGAAGGGAACGTTTCTTGACATGACATCTCTGCGACGACATCTCAATTAAACGACTTGTTTGAAATATGAGCCGCGTTGCTGTACGTTTTGTTCATTCGGCATTCGTATGACTCCTCTGTCTGTCTGTCTGTCTGTCTGTCTGTCTGTGTGTGTGTGTGTGTGTGTGTGTGTGTGTGTGTGTGTGTGTGTGTGTGTGTGTGTGTGTGTGTGTGTGTGTGTGTGTGTGTGTGTGTGTGTGTGTGTAGACGCACCTGGGGCTGATGCTGTCTAATCACTGCATATGTGCTCAGTGGTGTAACTAAAGTACTGTACTGAATACTGAGATATTTCTATTTCAAATACATAAATTTCAAATACTTTTGCTTTCACTCCACTACATCTCAGAGGCAAATGCTTTCACTACAATAGACCTTTAGGAAAGCCCCCCCATTAAAGTTGGATTCATTTACTTTCACCTCATGGCCCCCAGTGACTTCCAGAAAATGACCGGAACTACTTCATATTTCACCAAAACCAGAGCAAAACTCCAGCATGCGACTCTGCAAATCAATTAATACAGTTGACCCCACGATATTAATGCCAAGTACTTCATACAGCTTAACTGTACAAAAAAAAAAAAACATTTGCTGCCAATACTTTGACTTTTTTTTTTAAACTAGTTTCTGATCTAGTTGCAATTGAGTATTTCTACATTGCTGATACTTTTACTACAGTACAAATTGAGAGTACTCCGCCCCTGGTATCCTACTAACATAGACCCCCCCCCCCCCCCCCCCCCCCCCCTCGCCTTACCTAAGCTCACAGATATCACTGCGCTGCATTTTTTGAGAATGGAACGTACATATGGAATGGAGGAGACCAGCCCTGTATTTCCTCTGACGAATGGCATTCTTCTCCCACTAGAAACTTCCCAGTGGGTTTTGTTAAGATAAAACCCGCGTCATGGCTGGACGCCTGAGAGAGGTGTGTGCCGACAGGGAACAGCAGGGGTCAAGGAGAGAGTGTGGAGAGATTGCTTTTATTATGCAATCACATTCTCCATTATGTAAACCAACAGGATGGGGAAGTAACAGTTTGCATGCAAGCGGAGCTATATGCGATTGCATTACAAAAATCGACGTTAAGGTAATCGGTTGCAAATTGCACTGGCAAAGGAAACGTTGGTAATGTTGTAGTACTACAACTTTTGCTACTCCAAATGTTAATGGCTGCAGAAGGCTTGTAGCGCTCGAATAGCTTTCTGCAGTAAGATTGAAGCACCAAGT
>JBBWWP010000152.1:0-10666 GCA_039105355.1 Benthosema pterotum | reverse complement strand
CGAATATGGGTGATATTCACCAAAAATATGTAGTATATATTTTTAATAATTTGAAGTTTTTTCACTGATCCCCTATGGTATTAGATATGTGTCTTTAAGATGGAAAACAACTTTTATCATCTCAATCAAAAAAGGATCATTTCAATTAAAAAAAATAAATCAAAATAGAAATAAAAAAAAACAAAAAAAATAATTCAAATAAAAAATAAGGGATTGCGAGAAAAAAAACTTTGTACATGTGTATTGAGCGTTGCAGCATCGACGCGTGTAACCAGAACTATATGAGGTGAAGATATAAATACATACACGGAGGAACTAATAAATAAAACACACCGGGAGGCATCAGCTGTAGCTGGAACTCAGTCGACTCAACTAGTCCTGAGCAGGTTTATTTGTCAGCTTAAATACAGGTTCCTTAATCAGTACTTCCTGTCAAGTTGGCTTCACAATAAGAGCTCATCATCATACTACTAGTTCATTTCAGACCCATAAATAAACACAATATACAATTTGGGGCACAATCTCAACACCCCCACTTGATCCAACATTGTATATTTTCTTACATTTCTTTTCCTCTATATACACAGTGCACTTTTTTTTCCCCCACATTTTCTCAATATAATAAAAACTCAATTCCATAAAGTGCATATCTCTTCATTCTTTAGCTTAGCAAATACTCAACTTAAACCTTCAATAAATAGTTTCAGTGCAGTTTCACATTCTAAGCAAGTTTCTCAATTTAGCAGTGGCAATCACATTTCATAGTTTAAGTTATATACATATATTCAAGTCTTCAATCATATCAGTGAATCATTATCAGATCATACTCAATAAATAGCAGTGAAACATGTCACATTACCTTAGCATTATTATTCATAAATAGCCGTGAATCAATATCAGTTCACAATCAGTCAACAGAATACAAATGAACACATCTTTTTCTTTAGTTTCTTTTGGCTTCTCATTTTCTTTAGCATAGCTGGGTTTTGAACATTTTCAGTTAAACAATCATTTCTGTCCCCCACTGCATGCATGCTCTCAAGTTCAACCCCCACTGTTTGGTTGCTCTCCTGACTATAGTCTTTGGTCACAGTTACATAGTCACTCAAATAGCTTGGCTTCCTTCTCTCTCTAGAAGGGTAACGAGTAGCCACATTTGCAGCTTGGCCCTCATCTGACTGCTCTTGGCTTTCTTGAGATACATCCATGTCTGCACAATCTGGTTTTCCTGAGGTGTATGAACTACAGCCTCGTAAACATGCTGTTTAACTTGCTGGTGGTGGTTGCAGGACTCGTAATGGAGGATTTCTCTTAGACCTATTCCTCCATTTTGGCATATCAATATAATCATCATAATACACAGGCATTTCAATCTTCTGCTCTGCAATGGGTTGAGTCACACTCCCAAACTTGTGCGTCTGCACTTCACTTTTAGCCATACACTTCTGTTCGTTCACTGTGTTCAAATAATACAATCTGTTATACATATAAATGTTAAATCTCCTGCCATCTCTACACTTCAGAACATTATTACCTTTCTGGAATATCACTGTGGCACCTCGGTCTGTTGCTGCTTGAACCGAAAAGATGTCCTTTGCAAACTCGGGAATGTAGAGCGCTCGTCTCAAGGTGGCTGTGTGCTGCTGCCCTCTGCTGTCAATCAGCACCACCTTCGCGTCTCCTCTTCGCTCAGCCATCCCACTGCATCTCGTCCCATCAGCCAACTCCATGCAATGTTCCTTTGGCTGGAAACTCTCGTCAAACTTTGTGAACTTTGTAATGTCTGTAATGATGTGGGACGTCGCTCCCGTGTCCACCACCAGACCCATCCGTTTCACGCGATGTCCTCGTCCTGCTCGTCGAGTCTCGCCTCCACACTCACTCACACAGAATGAGTAGTCGTTGCTGTGGTTCTTCTCTGGCGCTCTCTGCGCTTCATCTCGCTGCCGTCGTCTCTTTCTGCAGACTGCATACAGGTGTGTAGAACTCTGGCATGTGTTGCACCACCGCTGGCGATTGCACATTATGGCTATGTGCCCTCTAACGCCGCATCTGTAGCAGATCACACCCGCAGTCCCTCGTCGCCGGTCACCAGCACTCTCTCGCCGGTCACCAGCACTCTCTCGCCGGTCACCAGCACTCTCTCGCCGGTCACCAGCACTCTCTCGCCGGCCACCTGCAGTCTCTCGCGGGTCACCTGCAGTCTCTCGCGGGTCACCTGCAGTCTCTCGCAGGTCACCTGTAGTCGCCGTCGGCACGAGGATCTGGGCACTTATGGCTCCGTCATGTCCGCGTGCTTCTGGCTCAGCCGGCTGGCTCTGTACCTGGGGCGTTGTCGTCATGGCGTTGTCAAGCCCCGTTGATGCTGCTGCCGCTCTCTCAGCTGGCTGTTGCTGTACCTGGGGTTGCAGGGTCTCCATGTTGTCGTCCTGCTCCTGCCCCGTCAATCCTGCTGCCGCTCTCGTGTCATCTTTGGCTGCATAAAAGTCTCTCAATATACGCATTGCCTTGCGTCCGTCATCTGTCGCTACTCGTGAAATGAGCGACAGGCTCTTCTCGTCCAAACACTGGATCAACTCTGCATACGCCATGGCGTTCTTCTCTTTGTCAACCACGCCATCTTCATCCATGACAGTTTTCTTCAGTCCTTTCAGTAACAAATGTCCCATAAATCTCATCTCCCATAACGGATACCTTGCACTGTCTCCGTCGAAGCATAACGAAGCAGTCCTCATGGTCCCTCTCTCCTGTTAGCTCTCGAGACTAGCCAACAAACAAACTTTTCAAACTTTCCACCTCGTAAATAAATCTGGTCTTCCTGGGCCCATAACCTATTGAGCGTTGCAGCATCGACGCGTGTAACCAGAACTATATGAGGTGAAGATATAAATACATAAAACACACCGGGAGGCATCAGCTGTAGCTGGAACTCAGTCGACTCAACTAGTCCTGAGCAGGTTTATTTGTCAGCTTAAATACAGGTTCCTTAATCAGTACTTCCTGTCAAGTTGGCTTCACAATAAGAGCTCATCATCATACTACGAGTTCATTTCAGACCCATAAATAAACACAATATACAATTTGGGGCACAATCTCAACAATGTGTGTAAAATGTTTGCCTTCCCTCTCAGTTTTGTTTGTTGTCATTTTCTTTGATTACGATTCCAGTCTTCTCGTTTGCGCTCCCTGATTTTTTGTTTGCGGTTTTGACACAAACCTGTCAGGCGGGTGGGACTTCCCTGGCGCATTCCCATTGAGACTTTAATTGTTACTGTAAGATAGCCTACTTTAAAACAGTTGCCATGATGCGCCTATGCTCTTATTTGCGCCTTCTCGATGAAAAACAAAACAAAACAAAACAAAACAAAGCGATGTATTTCCAAATCCACTTCGTCCTATACCTATAGTATTCAGGCTGCATGAGCAGCAGCTCCGTTTCTGAACCCTCAATGTTGCCACTCTGACACTAGTTGACTGTTCAGGTGTAGCTGCACCAATAATTTTCAGACCCGTGCAGTATCTGCTAGTTTACACCAGGTGGCAGCAAAACGTGGGCTTTTTATGGAAGTTTTTCAGTCTTGATGCTCATGTGTATAGTAAACATGATACACAATATAAGTACAGTGGTTTTCAACCTTTTTGACACCAGGGACCACCATTTATTCAGCATTTGAGCCACGGACCACCATTTGATGACATTTTAGCCCCAAAGACCTAAAACTAAAGACTTCTTTTGGTTTTGTTCACAATTCCAGGCTGGATTTTCCAAACAAAACAGTGTAGACTTCTTAATTAAATGGGGCTTTAAATAGGGCTAATTCAGATGATGAATATTTTTAACTCTTGAAAGTGTGAAAATGAAGCCAAATGGAAGGGTCCATTTGGTTTCATTTTTACATTCTCAAGAGTTACATCTGGTTAACCAACTTTCCATCATTTAGCCTGGGGACCACCTGGAACCCTCTCAAGGGCCACTGGCAGATGAGTATAGTAACTATATTATACAGGTGGTTCCCAAAGTGACATTAACCAAAGTGGACCTTTATGGGGTCATTCTCACAAAACATTGGTTTTCAAGATTTCAGTGTGCAAATTCTCAATTCACACTTTTATTGAGAAATTTTTGTTGAAGGATTATTAACAAAGTCCAAATATTTAATGAATTTAAAAGCTTTTTGGCATATTTTCTAAAACATGTCCTGATTATTGCAACAGTCTTTAAACAGCGATACCATTAAGAAAGATAATCTTTTTTGGGGAAAATGTTTTCTAGATTATTAAAGGGCTTGTTCAGATTTTTGGAACTTAAGTTGTATTAAATACTGTCCATTAGTGGTGTCAACTGTATTAATTGACGTCCAGAGTCCCATGGTGGGAGTTCTGCTCCTTTTTTGGTCAGTATTATGAAAGGTCTGGTCATCAACGAACATATTTATTTTGTATTATTGAATTATTTCTGAAATATTAAAATGAATACTTCGTTTTTTTTGACCCCCATCACGTGGAACTATTTTTTGGGTATTGTGATATATGGACACAAAATACACAGTTCCCTGTGATAGAGGGGTCAAACGTGAATGAAGGATGTGCTAATATTTTCAAAATGGGTCAACAATATGAAGGAAGTTATTTTATTTATTTATTTATTTATTTATTTATTTATTTATTTATTTATTTATTTATTTATTTTAAGGAAGTTAGTTTTATTTTTTTCGGATTCATTTACTTTTACTGCATGGCCCCAGTGACCCCCTAAAAATGACCGGAACTACTTATTAATTAATTAATACAGTTGACACCACTATATTAATGATATGTATTTCACACAGCTTAACTTCAACAAATCCAAACTATCCCTTCAACAGAAAGGTACAGTCAACCTAAGCTTTTAAAATTTGTAAATTATCATGTTTATCCAAATTTGACTGATTTGTCTCATTACCGCAACACCTTTCATAATTTACAACCCAATCTTTATGATATTTCATTGAAACCTGATTTGTTTTCAGAATGATATGGCAATCCTGAAAGAACATATTATGTTTAAAAAACAGATCTACATTTTCCATGTATTGAAATATTGTTAAATGAACCCCTGGTTGTGGTAATAGACCCGTATCTCGGGCCCATACTCTGAAAGGCCCGGAAGGTGAGCGGCCATCTTGGAGGATAAGGCACATGTAAACAAGTGTGATTCTCAATGGAATGTGAATGCATTCTACTAAAACTGATGCTGCTAAAACTACTACTACTAGCAGTACTACTACTACTACTACTACTAGCAGTACTACTACTACTACTACTACTACTAGCAGTACTACTACTACTAGTAGTAGTAGTACTACTACTACTACTACTACTAGCAGTACTACTACTACTAGCACTACTACTACTACTACTACTACTACTACTACTACTACTAGCACTACTACTACTACTACTACTACTACTACTAGCACTACTACTACTACTACTACTAGCACTACTACTACTACTACTACTACTACTACTAGCACTACTACTACTACTACTACTAGCAGTACTACTACTACTAGCAGCACTACTACTACTACTAGCAGTACTACTACTACTAGCAGCACTACTACTACTACTAGCACTACTACTACTACTAGCACTACTACTACTAGCACTACTACTACTACTAGCAGTACTACTAGCACTACTACTACTAGCAGTACTACTAGCACTACTACTACTAGCAGTACTACTACTACTAGCAGTACTTACTACTACTACTAGCACTACTACTACTACTAGCACTACTACTAGCACGACTACTAGCAGTACTACTACTACTACTAGCACTACTACTACTACTACTACTAGCACTACTACTACTACTACTACTAGCACTACTACTACTACTACTACTACTACTACTACTACTACTACTACTACTACTACTACCAGTACTACTACTACTACTACTACTACTACTACTACTACTACTACTACTACTACACTACTACTACTACTACTACTACTACTACTACCAGTACTACTACTAGCACTACTACTACTACTACTACTACTACTACTACTACTACCACTACCAGTACTAATACTACTACCAGTACTACTACTACTACTACTACCAGTACTACTACTACTACCAGTACTACTACTACTACTACTACCAGTACTACTACCAGTACTACTACTACCAGTACTACTACTACTACTACTACTACCAGTACTACTACTACTACTACCAGTACTACTACTACTACTACTACCAGTACTACTACTACTACCAGTACTACTACTACTACTACTACTACTACCAGTACTACTACTACTACCAGTACTACTACTACTACTACTACTACTACTACTACCAGTACTACTACTACTACTACCAGTACTACTACTACTACTACTACTACTACTACTACTACTACTACTACTACCAGTACTACTACTACTACTACTACTAGCACTACTACTACTACTACTACTAGCACTACTACTACTACTACTACTACTACTAGCACTACTACTACTACTACTACTACTACCAGTACTACTACTACTACTACCAGCACTACTACTACTACTACCAGTACTACTACTACTACTACTACTACCAGTACTACTACTACTACTACTACTACCACTACTACTACTACTACCAGTACTACTACTACTACTACTACTACCAGTACTACTACTACTACTACTACTACTACCAGTACTACTACTACCACTACTACTACTACTACCACTACTACCAGTACTACTACTACTACTAGTAATACTACTACTACTACTACTACTACTACTACTACTACTAGCAGCACTACTACGCTAACAATAGCATGATAAAGCTAATATGCTAATGATAGCATGCTAATGATAACATGCTAATGCGTTAGCATGTTAGCATTAGCATGTTAACATTGGTATGTTAGCATTAGCAGGTTAGCATTAGCATGTTAGCATTGGCATGCTAGCATTAGCATGTTGGAATGTTAGCATTGACATGTTAGCATTAGCATGTTAGCATGTTAACATTAGCATGTTAGCATTAGCATGTTGGCATGTTAGCATTGACATGTTAGCATGTCAACATTAGCATGTTAGCATTAGCATGTTTAGCATTAGCATGTTGCTAGCATTAGCATTGGTAGCAGTAGTAGTAGTGCTAGTAGTAGTAGTACTGCTAGTAGTAGTAGTAGTAGTAGTAGTAGTAGTAGTAGTAGGAGGAGGAGGAGTGTTGCATTCGCATTGGTAGCAGTAGTAGTAGTGCTAGTAGTAGTAGTAGTAGTAGTAGTAGTAGTAGTAGTGCTAGTACTAGGTCTGCTAGTAGTAGTAGGAGGAGGAGGAGGAGAAAGAGTGTTGCTAGTAGTAGTGCTGCTAGAAATAGTAGGAGTGGTAGTAGTACTGCTATTAGTAGTAGCCTAGTAGTAGTAGTAGTATTGCTAATAGTAGTTGTAGTAGTACTGCTAGTAGTAGTAGTACTAGTTGGCATTGTAGTAGTAGGAGTGGTGCTAGTAGTATCTCCTCTCCGCCTGTCATCACATCCATTGCTGGCATGTGTAGTTACTGCTATTAGTACTAGTATTAGTAGTAGTACTACTAGTAGTAGTAGTAGTAGTAGTAGTATGGCTAGTATTATAGTAGTAGTAGTATCTTCTCTCCGCCTGTCATCACATCCATTGCTGCTGGGTGTGTGTAGTTGCATCCACATTCCATTAAATATAACTTGTGCCTTATCTTCCAAGATGGCCGCCGTCCCCTCAGAGTATGGGATATATCAGTCTGAGAGACGGGTCTATTAGTGTATGTTTCTGAAATGAGGTTGATGATGTCGGTAATGATAATAAGTATACTAAGTCAGTGGTATGGGTTAAAACATAAAATGTGAATTTCGATTTGCCAATAATGTATTCATTGTGGGTAATAATAATAATAATAAGGGTAACAATAACAATAACAATGGGGTTCCCACAGCAACCCCACTAATAATAATAATAATAATAATAAAAATAATAATAATAATTGTGTTCATAGTAGTAAAATGCTGTTACTCAAAGGCAAAGGAATACTGTCTTGTGGCAGGTAATAAGTAGCTCAGTGAGGTTGAGTGCTGGTTAAATTCAGTTAAAACTCTTACCAGTTCACCAATTCAAACCAAATTGACCCCTCATTACCTATAGCCTACATTAATCAAAATTGAAAGCACTATATTTCTAAGATGAACCTAAGTAGGTTTGAAAGAAGGGGTTTCTATGTGTTGGTATGTAGAACTAGTAGCATGCCAGAGTTTGTGCTATTGCTATTGCAGATAAGCTTATTTCCACCCTGGGCATCATGGTAGAGCCTCCCAGCAGACCTGACTTGTACAGTACTTGACTCCTGCTGGACAGTCCCTCGCATATGGAAAATGTGTTATATGCGAAGTCTTGAAAGGGGCACCTTTTCTAGCCTATAAAAAATAGATAATATTTCTTTGTAAATTGAATCATATATAAAACATGTATCATTTTGTAATTAATAAGAATAATATATGGCATGCAAAACCCTTCTTAGTAAAAACAAAACAAAACATCCATAGTATTTTTTCTTGGAAAGTGGCTTCTATGAAAGCCAAGGTGCCACTTTCAAGAGTTGGCATCTGACCTTTACAAATACAGATTTGAAATCAGGGTCACTCAGTTGAATCAGTAGAATAATTGGGGAATTTTACTGAGTGACTGATTTAAAATCTGTATTTCTCCCACTCCTACTCTTTCAGACAGGCCACCACGACCCTCAAAGACACACTAGTTTTCGTTTTATCCTTGCTGCTTTCAATGACTTAAAACCTAAAATTAAAAATAAACCTAAAATAAAGTAATAAAGTACAACTACTGCACAGAGTTTTGGGACTTATTCAAAGCTACTATTGGATTTTTATAGATTTTTGTTGTGCGGCATTATTTAAAGATAGATTGAAATGGCCCTTTAATTAAAATAATGCCACAATGGGAGAAAGAAAATAGGGTTTTATTTGTCTTTATTAAGTATTTGTCACTGGTACATGACCGTGTTTAGATGTCATTATCCCAGCACACCAACATTGTATTGTTTATTACAGTTGAGTATAGAGAATTGGCACAAAACAATATATTAATGTCAAATTCCTCACATGAAAGTCCCTGTACACAATAATACTGACTCAAAACACAGAAATTAAGCAACAATAAATATGCTCAAGAGAAATTAATTATTTATGAACCCAATTGCGTCAGAACAGCGAGAAAAACAACAGATTCAAGCTCTACGTACAGATGTACCAAGTTTTCCTTTGTCAGCACAACAATTGGCAAAAAATTAAAAGCTCCTTCCAGGCTGGTATAACCAGGTTAACCGGGAAAAAACAAACAAAGTCAAAGCCAGGATTAACATGAGTTAACCATTGTCCGTTTCAATGAACAGGTTTTAAACTCAAGTATTCTCCAGCGTTTACTTGAATGTCCGTCATACAGTGAAAGAGGAGATCCCCATAAAAACATAGGATGAGGTGTCTCCATTGAAAGCAAACACAGCTTCTCACATCTGAAGTCCCCAGTTGAGGGCTGAATCGTCTCCGTTTTAGAGCAAGAGTGGTTCGTCAAGAATTTCACATAAGAGTCAGAACCAAAGAAAAAAAAAGTTAAATGCAAGTCTCCCAAGTGTGTGAGTGCGACTAAGGCAAGCAAGCTCATTTATACAGTTATTCAGGTTTGCTATTTACATATGGTCTACATATGGTGAGTAAACTTTGCACAAAAAAAAAAAAAAACATGTGGGGTATGTCCCCCCCTACTGGTTAAATCTGACAGCAGTAACAGTGCAGTACTAGTGTCAATCTCTTTTTAAACAACCGCTAAAAAAAAAGCTCTGTCCAATAAAATACCATGACGCAAGCGAACCAAACAGCCACACTTTGAATTTGGTTCAAAGTGTGGATTGAACAAAATTCAATCCACACTTAACTCCCCTCATCCTAGCAAAACTGCTAAAAATGACTTGACAACGGAATGGTCTGTGCAAATGTATGCTTGAAGCATTCTGACACAAGCTTTTGGTCAAGCCATTTCCATATTGAATGTAAGGAGGCATTGTGTTAAAGCAACACTGCTCGCCGTGGGAACTCTCTCTGTCTCTGTTCCTCTTTTTTTTTTAGAGTGTATTTTATTTTATATTATTCATGTAGTTATTCATTTCATAAATTAAACGTTGGATCATGGTGTGACAAAAAGAAAAGGGAAAAAAAAGAAAAAAAGAAAAAAAATTGAAACCCACTAGGGCATGCCCAAAATAGGGACACATGGGTAGAAAGCGGTTCAGCTGTCTGTCTGTTCCATAAATATTTTAATCAATGAAAGGGATCCATTGGAGCATGGCTTTCTTTTTCTTTTTTTCTTTTTTTTTGCTTTGGGACATACAAGGTTTCAGCCTGACATGATGATACACTACTGTGAGGCCAACATCTGCATCATTTATAGCAGTGGATTTCAAACCCGTTCCAAATCAAGATCCAAATTTATTCCTCATTTTGGACCACAATGATGACATTTAGCAAAAAACACGTTTCCATGCCATTTCCTGCCATGGTCGCTATCCTTTTATTACTCTATGAGCCAGCTACAGTATATGTCCAAAATATTTATTGAAATGA
>JBBWWP010000151.1:0-10826 GCA_039105355.1 Benthosema pterotum | reverse complement strand
AAAACTAGACTCTAGCACCGGAATCTAGAATATGTAGCTTCAGAAACTAGAATCTAGTGTTGAAACCTACAATCTAGATTGAATATAGTGTCAGAAACTAGAATCTCATGCCAGAAACTAGAATTGAGTGTCAGAAAATAGAATCTAGTGTTGAAAACTACAATCTAGATTGAATATAGTGTCAGAAACTAGAATCTCATGCCAGAAACTAGAATCTAGTGTCAAAAACTAGAATCTCATGTCAGAAACTAAAATCTAGCGTCAGAAACTAGAATCTCATGTCAGAAACTAGAATCTAGCGTCAGAAACTAGAATCTAGCGTCAGAAACTAGAATCTAGCGTCAGGAACTAGAATCTAGCGTCAGGAACTAGAATATAGCGCCAGGAACTAGAATATAGCGTCAGGAACTAGAATATAGCGTCAGGAACTAGAATATAGTGTCAGGAACTAGAATATAGTGTCAGGAACTAGAATCTAGAGTCAGAAACTAGAATCTAGTCAGGACAAAACAAGTTAAATAGCCTGCTAGTCGCACAGACAACAGAGAGATGATTGGACTCTCTGAGCTCCCCTTACAGCCTATAGTCCACACACTGTAGTGATATCAAATAGGACTGCACTCACTCATCCTACTGTCAATGTGTGGCCGCATTTACATTTCTTTCATCCGTTTCTGTGCTGTAAAATGTCAAATCAAAGCGCACAGATCCAAGTCCAAACTGGAGCCGCTCAAAGATCAAATATTGTCGCATGAAATATAGTCTGTCGTTGACAGTTAGCCGGCAAGCAAGAAGCGTGTGCGTGTGTGTGTGTGTGTGGAGAGCAGTGCTTAAGAGAGAGAGAGAGAGAGAGAGAGAGAGAGAGAGAGAGAGAGAGAGAGAGAGAGAGAGAGAGAGAGCATAATGTTCTCAAACCTTTTAATGTCAAAGACACTGAAAATGATATTTACTTCTAGGCTTGAGAGGGGATTTTTTTTTACAGATCTAGCAGTGATTCCAAAACATTAATTTCATGGACCCTCAGCTTCACATGCATTAAAGCTACGGATTACTGACTACTACTATGGCATTTCATCTCTGGGGCCCCTCAATGTAAAACAAACAACTGTTAGAACTGTTAGGACGCGTTAGAATTCACTTGGTCCATAACCTGGTCTAGCCCTCAATGATTTTGGCCTTGGGGGGGGGGGGGGGGGGGTGTCGTGGGATCCACACGGCGGAAGTGCTGCGCTGTGATTTGATCTCACTAACGTGTCGTCATCCCCGGCCCCTCCCGCGCCCGTCCACTGCTGTTCTACATCACATCATTTAGAGCGACGCCCACCCCGGAAGGTTCACTCCCACTTGAAGGCCACTTTCCAACGTGCGTTAGCCCAGGCTTTCTGTTTTCGCGCAAGGCGAACGAAAATGAAAGCCTGGGTGTCGAGGCTACTTGGTCCATAACTTTGTCTAATTTAATACCCTTGGGCGTTGGGTTGGAACTCCCTCAAGTACCCCCTAGTTGTCCATTACACATTAATGGTTATAGAGGCAACTTTAGTATGTACAAACACTCTGATTTGTTTAAAAACAGAATCTAACTCCACCTCACCTCCACTCTATTGGCTCATTATGAATCTGCTGGGAGACTGCTGTGCTTTGATTGGCTAAAAAGCTGCTTCACGCCACACAAACCACCCCCCCCCCCACCCCACACACACACCTTTCCTGAGACTGACAAATGTTTTGTTTTCACGATTTGTTGATAACAACAAAGTTCTGGACCGTCTGCAGGACGAAGCAAGTGTCTGTCTGCAGGGAAACAGCTGCAGCATCAAAGTAGAAGCAACATAAAGCTCGCTCCAAAATCCGTTAACAAGGCTGTTAATCTATGCAAGGGAAAAATATGTGTGTGACATTTTTTAATTGCATTTTATCATATACTGTAGGAAAACTATTGGTGGAGAGGTTTCCCTATTGCTATGTTATGCTTAGCTGCGATTGGACCATAGCAGTTTGGGGAGGAGCTAACTGAAAGGACTCTGTAGTTACAGATGAAAGTGGATGAGTCACATCCTATAGGCTGTTACTGTGTAGGTTGGTGACAGACAGTGGGAGTACAGAGGATGGTGAATGGGTCCCTGCTTTATTCCAATTGAAAGTAGATGGAGAGAGGCATGGTGGGAGTTCAGCACCCGAGGGTGCCAAATCCAATAGAACATTTCTTTTGGGGAAACGGAAACATTTTGGATTAATTCTGAAATCTAAATTTTAAATCCCATGAGTGTATGGGTCTTTTCTATATTCTCGCACAAATCTGCAGAATGGCATTCAGAGCTCAGTGGAGTAGAGCAGAACACTTTTTGGACTCCTCCATTTGGAGAAGAGAATAGAGAATATTGGGTTCATCCTCTGCAGTAATAAAAGGTCATTTCAGACCATTTATAAGAAGCAAAGGAACTATCCCAACTGCTGCTTCAGAACTACTTTTAGATTAGAATGATCAATGGATCGCACGCAGTATGCTGTGACACACACACACACACACACACACACAACACACACACACACACACACACCACAGGCCAGATGTAATAGTAAAGTGTGGCCACTTTACTACGTTTTGGGCCACTCAAAACAAAAGTGTTGTATCCTGCCTGCCGTTTTTTTTTTACTTCTTGCTAAATTGATATTACATGATAACATCGTGGTGCTTGTCATGTTTCGTCACAACCCGAATTAGCTTTGTCCCTGGCGTAATTGTGTTTATATTATAACCATTTTCAAAAGGTCTGAGGAAAATGTATGAGGATAATTCATTTCTGGAACACAGAAGATGTCATGAAAGGGGGCGGGACTGCTTAGCTCGATAGGAGAGAGAGATAGAGAGAGAGATAGAGAGAGAGAGAGAGAGAGAGAGAGAGAGAGAGAGAGAGAGAGAGAGAGAGAGAGAGAGAGAGAGAGAGAGAGAGAGAGAGAAAGAGAAAGAGAAAGAGAAAGAGAAAGAGAGAGAGAGGGGTGTAGAGCAGCATCTGTACTCTCCGCGGTGTCTCTGAGCTGTAAAGCCAGCAGTGGGTTCATAACACCAGTGTGGTGGAAGGCCTGTCTGCCTGTCCTGCTATTCTGGGAGCCATCAATCTGCCAGAGCCTCTCCATCTACCTTCCTTCTTCCCCCTGGGGGAGAGGAGGGGGGGCAGAAGGGCAGCTATAGGGACCCCCAGGGACCACACACTGGCACGTGTGGGACCTGTAGCAGGATACAGCAGACAGGTGGATGTCTTCTCCGGGTTCAAGCTCACAGCATGCAACATAAACATCAACCTATCCAAGTAGTGGCTTGTTTTCGGATCTACTGTTTTTGACTATAGCCCAGTCGTTTTTAAACTTTTGGTAGCAGGGCCCACTATTTATTCAAAATTTGAGCCACAGAACATTTTAGCACCACAGACCCCAAAACGAAATATTTATTTTGCTTTTGTCCACAATTTCAGGCTGGATGTGATAAAAAAAAAAATCTTCAACATTCTCTAGTTGTGTAGACTTGGGCTAATTAACATGATGAATATTTCAACTCTTAAGACTCCATCTCAGCCCATAGCACTTGTATTACTGTGACTTATATAGGATGTATTACCATGGTTTAGTATTGTAAAGTGTATTGTAAATCGCTCTGGATTAAGAGCGTCTGCTAAATGCCTAAATTGTAATTGTACATTGTAAATATGAGTAAATGTTCCATTTTACATAGGAGGGCCTAGCTAGCACCCATCAAAAAGTGCTATCCGCATTCAGTCATACTGTATACCCGGGAAACCCTAGTGGGTCCACACAGAGCCCAGCCCAGACGATAGGGCTCTGTACTCTGTAAACAGCAGCATCCATGGCAGCCTGCTGCCTCTCAGAGGTAAACAACCTTCAGCCTGCCATGGCACAGCGTTGTGATGTGTTTGCCCTCTAAATAAAGCCCAGCTGGGCCTGGCAGACAGACAGTACACTGTGACCCCACCAAGTTAACTGGTTGGAGTGGGAACTTTGTGAACTATTAAACCCACCAGCAGCACCGGGGATTCAAAATCAACCAGGTATCATTATAAAGTGGCAAGTAGTGAAAGTTAAACAGACAGTTTAGTTATCAATGAGGCATGCTGTCTGGGAGCCGGCTGACACGATTGCATTGATAAGACGGAAACGCAGAAAATGCTCGATCAGCGTGTCCGGTTGGCCGCCCTGTGACAGCGTGGCAACGTACTGGAGGTTAGTGTTAGGGTTAGAGGAGGCCAGTATATTGACCAAAACGATTGCAGTAAAGTAGCCAAATGTGCGTGAAAACGGACTGCATCGCGACACGCTCGCGGTGCAGTCGGGGGCGGGGCTGAGACTGCAAGCTGGGTCGACAGAGCATGACCATTCTGAGATGAAACAGTCCTGCTGATGACAACTAATAACTGGGATCTTATTGACTGATAACGGTCGAATCGGCTGTGGTCACACGGCGCAAAGTATTGTAGAATGTTGCTTGTTGCTTTGCAGTTGTGTGGAAATGGTGTGGTTTGGTATGCTTGTGCGAATGCATGTGTCTATTGATTCTGCTGGACTACATTTTCTGGGAGAGAAAAACAAAACAAAAGCGATGCTACTTGATATGTGGTGTTATTGTCGGTCACAGGCCAGATACAGCCCAGTCTCACATAGCCAGACGATAAGAGATACTCATACTGATACTACTGATACTGTACTGAATTGAATTGTATGTCTGGGGGAAAATCACAATTCAATGGACAGCCTGAGCTGAGAAAATGCATTGGTATAAAGGCTGCTTTGAAAACCAGTCCTGAAGCCATCCCAATATGAAGGACTGCCTTAAAGAAGAATTCCACAACAAAACACATTTGGAATCCATTTACCTTGATCACTGTGACATTATATATAAACTGCACTTGTTTTTTGGGTTTTTTTTTTTTTTCGTCAAAGATGCCCCTTTTCTACATTTCCTTGAGGTCCCCGTCCTCTCCAAAGTTTGCATTGGTGCAAGTTGTCTTCATTCTACTCATTTTAGTAGGTCGAAACTTATTTTTTTGTTTTCCACACACATTTTAATAGTTTACCGATATGCACACATGAGTTTTATGTCACTCTGGGGCAGCCTTTACTTAACATAATCCCAACGATATTTATTCCTCCTCCTACCCTCCCCTCCCTTCTGCCACTCTCCTCTCCAATCACTCAGGTTGAAACTCTTGTCACACAGGTGCCACCTGAGTTTTTTTTTTTTTTTTTTTTTAATCATGTAGTGGCCCAATTAGCTTGTAGTGTATGGTATGATGTGATGTGTGGGGGGGGGTAAAAAATACCCACATTAGAATAAAGACAATGCAAACTGCATTGGAAGGAGGAGGAGCAGGATGAAATGTATAACAGGGGTCATCTATGACAGAAATTATGTAACATGTCAAAGGAATCAAGGTAGATTGATTGCCCAATGTGTTTTTGTGTGGAATTCTCCTTTAAAGCGACATTTCACACACAAATAAAAACAACTTTGCATAATTTCATCTTCTAATATATCTGATGTTCATTTCTACCTACCCTTTCCTATACAAACCCACTGTAGCCTCCATTATAACCATGGTAGATTGTCTGAAAACACCTGCAGTCCCCTTTCCTGGTGACTCATACATGCCCTTCTAGTACTGACTATTTTTATATACCGGTAGATATATATTTATGTGATTGAACTACAGAATCATAAAAAAGCATCAAAACTAGATCTAGATCAGGCAGATCTACAAGCTTAACATGTACCCAGATTCGAGCGACATCTACTGTGGATGCTTTTGAATTTGAATCTTGAAGAATATAGTACCAGTTTGGGACATACAAGGTTTTTTTTCCGACAGTCACACAGACAACGCTGAAATACCTTTAAGCAATGTCAACACTCCCTGGGAGTGAGGGAGAGAGAAAAAGAATAGAAAAATAGATTTATTACTGTCTATGACCGGCTCCCGGTGCTAAAAATTAGTGGTAAAGCAACTGGCACCTTCTCTCCCCCTGGTGGCGCCCCCCGCTGACAGCTTTGCTACGGTAATTGTTTAGGTCTGCAGGGAAATATGAGAGGAGTGTGTGTGTGTGTTGTGAGTGTGTGTGTTGTGTGTGTGGTGTGTGTGTGTGTGTGTGTGTGTGTGTGTGTGTGTGTGTGTGTGTGTGTGTGTGTGTGGTGTGTGTGTGTGTGTGTGTGTGTGTGTGTGTGCGCGTGTGTGTGTGTGTGCGCTAGGACTTGCAGACTAATGCACACCAATCGTGCACGTCTATGTGCATGACATTACCTTCAGGGCTAGGTCGGTGTCATGAGTCAATGGCAGCATTAAAAGTTTCGGAAGTTATGTTATGCTCTATAGGGTAGACACCCTCACATAAAAACATGCAGTAATACTGGTCTCTAGACTGCCTCCCCTTGGCCAGCCAGGGTGTCTGATAGAGGGGACAGGAACTGGTTGGTTCCACCACGCCCAACCAGGGAAACAGACCAGACGAATACATGCTTGACCCAAATAATACTCTAAGGAGGACTGTTGCAGCCTGAAAGAGGAACAAAAGAGGGACAAAAGAGGAATATTCCAATGTGGATCCTTTAGTACACTCTCCTGTCCCCTCCTAGCCTGGCTCAAGGACTGGCCTCCCTGCATTTGGGGCCATTTGTGCCGGTTGGAAATCCAATCCCAGCACCTGATTGGCCAACAGCCCTGTCACTCACTTCGTTCACAACGTCGGACCAATCACCGTTAAGACGGCTGCTTTGATAGCGCCCATCCCAGAAACTGCTGTGGTGGAGAGGGACTTCAGTCTGAATAATGAACCCTAGGGGACACGGGGAGAACATGCAACTCCACACAGAAACGCCCTTTCACCAACCTGCCTCGGTATGTAAGGGCACTGATGATGCGGAGACACGCTGCCAGCATCCCCAGCGGCATCCTAGTGGGAATCGACCTAAGACCTTCTAGCTGTGAGGCGCCAGCACTAACCACTGTTCCACCGTGTCCCCACGGTCTGTTGTTTGTTGTTGTTGCAATTTACAGGGTGCGTTCGCCGTGTCTTACTTGTTTGGTAAAAGCGGCTCCCGCAGCATGAGGCTATGGCTAAAACGGTGGTGGGTGTGGGGTGGATGTAAACATGTCCCATTTGGGGGGGCAAGAGAACATGTTGGAGGGGAAAGAGAAAACGGTATGGGACGGCTTCATCGCATGCGATGAAGCCGCACCCATACCATTTTCGGTTACAGGACTTTTATTAGTCAAGTAAAGCATCAATAATAACATCAGTTGTTGTTGAAGTTGCAACAGACACGCAGCATGCATAAAGCTAAAGGTCTGACTCAATGATGAAATGCTGTTGGCTTAGTGGTGCCAAAATTGTAGTTAGTAGCAGTAGTAGTGTTTTCAAATCATTTTAATATATAGGCACTTTAATTTGAAATATCTTGGGTTGTTTTGCATGGCATCGTGTTTGGAGGGGGGGGGGGGGGGGGGGGGGGGGGGGGGGGGTGGCACACTGGGTATTTAGGGGGGCATTGCCCCCCCCCATGCCCATGCCTAGATCCACCCCTGGTGGGAGGGTCATTGGCATCATGGAGGAACAGTTCGGCGGAAGGAAGGAAACGTCCGCTCGAGTCTTTTCAGCGTCTAATGGGCTCTCTGGGCTCCCTCTATCATCTCCTGTCGTCTCTTCTCTCCCCCAGCCAGCCAGCCAGCCAGCAGGCAGGCAGGCAGCTTCCCTCCCTCGCTAACCGTCAAACTCTTGGCTCGTATCACCGCTATATACGCTGTCAACATGTCACCACTTTACGCAGACGACACTGTATTGACTGACAGGCTCTATTTAGAGGCTCGCTGGACACGGCAGCAACACACAGCGCTAGCTGGCAGGTGAAGGTTGTTTACCACCCAGAAGGCCTTCTGCCTTCTGCCGCGGATGCTTCATTATTTTGTGGGGAAAAAGAAAGGGGGGAAAAAAATCACCACACGGCGTGTTACAGGCAGGGGCGGATGTAACATTTCCCAAATTGGGGGGGGGGGGGGGGGGGCAGGAGAAAATGGTAATGGCGATGAAGCCACCAATAGCATTTTCTGTTATATGACTTTTATTAGTCAAGTAAAGCATCGATAATAATCAGTTGAAGTTGTTGAAGTTGCAACAGACACGCAGCATGCATAAAGCTAAAGGTCTGACTCAGGGGGTTTTCTGTTTTCAATGATGAAATGCTGTTGGTTTAGTGGTGACACAGCTGTAGTTAGTTAGTAGCAGTAGTAGTGTTTCAAATCATTTAATAGGCACTTTAATTTGAAATATCTTGGGTTGTTTTGCATGCCATCATGTTTGGTGGGGCCGACTGGGCATTTAGGGGGGCATTGCCCCCCCCCCCCCCCCCCCCATGCCCATGCCATGTCTAGATCCGCACCTGGTTACAGGAGCATTCATTGTGAAGGAATTCACAAATACAACACTCCGTGCCGTGCTGTGGCCATCCCTCTCTCTGTCTCCCTTTCTCTCCCAAGGCCCCATCAGGACCGGGACAATTATTCAAAATCAGATTTTTATTGTCATTTTCCACAATAAACTCTAGCATACGCAGGAGCAACACATGGCGCTTGTTGTCACATTAACATATTAAAAGCCTGACAAGCAAGGCCCAATTGAAAACATTCAAACCTGCAGGGAAATGTGTTTTTCTCCACACTTTTAGACCACATCAAGGTCATTATATGGCGCTATAGCCAACAATGCTGGTGAAAAAAGATGTTTTTTTAAGAAGCTCCACCATGAAATTGAAATCAAATCAGATCATAAATGTTGCCTTTTAATACCCTTTTATACACTCTAGTCTAAACAACCACCATTATTCCTCAGTGTGCTATTTGGATGCAGTACCATAAATGTCCACAAAAACACCCACCTCACTGCTTCTCCACCCACCATCGCGCCGTCTCATTAGAATACCGTATGCATCATCTGCCACTAAATATTAGAATCTGAGAGTGTCCATTCAGACACAACCAAAAAAATCACAGATTCTCACCATACAGTAGGTCTGACTGTTTAAAAAAAACTTTTTGGGATGTAAAAATACACTGGGGATGGTAATTAAATCACCAAAACTCTTGAAAAATGTAAATGACAGCTCCAGTAAAGTTACAATTAGCATTTGCAATTTGCTTGCAGAGAGGAAATGTAACAAAGTAGAAGGTAAATTAGTAAAGTAATTAAAGTTTTAAATGTGGTCGAGTGTAACACGTTCCAATTTTACATTTGAAAACAGGTGAAAGGGGACTTTCTGCATAATGAGTACTTTTGGTAGTACACATTTATTCTGAACCAAATGGACCAGTTAGGGTGCATTTGGTTGCATTTGTAAGCTATCAGAAAAAGGTCTAAAGAAGAAGAATTATCGAAGACGATTAGCATGGTGAAGTAAGATATTTTTCCCAGACCTCCATATCCAATATAATTTTGAAAATGAGTGGATGCCCCTTTACGTTCATTATTATCACAATTATGTTCTTGTTACATGTAGAACTGATACTTTTATTTAAGTGAAAACAGATGAAATTGAACCACTGCCCCATCTATACCCATGAACAACATGTTTGGTAGTGGTGTAGTGTGTGAACACACCTACTGCAACGAGAGGATGAACAACACAACTGTTTGGCCTGTAATTATTTCCCTCCTGCCCTCGGCCACACGATGGAAGGCTGTTTGCATCAGCGTGAAAACCCACGTGCAGCTGTTACATGGAGGCGGTACTAGTGCACCATCGTGCACCGTATCTATGCTTGTCTACATTCATTAAGCCATTGTGTCCTGATCAGATTCTAGTTTCTGATGCTAGATTCTAGTTCCTCATGCTAGATTCTAGTCCCCCACGGTAGATTCTAGTTCCTCTCAGTAGATCGTAGTTTCTGAAGTTAGATTCCAGTTTCTGACGCTAGATTCTAGTTCCTGGGCACTAGATTTTAGTCCATGACACTAAATTCCTAGTTTGTGACACTAAATTCTAGTCCCTGGCGCGAGATTCTAGTTTTTCTGGAAAATCTCTTTCTGTGTCAGTGATGCTTGACATATTTCATAGGAAGGACCCCCAGAAATATCTATTATTTATAGCTGTATAAATAGCTATGAATATTATTATTTTATGTATTATTTATAGCTGTGTAAATATCTATTATTTAGCTGCAGAACCTCATCTAAAACATGTTGTTCTAGGGCTCCCCCAGAAGCAAAGATTTGAGTAAAAATGTTTGCTTCCAAAATAAATGTATTCAAGATTTTCACCACATTTTTACAATTTCTCAAAAATAGCTGAACTACAAGATCCTATCGCGCCACTCGGTGGCGCGATATGAGCTTGTAGATCTGCTATTTTTCAGCTAAAACACCAAAACGCGCTCATTACATAGAGGGTTAAGGAGACCTTTCACAGAGAGTCGCAGTCGGGTGGAAACCTGGTGTGTCTGAAAAAACCGCTCATTGTTACTTCTAAAACAGTGGTTTTTCAACCTTTTTCGTACCACCAGGCGCCCACTATTTATTCTGCATTA
Source organism: Benthosema pterotum (assembly GCA_039105355.1). Classification (NCBI taxonomy): domain Eukaryota; kingdom Metazoa; phylum Chordata; class Actinopteri; order Myctophiformes; family Myctophidae; genus Benthosema; species Benthosema pterotum. The sequence continues at coordinate 249 of JBBWWP010000151.1, read as the reverse complement.
TTTCTGCATTTATTTATTCTGCATTTATTCTGCATTATTCCACGGAGGACCAGCGTTTGATGTTTTTGAGTTTAGTCTCTCTGACCCAAAACTAAGGATTTTCCAAGTTTGTGTTCACAATTTAGGAGATAAACTGGCAAAATGTTGGTCAAAATAACAATTCTTCTACATTTTCTAAATGTGTAGATTCTTAAAAAGTAAGTAATTCTGTTGTTTAAATATCATTTAACTCTTGAGAGAGCAAAATGA
>JBBWWP010000150.1:0-10763 GCA_039105355.1 Benthosema pterotum | reverse complement strand
TACACTCTCAAGAGTTTAGAATATTCATCATGCGAATTAGTCCAAATCTACACAACTAGAAGCTTAATGGTCATGGACAGAAGCAAAAGAAATCTTTAGTTTTGAGGTCTGTGGGTCTAAAAACATCCTCAATTGGTGGTCCGTGGCTCAATTGCTGAATAAATGGTGGGCCCTGGGATGAAAAAGGTTGAAAACCCCTGCACTAGTGGAACAGGGCCGGTGACGTCACTGCGCATCTCTATAAGGCTCTGGTTTTGTGTTGCTATTGCGAGTACATTCAAGTTTTAGGCCATTAGCGCCACTGATCTGATGAGTTAGTTTCATCGCCCAGCAGCAGCAGCAGCACTCTTTCAATGTGTGTGTAATTCAGGGGTTTTCAACCTTTTTGACAGCAGGGACCACTCTTTATTCAGCACTTGAGCCACGGACCACCATTAGATTACATTTTCATCCTAAAGACCCAAAACTAAAGAACTATTTTTGGTTTTGTCCACAATTCCATGCTGTATCTGGGAAACAAAACAGTGTAGACTTCTTAATTAAGCGGTGCTAATTCAAATGAAGAATATTTTTTACTCTTGGGAGTGTGAAAATGAAACCAAATGGACCCGCAAGGGTCCATTTGGTTTCATTTTTACATTCTCAAGAGTTACATCTGGTTAACCAACTTTCCATCATTTAGCCCGGGGACCACCTGGAATCCTCTCAGGGACCACTGGTGGTCCCCGGACCACCTGTTGAAAACCTCTGGTGTAATTAATTGGGTGCTCCAAAGTGAAGTATTTTTTACGAGTGCCATTTCACCACTAAACAAAAGCCGAAAAATAACAAGTGTACAAGCTCTAAACGCCTCGCACAATTAGAGAACTTGCAGATCTGCTAATTTCATGGTGATGCATGACACAGGTACACAAATAAGTTTAATAAGCTAAATAAGCTTGTAACATCGATAATGGGACTATAACCACCTTATGTAAGGAAACGACTTCTTGCTGTGATGCTTCAATAAAGCCATTACAGTGATGTTATGTTTTTTGAGTTAGTATAGTTCCTCCTGTTAGATAATGTAATGTCATGTAAACTGACATGTTGCGCTGAGTGTGCTCCCAGAGCGAAACACATTTCACATGAGAAAAAGAAAGTGGATTCCACAAAGACATTACATCATCATAATGATGATGATTGGTCAACATAGGGTAGGGCTACCATAGGGTAATTACTGTAGTTCTGACTGTATATGTGCAGGGCACAGTATATTGCATCCATCTCTCCTATCGTCAGGGGCGGATCTAGGCATAGGCATGGGGGGGCAATGCCCCCCCTAAATGCCCAGTCTGCCCAACCAAACATGATGACATGCAAAACGACCCAAGGTATTTCAGTGCTTATATTTGTATTTGAAACACTACTGAAAATGGTATAGGGGCGGCTTCATGCGCGAAGCGACACGGGCGATGAAGCTGCGCCCTTACCATTTTCTTCTGCCCCCCAATTGGGAAATGTTACATCCGCCCCTGCCTATCGTTAGACTGGATAGTGCAGGCTATCGCAGGCAAGTGCACTGTATTGTCAAGTAGTGCTTAAAGCAACTGGACCAGTTGTATTTTTTCCCTGAAAACAATTGAATGTGCCTGATTTTTTTTTTGTAAGCAAAGTAGTTACTTTTTCAGAGGAGTAACTTATAAACCCTATAAGTCGAAAGTAAACTAAAAGGAACTTCTCCAAGACTGTGTAGCACTTAATCAAAACCACCATAGTGTACAGTCCATGGGACGTTTGCCGTGCTCTCTCTCTCTCTCTCTCTCTCTCTCTCTCTCTCTCTCTCTCTCTCTCTCTCTCTCTCTCTCTCTCTCTCTCTCTCTCTCTCTCTCTCTCTCTCTCTCTCTCTCACACACACACGCACACAATACCAAGTCCTAGTAGAGTACCGCTCTCAGGTGCAGTTTTTACAAAACAACCTGTACCAGACAGCTCACTACTGTATATTGCCACAGGTACAGAGTCGGCTGGTTGCCATGGTTTTCTATTCCCGGTTTGTCTCCTTTCCAACTACCACAGTACTATTATTTATAATATTAGAAACACATGCCCCTTCCTCAAAACACTGTACAGTCAGTATGCTGCCCAGTATGTTTCTATAGGACAGGAATATAAGAGCTATTTATAACTGGAAACAAATTGCTTTATAGCTGTCACAGCCGTCCTTTGTGTGTTATTTACGAGTTGACAAGAGAATGCACAGCTTGTGCCCATTTAATGTTCAATGAGATGCGTGTTGGCGGCCGTCGAGGCGAGGCGTTCTGGACATAACCGTTCTCAAATGGTTTTTATGTCATTTCGCTGTCACAGCCATCAGACTGGTAAACAAAAGAAAGATAGAAAAGAGAAATATTGTCTCTGCATGTTGAGTGGAAACCACATACGGAATGTCCATAACATGTTCCTTTTGAGGTTAAAGATAAAAGAAACAGCTAAAGCAGTGGCAGATCTGCAAGCTCAACACCTTGGTGCACTGTTTTGAGCTTGGAGATTTGCTACCTATATAAGTTATGGCACATCTGATGATGATATCTGGTGGAGTAGGGCATGAATTTACAAAAAAATAAATAAAATAAACGAAATAGGGCTGGGGCTCGATTAAAAACATTAATCTAATTAAATTGAAGCATCATAATTAATTCTCAATGAATCACATATCTAAATTTCTGATTCATATATCAATGAGTGTATCAATGAGTGAGGTTTTTCAAAACAAAATTTCCCATCATCCACAGGGCCTAGGAAAGCAGAATGATTGGCTACTCCATTGCCATTGTCATTGCGAGTTGATTTTGTTATGGTCTAACCCCGCAACTAATTAAACTCAATCAGATCAAATGAATCGGCTAAAATCCCAGCCCTTAGAAAACACACAAAAATAAACAATTTTACTTTTCAACGGCATATGTGACTCACTCGCAAAACAAAACAAACCAGTGTTTTTTTTTTGGTTCAGTGTTTTTTTGCAAAGCAAAAACAAACACATAAGGCACCTCATTTTCACCGGAAAAGATTAATAAATGCATGAGTCAACAGTAAGCAGATAAAGTGCATTAATCCATTCTGAACTGGAAAAAAAAAAAAAAAAAAAAAAATCCCGGCACATTTTCACCATTTTCAAAAATATCAGACCTACAAGCTCATAGCGCGCCACTCCGTGGCACGCTATGAGCTTGTAGGTCTGATATTTTTCAATAGCTGAAGTAATTCCAAAAAATGCTTAGTAATGCTAATAATGCTAATGCTAAGTATTGTTAATGATGCTAAGTTATTAACGCTAACTAAATAATGCTGGTAAATAATGCTAAATAATGCTAATACTGCTAAGTAATGCTAATACTGTTAAGTAATGCTAAACTACCGGTATATAAGGCTAAGTAAAGCTAATGCTAACTATTCTTAATGATGCTAGGTATTGTTAATAATGCAAAGTGATGTTTATAATGCTAATAATGCCAAGTAATGCTAATGCTACTAAATAACGCTAAGTAATGCTAATGCAAATTATTGTTAAGAATGCTAATAATGCTATTCAATGCTAATCATGCTAAGTAAGTAATGCTAATGCTAAGTATTATTAATAGTGCTGATATGTAATGCTAAGAAATGCTAAATAATGCTATTAACCCTAAACTCGCTTCGAACACCAAGAGGCGCTCACGCCAAAGGTGCATTAAGATAGATGGGAGGGAGGTAAAGCTGCAGGGGGGAGAGACAGGGGGGTGGTGGGCTGGTTGGAGAGGAGAGGACAGAGGAGGGGTGGGATAGGATAGGAGGGATAGGATAGGAGGGGTGTGTTGCCCTTCTCTGTCAGCAGCAAGGATATCTCTAGTCACACAGATCGTCTGGGGGAATGTCTTGCCAGCCAGAACTTCCTCAGGGGATTTAGGAAAGTTAGAAACGGCTCCATTCACTCATACGGTATACGCGCCATTTTAGAGAGAGAGGGAAAAAAAAGAAAGGGAGTTTTTAAGCAGCAGTAGCAGCAGAGACAAATGTGTGACATAAAAAAACGAGGATGTGCAGCAGCAGCAGGCCTGGCATAGGTTATCCAACGTGTCTCAAACAAGGGAGGTTTCTGGTCACCATTTTCATAACAGGGCCCGCTGTTTTATTCTGCATTTTAGCCACGGAGGACCACCATTTGATGTTTTAGTTTAGTCTTTCGGACCTAAGGATTTTCAAGTTTCTGTCCACAATTCAGGAGGGATAACTTAAAGCCAAATGTTCAAAATAAAAATTCTTCGACATTTTCTAATTCTGTAGATCAAAGGTTTTCAACCAGTGGTCTGGGGACCACCAGTGGTCCTTTGAGCGGGTTCCAGGTGGTCCCCAAGTTGGTTAACCAAATGTAACTCTTGAGAACGTAAACATGAAACCAAATGGACCCTGCATGGCGGGTCCATTTGGTTTCATGTTTACACTCTCAAGAGTTAAAATATCCATCATCTGAATTAGTCCAAAACTACAACAAAACCACAGTGTAGATGATTGAAAATGAAGTAATTCATTTCATAAATATAATAAATATATAATTCATAAATATAATAAATAGATAATTTAACGCTCTCACGAGTTACAAATCTATGAGCATCCATTTTGGTTACCAAGTGTCCATCATTTAGCTGGGAGGCAGCTGCGAAATCCTCTCAAGGACCACTGGTGGTCCCCAGACCACTGGTTGAAAGCTACAAAGTATACAGACCCTGTCCTAATAATGTAGTGATTATTTATTTTAGGATTACCTAAAGCAGGGGTTTTCAACAGGTGGTCCGGGGACCACCAGTGGTCCCTGAGAGGGTTCCAGGTGGTCCCCAGCAAAGTTGGTTAACCAGATGTAACTCTTGAGAACGTAAAAATGAAACCAAATGGACCCTTGCGGGTCCATTTGGTTTCATTTTTACACTCTCAAGAGTTAAAATATTCATCATCTGAATTAGCCCAAGTCTACACAACTAAAAGATGGACAAAAGCAAAAGAAATCTTTAGTTTTGGGGTCCGTGGGGCTAAAATGTCCTCAAGTGGTGGTCCGTGGCTCAAATTCTGAAAAAAAAAAAAAAAATGGTGGTCCCTGGCATCAAAAAGGTTGAAAACCCCTGACCTATAGCGTGGGTGTTGCTGATGGCGCTGACACACAGAATTACTCTCACGTTACTCTCAATTACAGTAATGACTCTGTGGTCACGGAGGTGACCGGGAAACCTATACTAATTAAGCTTTTCAATCTAAAGTGCGACAGCCTCATGTCAGTAGAGTCAATATCTCCATCTCAGGTGTCAACCAGTCAAAGAGAATGTTGTCAGAAATGGATAGAATACGATAGCGACGGCGGTGACATGTCACACACTAATCAGCTTGTCACCATGTAACCGCAGGCTCTCTAGCTATAGAAATACCGCTTAAGCTTTATAATTCTCCATTTCTCAGACAAATAGCGAGAATAGCGGATCTGAAAGGTCACTCACGGCATGTTGTATTGCAATGTTGTTTTTAGCCAATATCAAGTAATAAAACAATTTTAAAAAAACAATCATAATGAAAAAGTCAGACCTTTAGCTTTATGCATGCGTGTGTGTTTGTTGCAACTACAACAACAACAACTGATGTTATTATTGATGCTTTACTTGTCTAATATAAGTCTGTTGCAACCTCAACAACAACTGATGTTATTATTGATGCTTACTTGGCTAATATAAGATGTACAAGATATAAATCTCGTAGTTCACAGGACTAAAACATATAAACATATAAGATAGATTTTGTGTTATAGATGTAACCATGCCAAAATACAGTTATCTATTCAGTGTGATGAAGCCACACTGAATAGATGAAGCCACCCCCATACCATTCGGGCGATGAAGCCACCCCCATACGATCTTCGCCTGCCCCTCCCGATCGGTAAAGGTTACATCCCGATCCAGGCCTGTATTTACTTACGTTAAGTGTGACTAGTAAACATGGATAATTATCCCGTCCAACAATATTTAAAAAAATGAATGACCAAAACCGGAGAGGCAGGATATCAAAAGCAGCTGACATGGCTTCAGACTGAAGCGAATGTGCTAGACCAGGGGTTTTCAACCTTTTTGACTCCAGGGACCACCATTTATTCTGCATTTGAGCCACGGACCACCATTTGATTACATTCTCACACCAAAGACCTACAATTAAAGAATTCTTTTGGTTTTGTCCACAATTCCAGGCTGGATTTTGCCAACAAAACAGTGTAAACTTCTTAATTAAGTGGTGCTAATTCAGATGATGAATATTTTAACTCTTGAGAGTGTAAAAATGAAACCAAATGGACCCGCAAGGGTCCATTTGGTTTCATTTTTACATTCTCAAGAGTTACATCTGGTTAACCAACTTTCCATCATTTAGCCTGGGGACCACCTGGAACCTTCTCAAGGACCACTGGTGGTCCCCGGACCACCTGTTGAAAACCCCTGTGCTAGACCACACCTGGGCATTATGTGGCCCGGGGGCCAAATGCGGCCCTTTGGCTGACTCTGACCGGCCCGGGGAGCACCAGTGGTCCTTGAGAGAGTTCCAGTTAAATATGGAAAGTTGATTAACCAGATATAACTCTTTGAGAGCGTAATAATGTCATGTTTCATGTTTACACTCTCAAGAGTTAAAATATTCATCATCTGAATTAGCCCAAGTCTACACAATCAGAGAATGTAAAAGAATGGCCATTTTTGTTAATTGCTGCCAAGCACTTCCCTTAGACGATTTACAAGATGTGCATGTGTGTCTGTGTGTCCCTGCCTGCCTGCCTGCCTGCCTGCCTGCATGTGTGGAGTCATGTTGATGTTGCCATGTTCAGAGAAACAAGCACAATGGGACGAAGTGAGTATTGTTGATGTTGCCATGTTCAGAGAAACAAGCACAATGGGACGAAGTGTGTTCTAGTATACTGTAGCCACACACGCAGCACTTCATTTCGCACTGGTGTGATTTTTTTTTTTAAATCTATGTTATCCTGCTTTGTTTGTAAAATCCAGCCTGGTATTGTGTTGTTGAATACTGAATAAATAGCGGGCCCTGGTGTCAAAATGGTTGGTCTGACTCTTACTTTTATCTTGAAATTAAATTAATACTACGCAGATTTTAGTTCAGCCTTTAGTCTTGGCCCTCTGCAATATTTGATTAGATGTATCTCATTTGGAACCAAAAATGATAAAGAAAAGCTTGCACACTGAGGGCTCAGATGCTGGACTGGTACGTTTTATTGCACCATAAAGGTGAGTAACATTTCAAGCACAATGCTCTTCCTCATTTTTGGTTTCAATTGTTTGCTGCTCGGCACCTGCCCTATTACGGGTTGGATGTGTCTTTTTTTTTTTTTTTAGCTCTTTTTCATGTATCTCATTTGGCCCCTTGGGAAAAATAATTGCCCACTCCTGTGCTAGACAATACTGTATACAACATTATAGGTGTTTACATGCTTCACAAGCATGTAGTCAACGTGCATGGCGCCATCAACGCCTGGGGAGAGTGTGAGCCAATATGAGCTGCAGAATGACTCATTAATAAAGTGTGTGTGGGCTACAGTCACTTCTAATTCAGCACATTTCATTAAGTCGGCCCAAGTTTGCAGATGCCAGTCAAAGTAAAGACGTCAGTGTCGATAATGACCACAGTGCCTTTATAAAGTGATGTGGTGGAGGCGGCCGCACGCATGTCTTGAAGCAACGTGTTAGACTGCAAATTAGAATTATTAGGTGAGAGTTTTGAAAAAAAATCTCCAGGTGAAATTTTAATGGACTATTCTTTTTTTCTTTTAATGGAACCACAACAAATGGCCACCACTGCTATGCCCTATAACTTGGTTTTCCACCAGTGGTCCGGGGACCACCAGTGGTCCCTGAGAGGTTTTCAGGTGGTCCCTAGATAACTGGTGGACAGTTGGTAACCAATTGTATATCTGAATTACTTAATTTTCAAGAATCAACACAATTAGAAAATGTTAAATAATATTGTTAAATAAATGATAGACAGTTTGTAACCAAAATGGACCCTTATAGATCTGTAACTATTGAGACCGTAAAATGAAGTTAACCAGTTAAATAAAAACTATTCAATTTACTCAATTATAAAATGTAGCAGAATTGTTATTTTGACCAACATTTTGCCAGTTATATCTCTCCTAAATTGTGGACAAAAAAGCTTAGTTATGTGGTCCGAGAGACTGAACTCAGCATCAAATGGTGGTCCTCCGTGGCTAAAATGCAGGATCAATAGTGGGCTCTGGTATGAAAAAGGTTGAAAACCCCTGCCCTATGATGACTACAGAGCTATGTTAGATACTGCTTTAATGCAGTCTGCCTAGAAGCAGGGATAAAACGCAATGGCAATTAAAAAACAGGGGATCAACCAGGGGCGGATATAACATGTCCCATTTGGGGGGGCAAGAGAACATGTTGGAGGGGCAAGAGAAAATGGTATGGGGGCAGCTTCATCATCATCAAGTCGCACCCATACCATTTTCGGTTACAGGTCTTTTATTAGTCAAGTAAAGCATCAATAATAACATCAGTTGTTGTTGAAGTTGCAACAGACACGCAGCATGCATAAAGCTAAAGGTCTGACTCAGAGAGTTTTCTGTTTTCAATGATGAAATGCTGTTGGTTTAGTGGTGCCAAAATTGTAGTTAGTAGCAGTAGTAATGTTTCAAATCATTTTAAATATAAGCACTTTAATTTGAAATATCTTGGGTTGTTTTGCATGGCCCCCCCCCCATGCCCATGCCTAGATCCGCCCCTGGTATCAACAGCAGAGGCATCCGCCAAACAAACCAAACGCAGAACTCCCCATCAATCATGAACCATTTGTGCGCGAGCTAGGGTTTAAAGTTTGCTTTATACAGTCAGCGTGGCACACAGAGTGTGCCAAAATATAATGAGCAAAATATTGTCTTATTAGCAGCTTTAAGACATATGCATGCGTATTCCAGGGGAACCTCTGGACTTTATTCTGGGCGGCATGCTTACCAAGGAACATAGCATGATTCTTAAAATATTCTCTCATTGGCTTCATAACTTATCAGATTCGTGTATTCTGGGAACTCCTAAATGCTCTGCTGTTCAGTCCTATTCTGTGAAGCGGCACTTTGGCCTGTGTGATTTCCTGCTAAGATTCTGATATCCAACTCTCTAAAATGTGATTACATATAATCAGTCGCCAGTTTAGCACGTGCTGGGACAGCCCACGGCCTGCTATGCTCTGCCTGGTTGAGATTAAACCATTATACCCCTAAAAAAATACATTAATTGTAGCCTGAACTTGTTTTTTTATTCCTTTTACAAAGTGATATCAATCTAGTCGTAATTAATAATTGGGATAATTATGCCTAGGTGTAATTATCTCACAGCAACCAACACAAGCATTGAGCGAAATTCATATCTTGGATTTACTGTACCTACTGTTGCTGGTAAGGTACACCATTTCATTTTAACCACAAATGTGTTTTAGCCTGTGGAGAACTGCTAGATCTTAACAGCAGTACAGCTAATTTGTATCTACAGGTAGCTATGCTACAGCATAATACTGTAGCCTATGTATAGATAACATACCTTATTTTGTACATAAACAATTTGCATTAATCGTAACAGTGTAGACTTGACAGTGTGGCGGTGTGTGTGTGTGTGTGTGTGTGTGTGCGCGCGCGCACACACACATGCGTGTCTAATAATCAATACTATCAAATTTACAGAAGGTGACATTTACTGAGGTGTTCCTCACCTCAGCACTCACACACCTGGCCTCAGGGGCGGATTGGCCATCTGGAGTACAGGGAGTTTTCCCAGGGCCTGCGACACCTAGTGGCCTGGACAAGATAAAAAATGCACTAGTGGAACTTCCAAAATGCACTAGAATGCACCAGATGCTCGCCTGGAACATAGAGATCAAAATGACCATTAATCTTCTACATTCTCTAGTTGTGTAGACTAAGTTGGTCTAATTCACATGATGAATATTTTAACTCTTGAGGGTGTAAAAATGAAACCAAATGGACCCGCAAGGGTCCATTTGGTTTCATTTTTACGCTCTCAAAGAGTTACATTTGGTTAACCAATAAGACTCAAAGCCGTTTACAAATCAGATACTGACACGTCCGCTGAATAATCCTTGGTAATTTCATGAGAACCGATGAGGTAACTTTTCACAACTGTTTGGAAAGTCTGTATGCAGGTTAGGGTTCGTACTAAACGTTAAAGTTGTCAGAGAGATACCGTTATACCAGACAGACGATGAGCACAGAAACAAAGGATGAATGAGCAGCATCTTTTGCATTCTAATGCGTGATTCACGCTGCAGCGGCCAGCCTGCTGCTCACTATAGTACTCAGGTCTGGTCTTTCTTTATCTTTTCTATTTTTCTGTAGTTGAATGGTGAAGGCCAGGGATGGCCGAAACGTCGCCATGTTGTCGGTGTTTTAATTAAATAAAAACACTGTGGAGCAGCAGCTGCCGTGTGCACTTCTTTTCTTTAATTTCACTGTCTCCATCTGGTCCAGCACCAGCGCACAACTGGATGTGCGCAGCACTCTTTGTTTTTATACTTCTGAAGTTCTCATATGTTTTTAACTGGACCCTAGGCAAAAATCAAAAAAGGATTCCAATAGAAAAGTCCCATCAGATTTTGGAACAGATCCTATTGGATTTCCAAAAGGAATATGATTTTCTTTCGCGGATTCCCATTATATCCTATAGGATTCT
>JBBWWP010000149.1:0-10907 GCA_039105355.1 Benthosema pterotum | reverse complement strand
TACCGTAATTGCCGGTTATAAAGCGCACCTTAAAATAGGCCGCACCGGACAAATTTAGCGAAAAAATCAATTGTGTACATATACAAGACGCACTGGCCTATTAGCCGCGGGTGTTTTTAATGCTTAATTACCATATGTAAGGGTCTTGCACAGATGAGATTGTCGGCAATTCTCAAACAATGCTGTTTGAGAAGCATCATTTTTTATTATTTAAACGACTACAGAACTGCACCGCGCTGTATGTAATTAACGCTAGAGCCATAGACCAGGGACGGATCTAGGCATAGACATGGGGGGGGGGGGTGCCCTCTAGAACGCCCTGACTGCCCCACCAAACATGACGGAATGCAAACAATGAAAACTTCAAAGATATTTCAAATCAAATGCTTATAGCGGTAGTTAAACCTTGACTAACTCAATTGTGGCACCACTAAACCAACTGCCATTTTTCGCTGCACCCCCGATTGAGAAATATTACATCCAGGCCTGGCCATAGAGTGTAGCCGGAGATACGCAACTCCGATCACTTCATGAAACCAAATGAGCGCTTGGGGGTCCATTTGGTTCATGAAAAAGGGTAGCCTACCGTACATCTGGTTAACCAACTGTCCACCATTTAGCTGTGGACCACCAGGAATCCTCTCAATGTTTAAGACGCTCGACGAGGCGTCTTTATTGCCGCCTCCACGGACCCCTCCTCCTCCTCGCGCGGCGGCGCGGCGGCGGCGGCTGCTGCTGCTGCTGCTGCTGCCGCCGCCAGCCTTTCCAAACCCGTTCGTGGATGTTTTTTTTTGACACTTTTCCACGCAGTAAGGATCCACTGGCAGACTTGATAAAAAGTTGCTTTCAGCATGTTCCTCGCTCTGGTGGTGCGCGCGCTGGTGACGCCAGCTCCTCGGAACGACAGCGCGCGGACCATCACCGCGCGGACCACCACCGCGGACCACACCACCACGCGGACCACCACCACGCGGACCACCACCACGCGGGACCACCACCGCGCGCCGTCGTTCCGAGGAGCTGGAGCTGGGCCGCGCCGGCGTTCCTAGCGTTGGTCCGCCGTCTAACCATTGATTCATTGATCCCAAGGCTACGTGCAGCAGATAGATTTCCTTATTTTTCAACCAGCTCGACTGCCTTTAGCTGCGTTATATGCAGTGTTGGGGAATATTACTTTACCTGGTTAATATATTACTTATTAATTATTACCATCATTTTAAAGCAATATATTATATTACAATATTACTGTCTGAGCAAGTGTAATATATTGATATTACTATTACATATTACTTTTACAAAATATATAATTGGTATTTAGTATCACTATTAATCAAATATTGTGTAGGCCAGTGGCATGCGTACAATAAAGCTTGGCTTTTCTGGTCAAATCCATTTGAAATCAACTTGAAAAAACGTCACTCCTTAACACAGGAGTTAAATGTATTCCTTGAATCCATGGAAGCCAGTAAATAATTTGATGACAAATTATAGAAAATAAGTAATTATTTAACTTCTGCAGTTGTCGAGATAATTTCACAAGAACACTTGCAATGAGACAGATTGACAGAAAGTAATATTGAAAGTAATGCAGTAATGCAGAAAGAAAAGTATAATATATTAGATTGTTTTTGTTTAGTAATATATTTATATTACCAAATTTTGGTAATATATTATGTAATATATTAAGTTACGTAGTGCACATGTCCCAACACTGGTTATATGCACTTCTTCGTTTGCTTTCCATGATGCATTTAGTAGTGTCTGTCTTAGCGAACTGCCTGTGCCCTGTCCCCCTACATTTCCTGCTCGGACCGGCTTAAAGATGGTGTGCATATACCGTGCATTTTAGACTTAGAACGCCGGGCCCTATATGTTTGTTAGCCGTAAACATCCATACATTGGCCGCACCGCTGAATAAGCCGCAGGGTCCAAAGCACAAGAAAAAAGTAGCGGCTTATAGTCCGGAAAATACGGTACATAAAGCAGTTTACTGTAGTTGCTGTATTTCTCCGAGTTCTACTAATGATCAACATTACCATTGATGCCTGATAAAGTACAGTATGAAGGAAACACCATCTATAAAGACACAGATATATTCTGGATAATCCCTGCAACCATTAAATGCAGTACTTTAAAAAAATCAATCCTGGGATATGGAAATGGCTCTAGTCTGTCACAATATAATAGACACAAAATAAAGATCTATTGCTGCACAGTGTGAGTGTGAGTGTGCGTGTGTGTGTGTGGTGTGTGTGTGTGGGTGTGGTGTGTGTGTGTGTGTGTGTGCGCGCGCGCGTGTGCGCATGCGTGTGTGCGTGTGAGACTTTAACCCATTTTGTCCTGTCTAGTTTCTAGTCCTGTCTAGTTTCTAACACTAGATCCTAGTCTCTGACATTAGTTTCTATTTTCCGGCACCAAATTCTATTTCCCGATGCTTGTTTCTAGTTTCTGGAGCTAGATTCTAGTTTCTGACGCTAGACTCTAGTTTTTCTAGTTTTCCTGTGTCAGTGATGCTCAACATATTTAATGCCAAGGACCCCCCAGCATTATCTATATTTGGTTGCGGACCCCCATCTGAAAACACGTTGTTCTCAGGATCCCCCAGAAGCAATGAGTTAAAAATGTTTGCTTCCGAAATAATATAGCCAGCTAGTATTCAAAGATTTGCGCCACATTTTCACGATTTTTTCAAAAAATATCAGAGCTACAAGCTCACAGCGCGCCACTCGGTGGCGCGCTGTGAGCTTGTAGATCTGATATTTTTCAGTAGCTAAAGTCTAACATAATGCTTAGAACACCAAAGTGTATGCGGTAAGTGTCAGTCATTCCGTCAGTCTCTTTGCAGCGCTGTTTGTTTATACCCATCCTGACATTCAGCCTGACCTCTCAAACAGCATTAATGTGCAAATGCACTCGCCTTTAAGCCTCACAAATATTTTCTTGGTTAATTGCTTTGCCTTTAAGTTGACAGTGTGGGGGGGGAGGGGTCCCCCAAGGGCCAGGGATCTATGCTGGGTCCTGTCCGGTGTGCAGGGTGCATGTAAACATAAACTTTGTAATAACACAAGCATTAAATGCCATTGATAATGAATGGCCAGTTTGTGGTGGTGTTTACGTAAACCAGGGGGTTTTCAACTAGTGATCCGGGGGGGAGAGGGTTCCAGGTGGTCCCAAGCTAAATGACTGACAGTTGGTAACCAAATGGACCCTTTGTAAATCCGGTGTAGGGGGGCTCTTTGGCTGGTGGCGGCCCAGGGGCTCATAATTTCTAGATCCGTCTATGACTATAAGTTCGACCATAGTACCAGGGGCAGATGTAACATTTCCAATTGGGGGTGCAGGCCCCCAATTGGGGCTTCATCGGCCGAGACGCTTCGGGCTTCATCGTCTTTCCCTGTGACACTTCGCACCACAGGCGATGATGCCGCCCCCATACCATTTACAGTTACAGGACTTTTATTAGGCAAGTAAAGCATCAATAATAACACCAGTTCTTGTTGAAGTTGCAAACGGACACGCAGCAGACCCATGACCCGGATCTAGACATGACCCATGTCTAGATCCGGCCCTGCATAGTACTATTCTGGAACAGCATGGATACCATATTTCAGATGCACGTCACACAGTTGGGTGCGTTGAAATGCGCCGCTGCTCCACTGCGCTAGCGCCGGCCAATAACAGAAACGTTATTATTTGGCTGTGTTTGAAGTCATATCAGCCAGCACTGCTCTCTGTTGTTTCACCCACAGAAATACAAACATTCAGACATTATTGTATGTGTCTTGTGTATTACTTTTCATAAATAAAATGTAATTTCTGTGCTACAGTGTAACCCTTTTTTTTTCTTTTTTTTTAACCATTTTGTTTTCAGGGCCCGCTATTTATTCAGAATTTGAGCCGCGGACCACCATTTGATGAATTTTTAGCCCCACACACCCCAAAACTAAAGATTTATTTTGCTTTTGTCAATTCTAGGCTGGAATTGGGAAACAAAACATACAGATCAAAATGAACATTAATCTCTACATTCTCTAGTTTTGTAGACTTTCAACATGATGAATTATTTAACTCTTGAGAGAGTAAAAAATGTTTTTTTTTTTTTGTTTTTTTTTTACATTCACAAAGAATTACATCTGGTTAACCAACTCTCCACCATTTAGCCTGGGAACCACCTGCTGGAACCCTAGTCTCAAGGACCACTGGTGGTCCCCCGGACCACTGGTTGAAAACAACTGGTGTAACCAAACTGTCCAATCTCTGCCTTGGGGCAGGGAAAAAAACAAACCACTTGATTACTTATACCTGCATCGTCAAGCATGCTGTTGTTACCCCCTGTCCACAGGTTGGACTGTTGATGAAGGCATTTGACTAGTGCTGCATAGTGCTCAGGGGCGGATCTAGCCATGGGCATGGAGGGGGCAATGCCCCCCTAAATGCCCAGACTGCCCCACCAAACATGATGGCATGCAAAACAACCCAAGATATTTCAAATGAAAGTGCTTATATTTAAAATGATTTGAAGCACTCCTACTGCTACTAACTAACTACAGCTGTGTCACCACTAAACCAACAGCATTTCATCATTGAAAACAGAAAACTCTCTGAGTCAGACCTTTAGCTTTATGCATGCTGCGTGTCTGTTGCAACTTCAACAACAACTGATGTTATTATTGATGCTTTACTTGACTAATAAAAGTCCTGTAACTGAAAATGGTATGGGTGTGACTTCAAGACAAAATGTGACTTCAAGAGAAAATGGTATGGGTGCGGCTTCATCGCCCATGTCGCTTCGCGACACGGGTGATGAAGCCGCACCCATACCATTTCCTCTTGCGCCCCCAATTGGAAATGTTACATCCGCCCCTGACAGTGCTTTGTGTTAAAGAAAGAGCACATTGAGTAACACAGCGCGTTCTGTCGTGTTGCCATCCAGCCATTACTGCACCGGGGGAATTGATGCAAATGCAATAACCCAAAGGCTGTTCCTTTGGGAGATTCAGATTGGATTTCAATGTGACTGAGACACACACTCTCCATTCCATTTGGCAAAGAAAGCAATATACACAGACATGAAAAACATTGTCACCGCATTTGTATATATATATGTGTGTGTACACCAAGTAAAACAACCCCCGGTATGTGTATTTGGAGCCATAACGACTATGTGAAACATAGACATTGCATTTCTCATTGTGTATTGCATTTTGAAACAGTCGTACAGGGGCAATTTACCCAGGGATATATTTTTTTTTTGCAAAGACTACTGAAAATAATGCATTGTGATGAAATGGCAACTATAAATATCAAATGTTTGGTATTTGACAGTAATATCAAAATGATAAATTGTACTCGAGGACAATAGGAGGAAAAAAAAGGGTAATAGTTTTGCTGACAGTGTGGCATTTGTCGAGAGAAGCTTTTAGGCAGATTATACCGTACGTTTGTTACCTACCGCCTGTGGTTTTTAATCGCCTGGTTTTTCCAATGAAAGTGAAAATATAGTGACAATATCTTTCCCCAGACAATGGGACATGACAACCGTCCTGAAGCGCACGGCAGATCAGCCTAACCCAGGGGTTTTCAACAGGCGGTCTGGGGACCACCAGTGGTCCTTGAGAGGATTCCAGGTGGTCCTCAGGCTAAATGATGGAAAGTTGGTTAACCAGATGCAACTCTTTGAGAGTTAAAATATTCATCATGTGAATCAGCCAAAGTCTAGAGAATGTAGGAGAATAATGGTTTTAATTTTGCTCTGTATGTTTGACTGTTTTGTTTTCTCCTAAATCCAGCCTGGTATTGCGGTCAAAATCGACCGCAGAAAGAAATCTTTAGTTTTGGGGTCTGTGGTGCTAAAATGTTATCAAATGGTGGTCCGTGGCTCAAAATCTGAATAATTACTGGGTCTTGGAATGAAAAAGCTTGAATTAAAGGCATACTCGTGTTCCATCAGAGGTGTTAGGTTTTTGTTTGTTTATTCTTTTTCTGATTCTATTGAGCTCAGGGGTAGAGTGGCCGGACGGGAACCACAAGGTTACCAGTTTGAAACCCGGGCAGCCCTAGAGGTAGTGTCGAAGTGTCCTTGAGCAAGACGCTGAACCTCTAATCGCTCCTGACATGCAGCTGCCTTGCATGGTTTCCTCTGACATTAGAGAATGTAATGGGCAATCTATGTCCAGCACCTTGGATAGAGGTTATAAATGCACCATTGGACAGGAAAGAGAAAAGGAGAGAGGCATGGAGCAAAGCCGTCATGAACGGGAACTGAAACATGTGACACGCCATCAGACCAAAACCTAGAAGAAAAATGTAGACGTGTGTTTGGACCACTTGGCCAGCGGTCACCCTAACGGGTGTCAAGTTAGAGTTGAGGCCAGAACTGACCATGTGTCACCTGGTTGACCCCAATGACTGTCCACAGCCAGGGGCGGATTGGCCCATCTGGAGTACAGGGAGTTTTCCCGGTGGCCTGCGCCACCTAGTGGCCTGGACAAGATCCAAAATGCACTAGTGGCACTTCCAAAATGCACTAGAATGCGCTAAATGCTCGCCTGGAACTTACAGATCAAAATAACCATTAATCTTCTACATTCTCTAGTTGTGTAGACTAAGTTGGGCTAATTCACATGATGAATATTTTAACTCTTGAGGGTGTAAAAATGAATCATTGAATCATTGAATTCCAGGTGGCCCTGGCAAAGGCAAAATTGTCCCGGTGGGAATCCGCCCCTGTCCACAGCTAACAGTTTGCTGGGGGATACCACGCAAAGCTGAGGTCTTCATCTGATGGCATGTTGCATGTCATATTTTGATTGTTTTTAGTGGGAATGTGAAGGGAGTGCAGTCTTTGTCAAGCATTATTTTTAGACGCAGCACTAGTATTGAAATACCTGAGAGGAGTGAGAATAATGTTGAACAACAGAAGTTCATCAGTACAGCGCCATTTTGCAACACTCCAAGGCTGCAACGTTTAATCACTGAATCGTAATCGAATCGATTATTCAATTTGCTGTCAACTATTTTTTAGTAATCGATTAATTTCTTCGTCAACTAACCTCTGAAGTTTTTCCCGTTTTCTCCACTTAACCATATAGTTTTCCCCATTCTGTGTTTCCTAAAGTGGAGGTCTGAAATAGTTTTCCCCCATTCTGTGTTTTCCTAAAGTGGAGGTCTGAAAAAAAATCATTAACATGGTAAAACACAGCTTGATGACATGATCAAGTTATGTTTCACCATGGTAATGATTGTTCTTTTGGGACTTTTTTTCTAAGAGTGTACAAATGTGAACCAAATGGACCCTAGCTGGTACACTCTCACATGTCAATCACACGTCAATCATTTAAAGCAAGATTACTATGCCAGTCTAAGTAGTTATGTCAAATTGATTCCAACATTCAACAAATCAGCTTTCTGCCACTTGCCACTCCATTTTTTTTTTTTTTAATGGGACTGCAGCCAGAAGCTGTGGCTATTTGCGGATCCTTAATTGGTGTGGAACATTCTGGGAAGCGATGGTTCAAGTAAGTCTTTTCAAATCTGTTTTCCTCCCCATCGCTGGCGCATCGCTCGCTTGCACACGCAGCCCTAATGCGCTGCTGCTGCTGCTGCTGCGGTATACATGGGCGGATGTAACATTTCCCAATTGGGGGGGCAGGAGAAAATGGTATGGGTGCAACTTCGCGCCACGGGCGATGAAGCTGCACCCATACCATTTTCAGTTACAGGCCTTTTATTAGTCAAGTAAAGCATCAATAATAACATCAGTTGTTGTTGAAGTTGCAACAGACACGCAGCATGCATAAAGCTAAAGGTCTGACTCAGAGAGTTTTCTGTTTTCAATGATGAAATGCTGTTGGTTTAGTGGTGACACAACTGTAGATAGTTAGTACAGTGCAGTAGTAGTGTTTCAAATCATTTTAAATATAAGCACTTTAATTTGAAATATCTTGGGTTGTTTTGCATGCCATCGTGTTTGGTGGGGCAGACTGGGCATTTAGGGGGGCATTGCCCCCCCCCATGCCCATGCCTAGATCCGCCCCTGGTGGTATATACAAGCCCTGCTGGCTGCCGCCATGCGATGCGACACGCTCCACCACGCAGCCTACTCCCTGGCAGACCCCTCAGGATTGAGGGACTGTTTGTCTGAATAAATTGCAGTGGCTGGCTCATGTCATTACCATTATGTCAGCGCTGTGCTGGGGTCACGCATGCCAGAGGAGGGTCACCAGAGCTGTTATGGAATCAGTGTCGTTTTGCCAGCAAATCTTGAGTCATAGTCTTTTCGAATACTTTCTATTTAGTTTTAGGCAGGGCCGGATCTAGGCATTGCCCCCCTAAATGCCTGACTGCCCCACCAAACATGATGACATGCAAAACAACCAGAATTTCAAAAAGACCAAGTCAGACCTTTAGTATAATAATAACAACTGATGTTATTATTGATGCTTATACTTGTCTAATATACTGTAAGTTCTGTAACCGAAGATGGGGCAGCTTGTCTCGAAGCGCCCAGAAACTAGAATCTAGCGTCAGAAACTAGAACCTAGCGTCAGAAACTAGAACCTAGCGTCAGAAACTAGAATCTAGTGTTGGAAACTAGAACCTAGTGTCAGAAACTAGAATCTAGCGTCATAAACTAGAATCTAGTGTTGGAAACTAGAACCTAGTGTCAGAAACTAGAATCTAGCATCAGAAACTAGAACCTAACGTCAGAAACTAGAACCTAGGGTCAGAAACTAGAAATCTAGTGTTGGAAACTAGAACCTAGCATCAGAAACTAGAATCTAGTGTCAGAAACTAGAACCTAGCGTCAGAAACTAGAATCTAGTGTTGGAAACTAGAACCTAGTGTCAGAAACTAGAATCTAGTGTCAGAAACTAGAACCTAGCGTCAGAAACTAGAATCTAGCGTCAGAAACTAGAACCTAGTGTTGGAAACTAGGATCTAGCGTCAGAAACTACAATCTAGTGTCAGAGACTAAAACCTCATGACAGAAACTAGAATCTAACGTCAGAAACTAGAATCTAGCAACAGAAACTATAACATAGTGTCAGAAACTAGAATAATCTCATGTGGCTACTATCATGCCACTAAGATATGTTAGAAAATAAAATGGAAAAGGAAAAAAATGTGGATATTAAGAGTCGTACACGTTTTGAAGCTGTCAAACTGCAATAGGTTCGGAGATGTACTGTAAACTCCAACCCTGCTGTCTGGGTTAACTCCTCAGTGCAGTGAGAAACTAACTCTGGGTGAGGAGTGGTAAAGCTTTACCATGATGCATGGTGGCAGCAGGTGCACATTATCACTTCAGCATCTGCCTGTGGTTTTTTTTCTGACACATTTCCCTGCGAGCAAAACGACCCGCCTAACTGCCACGGCACCCACAAAATCTCCAAGACAGATTTCAATGGCTCATTTATAGTCCAAATCTACCGCAATAATTTACCTCTAATCTGCAGCGCTGCTCCTGCGTGATAAGCCGTTTCCCACAGCTTGGACATATAAACACTGTCCAAAGTCATTTATACCCACAGACCACAGGAGCCCAGGGAAGGGAAGGGTTCCACTTTGGGTCACTGGGTAGTATCCAGGCACATGCACACATACACTTCAAAAGGGGCTTCAGCCCCTGCCCTTGTCCCCGTCCGTAAAACAACTGCCCTCTTCCAGAGCATGAATGTAGCATTTGCTAAAGTAAAATGCAGTAGTAATATCCTGTGTAGAGTTAGGTCCAAAAAACAAAAATAATTTGAAACACTACCACTTAACTGCAACTGTGGCACCACTAAACCAACAGCATTTCATCATTGAAAACAGAAAACTCTCTGAAGGGGCTTACAGACGGCGAGTAATAAAATCACACATTTAATTCATTTTCAATGGGACCGTTTTGTTCTCAAAAACGACCTGCGATCAAGATAGCATGTAACGCCGGTCATTTATCGCGTGACGTCCAGTGATTTGTGTTGCACACGTGCTCGTTTCGTAATTTTTTGAAGCTCAATCCAGTTAGCTTTTTAAAAACGCCTGGCATTAATTGATGGGCGATTTTCTTTATGTCGGCACTGCAGAGAGAATCGAGAATCGCCGCGTTTATGCAGGCGTTTATCGTTGCTGTCTGGAAAGCCCTTGAGTCAGGCCTTTAAAGGTAGGGGAAGTGATTTTGAAATTCATGGTGTAGTACCACCTGGGCACTAGGGGGCCCACCAAAGTAGCTACACATGTGAACCTGCTGCTCTCGTCCTGATTGGAGAAGATTGTGGTGACCTGGGAAACTTTTATTAGCTCCTCTGCTAACGTGGGGGAGGGGGAAACTCCATAGTGGTTTCCACACCTTATAATTAGAGCATTTTAACAGAAAAAAATATTTTTTTGGGTGATATCTGACAAAAGTGAAATCACTTCCCCTACCTTTAACTTTATGCATGCTGCATGTCTGTTGCAACTTCAACAACAACTGATGTTTTATTGATGCTTTACTTGACTAATAAAAGTCCTGTAACCGTAAATGGTATGGGGCGGCTCATACCATTTTCGCCTGCCCCCCCAGTTGGTAAACGTTACATCTCCGGTCACTGAAAAAGTAATCCAGGCACATGCACACATACACATCAAGGGGGGCTTCAGTTTCTGCCCCTTGTACCCGTCTGTAAAACAACTCCCCCTCTCCAGAGCATGAATCAGCATTTGGTAAAGTAGAATGTACTAGTAATATCTGGTGTTGGTCCAAAAACCTCTAACCATTGCCTTTCTCAATGAAGAACTATGTATCAAAGGTGGAAAAATGTGTCATGACTGTATATGTGAACTCTTGAAAGTGTCGAGTTTCCTACAAAAAAAACACTATAGAACTTGCTGATGTATTTGGAATCTCAAAATATATATGGGTTATATATGTCTCACTTTAC
>JBBWWP010000148.1:0-7500 GCA_039105355.1 Benthosema pterotum | reverse complement strand
TCTCAAGAACATATCATTCAGCTCCATAATTCTATAGCCAATCCTATTTTTGATGAATTACATATAGTGTGCTTGTGTTTAATCCAATGGTTGTTTGGCATTACTGTACAATTATTACTATAAAACGATATAGGACATAAACATGGGCCGTGTGTGCGTGCGTGCGTGCGCATGTGTGTGCTTGCGTGCGCATGTGTGTGCGTGCGTGTGTGTGTGTGTGTGTGTGTGTGTGTGTGTGTGTGTGTGTGTGTGTGTATATATATATATATTTATATATATATATATATATATATATATATATATATATATATATATATATATATATATATATTATATATATATATATATATATATATATATATATATATATTATATATATATATATATAGCCTATGGATGTAATGACACCCCCACTTCATGTGGGTTTATGTTTCCCATAGTAATCCATAGCAATGAACTGGGAACTGGGTAATTGTGGGAAGCCTCATAGACCCGCATTATGACAAAAACATAATCAATGACTGTTTCCTATTAGCTGCCTACATGTACTTATAATATTGTTTAGGTTATTTGTTAGATTTTTATAATTATTATTTCTGAACCATAGTGTGGGTTGTTGCCCTAGCGACCATACAGGATATTTTGAAAGCCTACTTATTTATTATTATTATTATTATTATTATTATTATTATTATTATTATTATTATTATTATTATTATTATTATTATTATTATTACCCTTATTATTACCCTTATTATTATTACCCTTATTTTAAGTCTTACTAATATCACCGTATATCAGGGGTGGCCAATTATTTTTCCAAATCAGAAAATATAGAACCGGGCCCAAAGGATGCAAAACTAAATTAAAAACCAAAATCCAAACTAAATTCTGCGTGTGATGCTCACACAGCTTATGCTTACGTGTGGAGTAGCTACTGTGAGGTCATTGAAAACACAATCCAAAAAATAACACTATATCATTAAAATGAATGGCAATTAACAGTGTTTTTGGGGAATGACTATGAACTGAGGGCAAGTCCTGCATGTCCTGTACGTATATATAGCCTACTTGCCCGACGGGCAAGTGTGTCTGAAAACTTAGTGCCAGCACCTCTTTCGGACTTTATCTATTTACCTAATCATTTTAATGGAGTGCAGTTCTTTAGGCCTATTGTGTTTTTAAAAATATCAATGAAATGCATGAGTCTGGTAGATTTCAGATGTTGGAATCTATTCTAAAGGAGGCTGCTTAAAAAAGCAGCCTCCATTAGAACAGATAGCTCCCACTCCGGGCACTCCCTACACAGTAAAAAAATAAGGTGTCAATATTTCAGAGTAAATCTAATTTAACCTAGATAGAGTATTTACAACTATATGGAGAGTAAACCCACTCTAACAGTATAGTTAAAAGTCAGTGTAAAATCCCGCAGAAATGCAGTGTAACTTTAACTCTACAGAGAGTAGAGTTAAACGTCAGAGTAAAGTCCCACACACATGCAGTGTAACTTTAACTCTACAGAGAGTAGAGTTTAAATTCAGTGTAAATTGAACTCTACAAAGTGACAAATCCGTGCCAGTCGTGACGTCTTGAACACTCTGGCGGTACATTTGGATCGTCTGGAGCAGTGAGGTCTGGAGTTCTACATGAGACAGGTAAGTAATATTATGGACGGTTAATAAATGTTTTCCATCTCAACACGGTTTTATCGGTCCATAAATGTTACGTAGATTGATAACATGTTGCTCATTCCCCTGTTAAAGGCTGTCGAGTAGCTATATGCCGCATACAACTATCAACTTCAGCCCGAAGTTCAAATGTTCGACCATTAACTGCATGTCTTTTTCCTCAATGCTGAGACGCGCTGCATATCTTATCGTAACGCTATTGTCATTATATGTCATTGGTTTAAAACCAGTGGTCCCTGATTGCAGGTGGTACCCAGCGTGGACCACCGTGCCCCCTCCGTGGCTAAAATGCAGAATAGCCTAGATGGTGGGCCCGGTATGAAAAAATGTTGAATGAAAACCACCCGTTGTTTTGTTACTTGTATGCTAATCGTTAAGCTAACCGCGGCGCAAATTAGTTTGCACAAGCTGCGCACGCCAGTTAGCCTACAGTACGGTTGAATATACAAGTTCAAGTTCAAGTTTATTTGAAAACATCATTGCATAGCAATATGAAATATGATGTTTCTTACAATACATAGACAGTAAACAGAAAAACGAGGACACAAAAACAAAAACCAAAGCACACAAGCATAGAGTGAAAAGACATAAAAATAAAAACTGGGTAGAAAATAAAAACAGGATAAAAACAAAGATAAAAACAAGAACACTGCTCTTTTAAAACCCCACGGACAGTGTTACTTCATGAGGAGCTTGTAAGCTCTCGGGAGGAAAAGACATCTGGTGTCTATTAGTGTGACTCACTGGCTGAGCTATTGTTCTACCGTTCCTGAGTGTGTAGCGACTACTATTAGCAGGTAGGCTCTGGATCATTGGGCTGGACCCTTCACTCAGAAGACGGTTAAATTCTCTGAGTGTGGCCTCATCTCTCCTGGCTTCCAGAGTGGGGAAAGAATTATAAGGTACCCCAATGATGCGGCAACACCTTTTTTGCAGGTCTTCCAGCTCCTGGATTAAGTGCTTTGGGAGACCGGCCCAGACAGGTGACGCATATTCTAACAATGGTCTGATGAAGGTTACATATATCTGGGCTAACACATCAGGGGGGAGCAAGGCTCGTTTGGCCACACATACTGTATATATTATGTAGGAATATAGTTAAGTTGTGCTTGTCCGTGTTCGGTTCCATTCACCCTGGGTTTATTAGAAGAGCCGCCATTGGACTGACAACTCCGTTCAATTCAGTGAACGGAGTTGTCAGAACTCTGCCTATACTATTTGGCTCTGCAGCACGGATGGAAGCCTGGAGATCAATGCCAAGGCTCCGAGACATCTAAGAGGAGTTGCGACATTGAAGGGTAAAGAAACTGAGCACTCGAGCGCTGTTCGTGCAGCCAGAAAGAGGGACAAACTTGTAAAGTTTTTAGAGTTGTAAATACATCGTTTTAAACGAGGGTGGCGCAAATAAGAGCCTTTAAAGGGCACGTTTACAACATGACAACGGCTATAAAGTGTTGTACAGTAAGTCCATTATTGTAGCCAGTCCCTGTTCGTTTTGTTGCAAGATTTCAAAATAATAAAGAACCGACGCTGCCCAGTGCTATTTCTCCATTGTGTGCGTAATGTCAACTATACTGCGCGGATACATCCTGTAAATTCATTTAAAAATAAAAGCAGTGGTTACATGTAGCCTACCCTAGCTTTTATTTTTAAAGACGAAGAGGGTGTAGCCTGCATCTGTTATGACAGTCCCAGACGAAACAGAAGACGCACCCTGGAATAAACAACACGACATGCGTTTATCCAAAGTTAGTAAAACTATGCATCTTTGACCTAACCAATATAGGTAAATTTACAAGGTAAATTGTTTGCTTCTGCGTCTGGTGATTACCTTAATTGTAGAAGTCAGTGGTTTTCAACCCTTTTCATACCAGGGCCCACTATTTATTCAGAAATTGAGCCACGGACCACCATTTGATGACATTTTAGCCCCACAGACCCCATAATTCCACAATTCCAAGCTGGATTTGTGAAACATACTAGTCAAACATACATATCAATAATGACCAATAATCATCTACATTCTCTAGGTGTGTAGACCTGGGCTAATTCAGATGATAAGTAGGCTATTTAACTCTTGACTATAAACATTAAAACCAAATGGACCCGCAACGCTATCAAAGAGTTACTTCTGGTTAACCAATCATTCCATCATTTAGCTGGGGACCACCTGAAATCCTCTCAGAGACCACTGGTGACCGGTGGTCGCCGAACCACTGGTTGAAAGCCACTGGTATAAGTAAACAGCTGTGTTTATTCCTCCATAACGACCAACTCACTGTGTGAAATTAATAATCTGAGAGACAGTGATACAAGTAGGATTTCAGTTTTAGAAATTGATATTTTAGCATTCTGTGCTCCAGAATGCAGCATTCATTGTTAATTTGTTAATTTGGGATCGTTTGGAATGTGTCTAATTGTGTCTAATTGTTTGATTGTCATCATTGAATTCATACAGGCCGTGGTCAACACAGACCCTTCACTGCTGACAAAGTGTTATCGGATGAGGAAGTGGAAGCAGCCATTGCTGTATTGAAACACTCTGCTGATGAAGACACTGTCCGTGAGAAGATGAAAGCAACCTTCACTTATCGTCATTCAATGGTCAACGATGAAAAGAGAGCAGCAGATGTCTACTCTGTCTTCCCACAGTTCCTTGATACACCAGAACTAGTAAGTCAACATCTACATCTTCAGCATGTGTTACTAATCGCACAACATGGCTATAAAGTGCGAGTTCTCACACACATTATCCATGCCATGACACAACATAAAACGGAAAAAGAAATCATAATGCTAGTTTTGCCTACACTACACAGTTACCTAAACGTCACCATTGCATTTTACATAATGGCATTAAATCTATTTACTTGTGCCATGTTAAAAGAATGTTTACTTAACAATAACCCTAGCTGTAGTCCAGAACTCTGCTGCTTCTGAGTCTGCCTTGCAGCAGAGATCTGTGAAATACAATACAAACTTCCATTGGCTGACACTGGCCTGCCTCTCTTCTGGAGTGGATGTATAAAGAACGTTTTACCTACTCACCAAAACAAACAAGGCTACCATCTTTAATGTAAACAGTCTGAGCCCCCACCACACGGATAAAATGGACTTTTTGGCCAGAACACATTGTTTTTCACCAGAGGAAGAAATATTCCCTATGAAGCTTTTCTCTTGGCAATATCGGTAGAGGGTGCAAATGCTGGTTATTTTTTTGGTGGAAAAACAATCCTGTTCTGCCAAAAAGTCAAATTTATACGTGTGGTGGTGGAGTCAGAGTGCTTATAAGGAAAGTAGTCTTTCTAATCACACAAGCTGTGTTTGTTTTGTGAGTAGGTAAAATGTTATTTATATATACACTCAAGAAGAGAGGCTGGTTGGGGTCCGCTAATGGCAGTTTGTATTGTAGCTCACAAAGCTCTGCTGCAAGGCAGACTCGGAAGCAGGGGAGCTCTGGACCAGAGTTAACAACAACCCAAAAGTCACCATAACACAAAGACTAGACAGACCTGAAAAAATTGGAAAGAAGTCACCATTTGCTGGTCATGGCAGTGTCATGACCAGCAAGTTCAGTCAAGTTCTCACACCATGAAAATTCAAGATGAAATGCATGAAAATCTCTGCCTCTGGGGCGGTTCCTGGCCTTCTTCCTTTTACTGGTTTTCGCAAAGGCAGAGAATAATTTAATTTGCATATTGTGTGCATCATGCATGCTCTCTCATCTCTCCTTTCTTTGCACTTTGTTTTTGTATTACAGATTGAACAAGATTTCAGACTGCTGTGTGATGAACTGACCACCACCAGTCTCAAAGCCAAAGTCATCACAGAGTGCCATGGACTTGTACCGACCGCAGAGCTCCTAGATTTGATGGAGGAATGCCGAGTCAACTATTGTGGTTGAGAATGGTAAGACTAAGATTTTTTTTAATTCTGTCAGTTCATTCTACATGTAACATAAATATTTTATATATCTAAACGCTGTTTTTTGTTATTTTATGATTTCTGTAAACGGGCACAATAACACTATGCATTGTACTATACAGTAATGTCGATAAGATGATGAATTATAATCTACAGTATCAATATATTAAGGTGACGTGATGTTTGTTGCCATTTAGGCTGAGACAGTGACATGTCCACCATCTTGCTGCTGCTTCATCTGCTGCCACCAGCTGCCCAGGGTAGGAAGAGACCAGGGAAGATGTCAGCAAGTCAGGCTGTGGAACACCTCATCAAATTCACGAAAGTATGCTGGTGTTTTTTGGCCAGTGTTTTGTTGATATTTTTAAATGACTTTAGTTGTCTCTTAAAAAAATGCTTGCCTTCATAGCGCATACACCAAGTACAGGTCCTATTTTCTGGATGCATTGGGGATAATGTACTGTACTGTATAAGAAAATGGTGCTTTGGTAAACGTTTTTTACCAAAGATACAACATCTTGAACAGTTTGCGGTGAGCATTAAATGAAGTTGTGACTGTAACCTCATTTGTTTGTGTTTTATTTCTATTTGAATCAAAGCGGTTCACTAGTATATTACATATCACCTAGATAGAATATAATTAATAAATAACACTGTGAAGAAATAAAAATGAAATATTATTAGTTACACATTATAGTGTCATTTTAAGAACCCAATTTGGAGTAAAGTTTACTCTGTAAAGTGTAATCATAATACTCTGAACAGTGTGAACAAGCCTCAGTGTTAAATATTTTTACACTTTTCATTGTTAATTTTGACACTGAATTGAGTAGAATTAACACTGAAAATCTGACACTGGCCATAGAGTAAACTTTACTCTATTTTTGAGTGGGACCAAATGTTATCTGAAATGGAGTTAAATTCAACTCTATAAGAGTTGAATTGACACTTGTTTTTTTATGTGTATGTCAGGAATATGAAATTCTGCCAATGGCTAAAGATGCCTGTCACCAAAACCAACAGGTTTAAATTCTCCTTCATATACATACCTCCATTAGAGCCATCAATAAAGGAAACAAGAGGAGGTGCGCTAGGTTGTTATAGTTGCAGGGATGGGTGGTGAGGTATAGGTTGTTAGATAGCTATAGTTTGCACTTTATACAGTATTTATGTATTTGTAATCTGTTTTTGTGCTACTTCGTCTTGTCTGTTGTTGTCATGTTTGTAATGTGTTTTTAGAGCTTTATTATGTGCTGCAAAACAAAGTACCCAATTTGGGGCATATTAATAAACTTGAACTTGTAGGTTCTCAGTAAAATAGAATATTGTGTGTGAACACTGTCATTTAAAGGAACATCATTGAAAGAGCGACATTCGATAAAATCACCAAGGTGTAGGCCTAGCTTATACCCTTGTGCTCCATTTCGGAGGGTCACTGCCCCTCCTCTGTAATTTTTTGATCTTCAATTTTAAACCATGTTTGTTTTTGACACCTTTGACAATGAATAATAATGTTTCTTGTGCCACTTTGTGATGTTGTAAGATAATAAGAGTGCCCTTCGCTTCATACATGCAGCTGTGCTTAACTGTAACATGAGAAAAAATATTAAATATTAACAGATAACAACTATAAATATGAATAGCCAAACTCTATAGAATTTGGGATGCCCCATTAGATCATTCAAATTACAGTCCAAAGGTTATGTTTTCAAACCATATCCATGTCAAGCTAGTGGGCCTACAAGTCCCCCATGTATTTTCTTGAATATTTAATAACTCCCTCTTACTTTTTGAGCCAGTGAGTCAAATCAGATATTCATTATTATATAATGATTTTTATTTTTTGTGTATGATGTTTTGAAATAACCATAATACCGTAATCCTTAAT
>JBBWWP010000147.1:0-11034 GCA_039105355.1 Benthosema pterotum | reverse complement strand
AAATAAAAATCTTAAAAATCATGAAAAACGATAAGGCTATAGCCTTTGCATTTTTTTTTTCCAAAATTTCGACATTTTTCGAAAATGCTCAAAATGCTCAAAACGATGGAAAAAAGCATGCTGACCAAGACCGTAAGCTATAGCCTTGCTTTTTGCCAGTTTTTTGTCATTTTTCGAAAATCTTCAAAATGAAGAAAAACGTAAGGCTATAGCCTTCGGTTTTTTTTCTCGAAATTTCGACATTTTTTCGAAAATGCTAAAATGCACAAAACGGTCAAAACGTGAAAAAACGGCATGCTGAGCAAGACTGTAATGCTATAACCTTGCGCTTTTGCCAGATTTCGTCATTTTTCGAAAATCTTCAAAATTATGAAAAAACGTAAGGCTATAGCCTTGCGTTTTTTTTCCCGAAATTTCGACATTTTTTCGAAAATGCTCAAAACGTTGAAAAACAGCATGCTGAGCAAGACTGTAATGCTATACCCTTGCGCTTTTGCCAGATTTCGTCATTTTTCGAAAATCTTCAAAATGATGAAAAAACGCAAGGTGATGAAAAAACGTAAGGCTATAGCCTTGCGTTTTTTTTCTCGAAATTTGACATTTTTTCGAAAATGCTCAAAAATGCTCAAAACAGTGAAAAACGGCATGCTGAGCAAGACTGTAATGCTATACCCTTGCGCTTTTGCCAGATTTCGTCATTTTTGGAAAATCTTCAAAATGATGAAAAAACGTAAGGCTATAGCCTTGCGTTTTTTTTCTCGAAATTTCGACATTTTTTCGAAAATGCTTGAAAATGCTCAAAAATGCTCAAAACGGTGAAAAACGGCATGCTGAGCAAGACTGTAATGCTATACCCTTGCGCTTTTGCCAGATTTCGTCATTTTTTTGAAAATCTTCAAAATGATGAAAAAACGTAAGGCTATAGCCTTGCGTTTTTTCTCGAAATTTCAACATTTTTTTCGAAAATGCTCAAACGGTGAAAAACGGCATGCTGAGCAAGACTGTAATCAGTGTAATGCTATACCCTTGCGCTCATTTTGAGGATTTCGACGATTTTTAAAAAAATGACGAAAACTGGCAAAGATGAAAGGCTATAGTCCACGGTCTTGCACAACATGCCGTTTTTCATCGTTTTTGAGGACTTTTGAGGATTTTCAAAAAATTCCAAAATCTGGCAAGAAAGCAAGGCTATAGCCTTATGGTCTTGCATGCCGTTTTTCATCATTTTCAGGATTTTTGAGGATTTTCGAAAAATGTCAAAATTTAAAACGCAAGGCTATAGCCTTAACGTTTTTCATCGTTTTGAGGATTTTTGAGGATTTTTGAAAATGACAAAACCTGGCAAAACGCAAGGCCTTACGGTCTTGCACAGCGTGCCGTTTGTCATCGTTTTGAGGATTTTCATTGTCCATGTACTATAGAGATGCGCAGTGACGTCACGCCCCTGTTCCACTAGTGGATTCCCATTCATTTTTCTCATAGACTTTTCGAAAATAATTTATATCAAGACAATTACGTTGCGGACAAAGCCAACTCGAGTCGTGACGAATCATGATGACACACACAAACTTTTGGGACATTAAAATAATTTCTAAGATGAAAAACGAAACAAAAAGTCTTATATCATGCCGTTTTCTACTTCTTCCTAATTATATATATATGACGACATTGTGTTTGTTGTCATGATTTGTCACAACCAGAGTTGGCTTTGGCCGCGGTGCAATCGTGTTTTTATTAACCATTTTCGAAAAGTCTATGAGAAAAATGAATGAGGAATCCACTAGTGGAACAGGGCTGGTGACGTCACTGTGCATCTCTATAGCCTTTTGTTTTTCTTCGATTTCGACATTTTTTCAAAAATGCTGAGAAACATTGAAAAACGGCATTACTATTAGCATGTCGTCCGAGACCATGTACTATAGCCTATGTTCTTCCTGATTTCGACATTTTTTCAAAAATCCTGAACAACGAAAAACGTCTATAGTATGTTGTTTTTTCTCGATTTTGACGTTCATAGAAAATCCTCAACAACGACAAAAAAACGGCATACTATAGTATGCCATCTCTTCTCAATTTCGATATTTTTCATAAAGTCCTCGATGAAAAACAACATGATGTGCAAGACCATGTACTATAGCCGGTCATTTTTGCAAGGTTTCTGAAAATCATCGAACATGACGAAAAACGAAAGTGTGTTTTTTTTTTCATGGGGCGGTCCAGTTCCCCTAGGCTGGCTCCATAACATAAGACATAGTATAGTATGCTATACTATGTATTTAAAAAAAAAAAAAAAAAAAAAAAAAAAAAAAAGACATTTTTTGTCGTTTTTGGAAAATCGCAGAAAACGGCATACTATAGCCTGTTGTCCTTGACCATGTACTATAGCCTGTCGTTTTTCTTCGATTTCAGAATTTTTCAAAAATAATCTAGAATGATTTTGGACATATTATTAGTATGTTGACTTGAAACTAGTACTAGACATAGTTAGTCTGTTTGCCAAAAACTGGGAAAACGTCAGGCTATAGTACAGTTTTTCAAAAAGTGTCGCAATCGGGAAGATAAACAATATAGTATATTGTTTTTCATCGTTCTTGAGGATTTTCATGTTTTAATAGGTCGCCTCAGATGACATATTGTATGGTATGTTGTTTTCCATAGTTTTTGAGGATTTTCAAAAAACAAACTTGAGGAAAAACGACAGGCTATAGTACATCTTCGAAAGCAACGAGAAATGACACACTATAGTATGTCAGCCGAGACCATGGACTAAAATCGAGGAAAATGGCAAGCTATAGTACATGGTCTTGGATAACATACTCTAGTATATAGTTTTTCGTAGTTTTTGAGGATTTACAAAATAACAAAATAATAAATAATAACAAAATATAATAGGCCATGTCCAATTGTCCATATCTGTCGCTTTTACATTGATTTAGAGGATTTTCGAAAAAAAAAAATAAAAAATCGGTGTTTAAGAATTTTTGAAAAATTAAAAAAATCAAGAAAAAACAAGAAGCTATAGTCCATGGTCTCGGACGGCATGCTATAGTACGTATATTAAAATAAATCATGTAAATACAACACATTGAGCAAGGCACCGCAGGGAGTTGAACCCTGTTCAGGTAAACCAGAAGTACCACAACCAGTACCATTTACAGGTTTTTGTTTTGTTGTCATTTACATTTATCATTAATAATGTACATGAATGACAGAAATGACCAAATGAAGTAAAAACAGAAAGAAAATCGAAGAAAAAAACAAGGCTGTAGTCTGTGAACTCAGATGACTTACTATTGAAGGTTGTTTTCAAGGACTTTTGAAAAATGACGAAATAAAGGAATAAAACAAAGGTACAGTTCATTTTCTCGGACGACATACTATATAGAATGTCATTTTTCAACGTTTTTGAGCATTTTCGAAGAATGACAACAAACAGGAAAAACTACAGGTTCTCGTCCATGTCTCGGAGTATTCTACTATGTGGTTTTTCTTCTATTTTTGTCATTTTCAACGCTCATAACTATGAAAGGTGAATGTGCCTCTGCACATACCTGTGAATGGTGAACATAGCTCTGTTGGAATCATACCTGTGAATGGTGAAGTACCCTATAGTATGTCTCATAGCCTTAAGGGCTATGGGACAGTAAGAAACCTCAGACCAGTGTTTCAGGCTGAAACTTCAAAGTAAAATGCTCCTCCATTGATATGAATTTTGGCATCATTCTTTTCCAGGTGTGGATGAACGAACGGGCCTTTGACCTCCTACACTTCCTGGTCCTCCATGGTTTCCTGGTTCCTCTGGTGGTGATGTTCTGCTGCTACGTCTCCGTTCTCTGCAGTAGGACCTGCTGCGCTGCATGGCCCCGCCCCCAGCCACGCCCCCCGCTGGGACGGCCCTTCTGGGTGACGGCGGCCGTCACCGCCTCCTTCTTCCTGTGCTTCCTCCCTTATCACATGGCATATGAGGTGAAAATGTAAACTCCTTCTTCCTGTGCTTCCTCCCTTATCACATGGCATATGAGGTGAAAATGTAAACTCCTTCTTCCTGTGCTTCCTCCCTTATCACATGGCATATGAGGTGAAAATGTAAACTCCTTCTTCCTGTGCTTCCTCCCTTATCACATGGCATATGAGGTGAAAATGTAAACTCCTTCCTGTGCTTCCTCCCTTATCACATGGCATATGAGGTGAAAATGTAAACTCCTTCTTCCTGTGCTTCCTCCCTTATCACATGGCATATGAGGTGAAAATGTAAACTCCTTCTTCCTGTGCTTCCTCCCTTATCACATGGCATATGAGGTCAATAACTCGATGGTTCTTCTTTACTCGCTAGACTCGCTTGCTGACACGCTTTTTTAGACCTAGCGTATTTTCCGGACTATGACTTCTCAAAAACCAACAGTGAACCTTATAATCTGGAGCACCTTATATATGGATTATTTGACTTCAGTAGCTTCTATTCTATGTTGACTGCAGTAGCCTCTATTCTATGTTGGCTGCAGTAGCTTCTATTCTATGTTGGCTGCAGTAGCTTCTATTCTATGTTGGCTGCAGTAGCTTCTATCCTATGTTGGCTGCAGTAGCTTCTATCCTATGCGGCTGCAGTAGCTTCTATCCTATGTTGGCTGCAGTAGCTTCTATCCTATGCGCTACAGTAGCTTCTATCCTACGTTGGCTGCAGTAGCTTCTATTCTACGTTGGCTACAGTAGCTTCTATCTTACGTTGGCTGCAGTAGCTTCTATCCTATGTTGGCTGCAGTAGCTTCTATCCTATGTTGGCTGCAGTAGCTTCTATCCTATGTTGGCTGCAGTAGCTTCACAGACCTCATGGTTGAGAGTCGGAGGTTAGGTTTGTGGTTTTATTTGATAAAGCGGGAACAATGGGAGGTGGGAATAATGACATGGCACCACTTTAATTCCACCTGCTTCTACCGTTATCAAGCGATAATTCCCAGCAGGCTGCTTATTAGCACCATTTTATCCATGACAGCATGTTGTCTGGAGCCTGCTCACTGATAAGTTGACAACTGCGATCTTATCCACTGATAACAGTCAAATCTGCTTGCGGTTAGGTTTAGGGCTAGGTTTAGAGAAGGGTGTAGCAATGTTTGTAGCAAAACCCTAGACCCCTCCAACCAGGGTTACGGTTGGAGGGGGCTAGGGGGTTTTGCGTCTCGGACTGCAGAGCATGGCCATACTGAGACGAAAAAGTCCTGCTGATGACAACGTGATAACTGCGATCTTATCTACTGACGTTAATTCCAGGTGAGGGTGGCTCACTGCCCGGCCGCCGTGTTCCACGGAATCAACCCGCTGCTGTACCTGACGGTGGGACGCCACTGCTGCTGCTGCTGCTGCTGCTGCTGCTGCTGCTGCAGGGACCACCTGGATAAAGGCTCTGTCCGCTGCAGGGACCACCTGGATAAACGCTCTGTCTGCTGCAGGGACCACCTGGATAAACGCTCTGTCCTGGAGCTGCTGCAGAGTGCCTTCAACCAGCACCAGGGGGAGGAGCCTCCGTCTGAGACGCATCCTGGACACCTTCCTCTCTCTGATAGAGAATAGATGGGCGGCAGTGGCTCAGAGGTAGAGTAACCGGATGGTAACCACAAGGTTGCCGGTTCGATCCCAGGCTCCCGCAGAGTTAGTGTCGATGTGTCCCTGGGCAAGACACTTAACCCCTAATTGCTCCTGATGTGCTAGTAGGTACCTTGCATGGTTTCCACTGCCATCAGTGTATGAATGTGTGTGTGAATGTGGTGAATGTGATGCACAATCTATGTAAAGCGCCTTGGATAAAGACGCTATATAAATGCACCATTTACCATTTTAGATCTGCACCAGGCCCTGTACACCTTCGTCTATGATAGAGAATAGATCTGCACCTTCCTCTCTCTGATAGAGAATAGATCTGCACTAGGCCCTGTACACCTTCCTCTCTCTGATAGGGAATAGATCTCCACTAGGCCTGTACACCTTCCTCTCTCTGATAGGGAATAGATCTCCACTAGGCCCTGTACACCTTCCTCTCTCTGATAGGGAATAGATCTCCACTAGGCCCTGTACACCTTCCTCTCTCTGATAGGGAATAGATCTCCACTAGGCCCTGTACACCTTCCTCTCTCTGATAGAGAATAGATCTGCACTAGGCCCTGTACACCTTCCTCTATGATAGAGAATAGATCTGCACTAGGCCCTGTACACCTTCCTCTATGATAGAGAATAGATCTGCACTAGGCCCTGTACACCTTCCTCTATGATAGAGAATAGATCTGCACTAGGCCCTGTACACCTTCCTCTATGATAGAGAATAGATCTGCACCAGGCCCTGTACACCTTCCTCTCTTGATAGAGAATAGATCTGCACCAGGCCCTGTACACCTTCCTCTATGATAGAGAATAGATCTGCACTAGGCCCTGTACACCTTCCTCTATGATAGAGAATAGATCTGCACTAGCTCCTGCTCCAGCCGCAATGCAACTCTAGATTATTTTATAGTTGGGCCGAATCTAGAGTTGCAATTCTGTCCATCGACTCCCACATACGAATTTTCATCTGCGATTTGGTTGTATTAAACATTGTTAAATTCACCAACATTGCAGCTGTGTGGACAGGTTGAATTATCCTCTTTCTATCTGCAATGCATTTGTTTGATAAAAATCCACTATAGACATGTAAATGAGCTACTTTCTGCCAGTGAATAAAAGTGCTGGACTTGGGAGACACTCGTTCGTATTAATGTTGGGCTGGTGCCGCCGGTGCCTTTGTACCAGCCTTGGGCTGGTACAAATTCTAAACAGGAGGTACACAGGGACGTTCAGTGACTAATGATTAGCGCTTCCAAACTCCAGTACTAATTCTCACCTGCAGAGAATTTATCGACAGAAAGCAGCTCATAACATGTCTACGGTACATTTTTATCAAACAAATGCTTTGCAGATAAAAAGAGGATAATTCAACCTTTCCATACAGCTGTAATGTTGGTGAGTTTAACATTGTTTAATACAAGCAAATCACATATGAAAAATTCTTGTTATGGGGGAGTCGATGGATCAAATTGCAACTCTGGATTCGGCCCATCTATAAAAGAATCTAGAGTTTTATTGCGGCTAGAAGCAGTGGAGCTATGGACCAGAGCTAGATCCATCCCTTTACAAAAATAAACAAATCTAGTGTTGAGTTAAAGGGATGAATTCAGAATCGGTGAAAAAAAATCTGTTTATCTTTTAAATATCAAAATAAGTGATCTACAACCCGATGCTTGTAGATCTCTCGAGCTATACTCTATGGCTCTGGTTACAGAGAGACACAGCTAAATGTCTCCGTAAAACAGTGCTTTTTTGTTTGTTTTTTTCAATGTGAAAATGCCATTAACTCTTTATTTTCAACAGCCTTAATATATATATATAAACTCGCCACAAAAAGTTCGGAAATCCAACTTTGGTCCATTATAGCTCCCCTTTGATAAAACCGATTGGTATCGTATTATATACCATTTTTATCATTGATTTGTCCCCTTTACAATGAGGTACAGCATGTAATGATCCGGCATTCGTGGAATGAGCAACACTGCTAAACATGTGGCTTGCGCTCCATTTTTTTTGCCAAAATGGCAAATGTATGGTATTGATTGCTTTGCGTTGCCTAGCAGATTGGATGATTACTCTCTTCCACAGTACAAAGTAAAAACACCACACATATTGGACATTTTTAGACTTTATTAATTTCACACTCAGTGACAGGGAACTCAGTAGCGTGTGGTATTACCAAACACAGACAGATTGTTGTACTGATCGGGTGACATCATTTAATGGGGGCAGTGTGATGGTTTGGGGGGCATCTCTCTGAGAGGCAAGACTAATCTTGTCATTATCAAAGGTAATCTCAATGCATTAAGGTACAGGGATGAGATTCTGGATCCAGTGGCGATCCCATATCTTAGGAACCTGGGACCTAATGCCATCCTCCAAGATGACAATGCTCGCCCCCACAGAGCCAGGATCATCAAAGAGTACCTCCAGAATTTGGGTGGAGTGGATGGAATGGCCTGCCATGAGTCCAGACCTCAACCCAATTGAACACTTGTGGGATCAGGGATGTGTATGCTAGAGTGACCCACAGAACCACGTTGGCTGACTTGAAACAGATGCTGGTTGAGGAATGGAATGCAATCCCACAGCAAAATGTGGCTGCATTGGTGAGCAGCATGAGGAGGAGGTGCCAAGCTGTTGTGTCTGTGTTTGGTAATACCACACGCTACTGAGTGTGAAATTAATAAAGTCTAAAAATGTCCAATATGTGTCGTGTTTTTACTTTGTACTGTGGAAGAGAGTAATCATCCAATCTGCTAGGCAACGCAAGCAATCAATACCATACATTTGCCATTTTGGCAAAAAAAAATTGGAGCGCAAGCCACATGTTTAGCAGTGTTTCTCATTCCACGAATGCGGATCATTACATGCTGTACCTCATTGTAAAGGGGACAAACCAATGATAAAAATAAAAATGGTATATAATACGATACCAATCGGTTTTATCAAAGGGGAGCTATAATGGACCAAAGTTGGATTTCCGAACTATTTGTGGCGATATATATATATATATATATATATATATATATATATATATATATATATATATATATATATATATATATATATATATATATATATATATATATATATATATATATATATATATATATATATATATATATATATATATATATATATATATATATATATATCTCAAAATCCTCAAAATCCTCAATTAGCATATTTTTACAAGACCACAAAAAATGTTTTAAACAAGAAATGTTGACTATGTGAAAAGAATATTAATGCATGCAGTTAATTCTTTCTTAAAATTAACTTACGGCCATTATTAACCATTTCAGGCCCAGGAATCCATTTTTGGATTCTGTACAGTATGTACAGTATTCCAGAATAAACTTTTGTTTAAGCCAAACTGGGCTTCCATAACTCCTTAACAGTGCCACAGGCTGATCACCACTATGCCACGCCTCATTCATGAAATGAAATAGTGTTCAAAAGTAGCCCACAAGCATTACCTGCATACATTAATATACTTTTCAGATTGTCGACATTTCTTGTTTAACACATTTTAGTAGCCTCGTGAAAATACGCCAATTTGAGATTTTGAGGCTTTCATGAGCTGTACACCATAATCAGGATTAAAACAGGAAAAGTTTTGAAATACTTTATTTAATGCACAACTGATTGAGAATATATGAAAGTTTCACTTTATGTATTACATTATGGAAGAAAATGAACTTTTACTGTACACAATATGCTAATTTTTTGAGGACCTGTATACCAAGTTCTTTGTGTGTTTGACTTTTTCATGGATATCATCTGTCTGACTGTTCCCTGATTCTATAACAATAAAGTATTCAGTTAACATCAGAACACTTCTTGCTCTCTGGAGAGTCTTATTGCCGTGTGTGTGTGTGTGTGTGTGTGTGTGTGTGTGTGTGTGTGTGTGTGTGTGTGTGTGTGTGTGTGTGTGTGTGTGTGTGTGTGTGTGTGTGTGTGTGTGTGCGTGCGTGCGTGCGTGCGTTCGCTAATAGAGGCAACTTTGGTGTATACAAAGTGTTGAGTGTCACCTCACCTCCACTCTATTGGCTCATTATGATTCTGCTGGAGATTGGCTAAAACGCTGCCTCACCCCACATGGTGCCATGTCATTATTCCAACCTCCCATAGTTGCAAATTCACTAAAGCCGTCTCCAACCCTCACCATAACCGCAGCCATGCCGACAGTGGGGCTTAAAACAAGACAGCCAACCAGCCACGCTGACAGTGGGGCTTAAAACAAGACAGCCAACCAGCCAGGCCGACAGTGGGGCTTAAAACAAGACAGCCAACCAGCCACGCTGACAGTGGGGCTTAAAACAAAACAGCCAACCAGCCACGCTGACAGTGGGGCTTAAAACAAAACAGCCAACCAGCCACGCTGACAGTGGGGCTTAAAACAAGACAGCCAACCAGCCACACCGACAGTGGGGCGTAAAACAAGACAGCCAACCAGCCACGCCGACAGTGGGGCGTAAAACAAGACAGCCAACCAGCCACACCGACAGTGGGATTTAAAACAAGACAGCCAACCAGCCAGGCCGACAGTGGGGCTTAAAACAAAACAGCCAACCAGCCACGCTGACAGTGGGGCTTAGAACAAGACGCCAACCAGCCAGGCTGACAGTGGGGCTTAGAACAAGACAGCCAACCAGCCACGCTGACAGTGGGGCTTAGAACAAGACGCCAACCAGCCAGGCTGACAGTGGGGCTTAGAACAAGACAGCCAACCAGCCAGGCCGACAGTGAGGCTTAAAACAAAACAGCCAACCAGCCACGCTGACAGTGGGGCGTAAAACAAGACAGCCAACCAGCCACGCCGACAGTGGGGCTTAGAACAAGACAGCCAACCAGCCAGGCCGACAGTGGGGCTTAGAACAAGACAGCCAACCAGCCAGGCCGACAGTGGGCTTAGAACAAGACAGCCAACCAGCCACGCTGACAGTGGGGCTTAGAACAAGACAGCCAACCAGCCACGCCGACAGTGGGGCTTAGAACAAGACAGCCAACCAGCCACGCTGACAGTGGGGCGTAAAACAAGACAGCCAACCAGCCAGGCCGACAGTGGGGCGTAAAACAAGACAGCCAACCAGCCAGGCCGACAGTGGGGCGTAAAACAAGACAGCCAACCAGCCACGCTGACAGTGGGGCGTAAAACAAGACAGCCAACCAGCCACGCTGACAGTGGGGCGTAAAACAATAACAATCCACTGATAGTGGATTTCCAGCACTTTGACTAATGGGACATCAGGCATTAGATCAGCCCCCTCCTGTCCTGAGCCAGACGAGCGATCTGTTTCTGATTTGTTGACATGTTCTGGACCGTCTGCAGGGAAACAGCTGCAGTGTCAAAGTAGAAGCAACAGAGGGGAAAACTGCAACGAAAAAGAACTCAGAAATTCCTATTTAATTTAATTGATTTCCACTTTGGTAAATACT
>JBBWWP010000146.1:0-10968 GCA_039105355.1 Benthosema pterotum | reverse complement strand
GATTTGAACTACTGTTGTTGTACTTCATGTCATGATTATGAACTAAACGTAGGACCTGAATGGAAACAAAACCGCAAGACTGTTTTTCGGTGATCCCATTGGCTGTGTGTGACCGTTCCCCATACTGATTTCATTTATGCATGACTATACTCTGTACCGATTACTTTGTCTATAAACTACTCAATCAATCAAAAATACTTTTGTCTAAGTTGTCCTTTTTACACATTGAAATGGATGCTAAACCCTTGATTTTCACCTGGATGATTATATTTTTTTGTATTTTTCATAATGTAGCTGATGTCTGAGGTGGGCAGGTTTTTCAGTAGCTTCATGATGCTCAGTGACATAGAATGTGACTTTGTTTCCCTGCAAACACCATTTTTTTTCTACACGAAGGTTTCAGGTTAATTTCACCGGTGTTCAGTGATAGTGTGATAGAAAAAAAATCTTATTCATCTTATTGTATTTTTTTCCCCATATTTTTCTTGACTGCACCAATCTCACAGGTTTTAGGAATGTTTGGACCAAAGGAGAAGTTTCCAACTTTATTTTTAAAGTAAGAGGAATTAAGTCACAGAATTCCTTCTCATTATGTGAAATACGCACACGCGCGCACACACTGAAATATGTCTATATAAAGCATCTTTGGCTCCTACAAGGTCTATTTGAAATTGAACGTTGCCTGTAAGTGGTTGCCTGTAGTGGAAATTTTGGAAAAATCAAACACGTTTGATATTGCTCTACATTCTGACTTGGTTGTCACGAAGGCTGAATCAGGGAATATTATACATGAAATGGCTGCTTTTATTCATCTGCAGTTGTGTAGGCTACGTTTGTCCACGTAAGGAGGTCTGTGGTTGAGAGGAGCGGTCTGTTGTTGTGAGATATGTAACCGCTCACATGACCAGAACACTGGCTTCTAATTGGACCATTCATCCAAGTCATGTAATAATGTAAAATAATCACCATTGTACAGTAAATGAGGAAAGAAGATACTCTTCTGTATGTTGAGTCTTTCCAGACGCCTCAGCAAGGTTTATAAACTTCACGGTCACTAATAAACTTGAATAATTGTTGAATACTGTATACTGTATTGAATACTGTAATGTTATGTAATGTCATTTTTATTGGCTGTCAGTCAATATTGGTGAATATCAGCAGTCAAATATGTTTTATTACGGAGATTTAAAGTATAGTGTAAGTATAGCTTTGTTATATGCTGCATAAAAAATATAAAAGCATAATTTGCAAAAGGACAGTCAGTCCGTCAGCATCACAGTTCCCTCAAAGATGATCATCCCTGCCAAATTCAACATTTACTGCAATAAAATACTTTTACCTGATGATATTTACAGTTTGAAGTAAGACACAATGTGCAGAAAGCATGGAATATGGATGTGTATATTACTGTAACGTCCTGCTAAACTTTGAGATAAACTCCTGTAAACTCTCAAATTGTACCACCAGTCACAACAGTACATTACCATATATTGATAATTAATTTTATTTGTAGTTTCATTCACAGGGAATCTCAGAGTGCTACATCGGTCAAACATAATCATAGAAAGTTAACAGGTTTAGGCCTATATAAAAATAAGAAAATGAATAAAATAACTAACACTATCAAGCTTGTAACAAATTCAGCACCGAAAAGCCTT
This sequence comes from Benthosema pterotum, assembly GCA_039105355.1. Taxonomy (NCBI): domain Eukaryota; kingdom Metazoa; phylum Chordata; class Actinopteri; order Myctophiformes; family Myctophidae; genus Benthosema; species Benthosema pterotum. The sequence goes on along the minus strand of JBBWWP010000146.1, from coordinate 9,310 downwards.
CTGAAACAGGTATGTTTTCAGGCCTGTTCAGGTCCATGCTGTTCCATAGGCGCAGTGCTGCTGAAGAGAAGGCCTGGTCCTCCATGGTGATCAGCTTGGTGTCTGGAATCTGGAGCAGGAGTTTGTTTGCAGATCAGAGAGTGAAGGTGGAGGTTTTTGAAGAGCTGATCAATGTCTGTAGGTATAGGAAAGCAGGGCTTGACACTAACACTTGCCCGCTTGCCCGGGGCAAGTAAAAAAAGGTGGGGCAAGTGAAGACTGCTACCTGGTTGACCGATCGGGCAAGTGTGCAACTTGAAAAACTGGATTTGGGAAAATTAACCTGCACATCAAAATGACCTAATCTTCTACATTCTCTAGTTGTGTAGACCTGGGCTAATTAAGATGATGAATTTTAACTCTTGAGAGTGTAAAAATGAAACCAAATGGACCCGCAAGGGTCCATTTGGTTTCATTTTTACACTCTCAAGAGTTACACCTGGTTAACAAACTGGGGACCACCTGGAACCCTCTCAGGGACCACTGTTGGTCCCTGGACCACCTGTTGAAAACCCCTGGTTTAAAGCACCGAAGGAAGTAAACTTAAATGCAAAATTTACAATATATTTTTGGGGGGCAAGTGACCATGACCTGAGGGCAAGTAGAACAAATGGACCTTGCGGGTCCATTTGGTTTCATTTTTACACCCTCAAGAGTTAAAATATTCATCTGAATTAGCCCAACTTAGTCTACACAACTAGCCTGGTCTAGCCCTCAATGATTTTGGCCTTGGGGGGTGGGGTGCCGTGGGATCCACACGGCAGATCGAGCTGATCTGATTTGATCTCAGCAACGTGTCGTCATCCCCGGCCCCTCCGCGCGCCCGTCCACTGCTGTTCTACGTCAAATTTAGAGCAACGCCCACCCCTAGTCCAGGCTTTCCGTTTTCGCGCAAGGCGGACGAAAATGAAAGCCTGGGTGTCGAGGCTACTACACAACTAGAGAATGTAGAAGATCTCTCCTACTTGAAGGCTCTGGTGTAGGACACCTTTTCTTTTTTTGAAGGATAGAAACACTACTTTGCCTGGCCTGGGCCTGGCGCCCTGGCCTGGCCTGCCCTGGAAAAAAAAAAAAAAAAAAAAAAAAAACAGTCCAGGCCACTAGGTGGCGCAGGCCACCGGGAAAACTCCCTGTACTCCAGATGGCCAATCCGCCCTTGAGGATCACTCAGAAGGAGCAGGTGATGACAGGTCAGTAAAAAAAACAGTAAAAGATTGACATGCTTCAACGATGAGTGGACAAAACAGGACGAGTATGTTAAGTAGCTAAGACCATGCCCAGGCGAGCCATGTGCTGATGTGCCGGGGGAGACAATCTAGAGCAGGGATTTCCAATCTTTTTGACACCAGGGACTAACATTTATTCAGCATTTGAGCCACGGACCACCATTTGATGACAATTTAGCCCCAAAAGACCTAAAACTAAAGAATTCTTTTGGTTTTGTTCACAATTCCAGGGTGGATTTTGCAGAAACAAAACAGCGTCGACTTCTTAAATAAATAGTGCCAATTCAGATGATGAATATTTTAACTCTTGAGAGTGATGGACCCGCAAGGGTCCATTTGGTTTCATTTGGTTTATAGGCCTAAAGTGTTATGGATTCTAATTTGGTTCAGCTAGAATTGTCTCTTTATTTGTTTTCATCTTTTTTTTTTTTTTACCTTCAGTGTCAGCTGTAATCTTAAAAATTTTTTTTTTTTTTAAATGTAAAAATGTGAGGAAATGAGGAAAAAATGAGATAAAAATTGACAACCTGACAGCTTCAGTAATTAATCTTTTGTTTGATTGTTTTACCTTCAGTGTCAGTTGTAATCTTAAAAACAAAAATCTGTAAATGTTTATCTAAGGATAACTGAGATAAGAAAAATGAAAACTGGACTGCTCCATAAAGAGTTGGAAATTAATGGTTAATTAATTATTCATATGATATGTGAAAGAGTAATAAAATAATGACAGCAGTAACATTTCAGTGTAAAAGTGTGATAGATGTTTAAAGAGCTGCCTTTCTTCTGACCAAAAGGCCGATAACAGGCCGCCGATTGGATGGTCAAAATGTCCAGGATTTTTGTCAGACACATGTGACAACCATAGAGTTGGTGACAACCCTATAGAACACGCACGCGCGCGCATGCACGCGCGCACACACACACACACACACACACAGGCACGCGACCGGCGCATGAGTATGACGCAGGCTGCGCTGTTCTGATTAATTCTCGCGTCGCCACAGAGTGCAAACTCCGTTCACTTCATGGGGCCAGTCCAATGGAGGCTCTCCTACATAGACTTCTATTGGGAATGGAGACAACAGTCCAATGGAGTCTCTCCTACATAGACTTCTATTGAGAATGGAGACAACAAATAGGGACAAGAGATGAGAATTTAGACCTGTAGATTGGTTTCAGGCATCAGCCCAGCTCCCTTCATTTTAGATCGTTTTGTAGTAATAGCACAACATAAACCTTACAGAGACTTTAGGTAGTATTGTACAATACTTTAATACTATACTATAACTCTTATTTGCACCGCCCGATCGTTGAAAACAATGTATTTTCAACTCCAGTTTGTCCCTATTCAGGCTGCATGAACAGCAGCTCGAGCGCTCAGTTTCTGACCCCTCAATGTCTCAACTCTTCTGGCTTGAACCACGTTGTTGTTGTTGCGCATGCGTTTTGTTTTTTGTTTTTCAGCCCATGGCGGCGGTGAACAAAAAGATCAGTGCGGTGTCGAAGAATGTCTCCAAAACTCAGTAAAATGCGTCAAAGTGCGTCTCTAAAGCTGAGGCTGTCCGTTAGTGAACACCTGACGTCGGTGGGAGAGGAGATATTGTGCGTTTTGGAACAACAGCTTAACGGTGATGTTGGTGAAGTTGTCAGAGTGTTTGTGTTGGAGCGCCTCAGCACCGCGGCAGGATTCGTGTGCACTCTGTTCCACAGGGAGACCAAGACACTAGAAACTCTGCTGGAGAGACAAGACAAACTACTGGACGTCCTTTTACAGCCTAGAGTCATATTGGACAGGACAGGTATGGTAAAGGACCACTTCAACACTTTTCAGCCGATCATCAATTTATCATTTTACTATGTCATTAATACACCTTAGAGATGGTGTGTGGACATTATAATGAAGTTCCCCCATTTTTGTTTCCTGTTAATGAAGGTCTTAAAATAATCATTGACATGGTGAAACAACTTGATGTGTTTCACCATGTTAATATTTTTTGGACCTTATTTTCTGAGAGTGTACAATAGCCGCAATGTAACTCTAGATTATTTTATAATTGGGATCAGGGGTGGACTGGGGGAAAAATTCAGCCCGGACATTTTAGCGCGAATTTGGCCCAGACGGCGGCCCACCACAACCAGTGGGCAAATAGCAGGAACTCTACTTAGCCCTACATGGCTATTATTCGTTTGAATAATAGTCATACATTAAAGCATTGACTTGTGGATACATTTAAATGTGGGCGCTCTTTTCGTGGTCATTGTTCCCTGTTTACTTACCCATTAAATAATTCCAAAGACGTGGAGTACGATATAGTCCTCTAGTTTCATATCCATGTGAAAGTTGTGGCACAAAACGCCTATTTAGTCAAATATTTCCACTTTTCACGAGACACACACAGACATCTCTCCCTGGGGGAAAGGGGATCATAATACCAGCTGCACCTGATCACTGCAAACGTCATCAGTTTAAGACGAAAAGTTCGGGGAACACAATTGCCTGTTGCATTGCGATAGGGGCTGGATAGTTAATCACGCCACCTGCCAATTGTGTTCCCCGAACTTTTTGTGTTAGCCTGATGACGTTTGCAGCGATCAGAGGAAGTTGTCAAAATGTGTTCAGCTGGTATTATGAGCCCCTTTTCCAGAGTCTGTGTGCGTCTCGTGAAAAGTGGAAATATTTGACTAAATAGGCGTTTTGTGCCACAACTTTCACATGGATATGAAACTAGAGGACTATATCGTACTCCACGTCTTTGGAATTATTTAATGGGTAAGTAAACAGGGAACAATGAGCACGAAAAGAGCGCCCACATTTAAATGTATCCACAAGTCAATGCTTTAATGTATGGCTATTATTCAAAACGAATAATAGCCATGTAGGGCTAGAACTCTTCTCTGCTCAGTCAGCGCGCACACACACACATACACACACACACACAAACAAGGCATAATACCACTACTTTTACACAACAATATAACTTATACAAAGCAACAGACACCTACCCTACGCCCTTTGTTGCTCTCACAATAATCCTAACCATAGAAGACCCATTTGTCACTCACTGATACAGGTACAATGAAATTATCATGATGGCACTGGCAGAATGGCAGCAAGGTAGTTCCCTCCAAAAAGGCACAGGAGCAAACAGCCCAAACTGAACATATACAAATTAAGAATAATATAATAGACCAATATCCATAGAACAGTATCCAGGGTGACTGAATATCACAAACCTAGACAGAAGATGAGAAGTAGCAGGCCTGACTGCTATGAATTGATGAAGCATGAACGTGTTTATTTGCAAAGATGTGTCTGCATGTAATCAGAACTTATGTTAGTTATCCAATGAATGGAAAATAAGAGTAATATGAATTGGGCTATGAATGTGATGGCTAAATATGCAGTATACTGCTACACATTACACACAGCAAGAGGAAATGTGTGCTGTTTTATCACTATCACTAGTGTTTAATAGCTATCATGGATGAAACTGAAAGGCCAGTAATATTGTGATTGACTATAGTCTGACTATATGGCTTAATGTCTCAATGACATTTTCACAAACATTAGATTAAAACAAATACCACAAGATGGGAGAAGATAGGAGAGAAAGAGTGCACAATATCTGTTATTCGTACTAGTAGCAGCCAGATGTAATGTTAATTAAATTATATATTATGGTGCATTAGACTAAATCATCTACACCTATTGTTATCCTTCAAATAACAACCTAAAACATGAACCAAGGTTTATGTTTTAGGTTATTAGAGAAAGTAAAGATGTGGATTTCAGCTATGGGAGGGGGAATTTGAACATCCGATCTGTTTACAATCCGATCTGTTTACAATTTTTTTTTTAAAGTGGTGCCTTTTTTATTATGTACTACAGTTAGGGTTGCCAACTTTGAGATCTTGAAATAAGGAACACTTCTACGACCGTGACGCACGACCGTTAGGTTAGGAAAGTCTGGGGTTTCTGGTGGAGCTGTTGCCCCCGTGACCCAACTACGGATAAGCGGATGAAGATGGAGGGATGATTTCACATACCATATTAACCTCTGGGGTCAGTTAAGGCCTGTTTACTGTGGTCAGTAAGGAAGGGGTAGGCCGGTATAGGCCTATTGCACTGTATACTGTTAATCCATTATGAACAAGTAGTCCATTGTCTTTATAACCTTAAGAATCTTGATTTTAGAAGTTTGTTAAATGGGCAAAATCTTTATTGAATACACACACATTTATTAGACTTTACTAATAAACAATCAACCAAATATTAGCCTATATATAGCCTGGCTATAGGCATGCCCACATCAGCAGCATTAGGCAGGGAAATAGAAAAAGTACTTAACATCTTGTAAAAACACAGATAAACATCAAATCGATCTCTGGGTGCAGTTTCAGTCATGAGAACAGAGTCTGTGACAGTTGTTGTGGGGAGTTTGCATAACTGTCTTACTCTATGGGTCTGGGAGTTTGCGCAACTCTCTAAGTCTACGGCTCTGGGTACGGCAGGATTTGGCACACAGAGCAGTAGAGCTACCAGCGCACCACGCACACACACATGCGGATCTGCAGCCACGGGGAGGTTTTGGTTTGGTTTCTGCTCGTGAGAGGTCCTGTGTGCACACACCACAGAGCAATTGTGCTGTCTTAAATATATCTCCGGTTTTATTTCGTTCACTACTGTTAAATTCAGTGTTGATGTTTGTGCGACAGATCACACAGGAGGCATTAAGGAAAATACAGAACAAACCGCGTTCCGTATCGATTCAATACGGAACGCATCATTTTATGCTGAAATAAGGAACGATTCCGTATTTTACGGAACGGTTGGGAACCCTAACTACAGTCCTAATAAAGCACATTAAAACCAAATGGACCCGCAAGGGTCCATTTTGGTTTCATGTTATCTCTCTCAAGAGTTACACATCTATAAGGGTCCATTTGGTTTAGGTAGCCACTAGCCTATACATTTATGGTGGCAGAAGGGAATATTTAATAATACAAATAAATAGTACACTCATAATCAATCGTTTCCACTCCTGAACAACCTATTATTGGGCTATTTTTTATGTTAAAGGAAAAAGATAAACTTGCATGATGTCAATGTGTTCTGTTGACTTTTCGCTGCAAAGAAACCCATCTCAATTCGTCTGGTAAACGATGCCTTCTGATGATGATGACGATGGTTAGTTAGCCCCTGGCTAACTTTGCCCAGAAGCCGTGCCATTGTTGAAAGAGGAGGACGCGGCTGCGGTTCTATGGATTTAATAACCTTACTATTTATACGCCGATAGACATGTTGTGTTAATCTCCATCACTATCACACGTCTTTTCTAGTGCCTTGTGCTGGCAGCTTGCCAGCCACAGCTTCTCCGTGCAGCGCAGCCCAGAGCTTAGAGCCTGAAGAGGCAGAAGTGTTGCGACATTGCGGGTCATAAAGTGAAGCGCTCGAGCGCCTGAAAGAGGAACATATGATGCGGCGCCAGCCGGGCCGTGTTTGTAAACACATGATGTGGGCCGGCCCATCCATCCCGTGGGCCGGCCCATCCATCCCGTGGGCCGGCCCATCCATCCCATGGGCCGGTGGTAAGCCATGTGGTAAACGCGCAAAAGCGGCACACCATCGGACATTAGTACCGTAACGATTAAAATTTTGGGACAGTATTTTTTCTCCACTGTTTTGTTTATATTGAGCGGCCTTTTGACCGGCCCATGCGGCTTGTGGCCCACCGGGAGACCTCCCGGTACGCCCGATGGTCAAGCCGACGCTGATTGGGATTGAATCTAGAGATACATGTCATACATTTAGAAAAGCACTTTGAGTTGCTGATGCTGTCTCTTCTATCCTTGTGTCTGTCAGTGTGTAAAGAGGTTTCTCCTGAACATGAGGAGAGGAGCCCCAGTCTGGTCCAGGAGGAACCACAACCTCCACACATTAAAGAGGAAGACATGGAAGAGGAGGCTGAAGTGTCAACATTGACAATGTGCCACACTCTCTCAGGTAAAAAAAAAAAAAAATAAACATCACCATACTTTGAGTCTAAAAGTCATACAATAGCAGCTTGTACATCCTTACTACTGTAGATCTGGGGTTGGCAACCAGACCAAAAACAGAAAAATATGAATACAAAATCTGTCTTGAGCTGAAAATATATTTGAGCCTTTTAAGCAGAGCCGTAGGCAGAAAATTATCAGTGGTGGGCATTCATGTTTCCGGGGGGCTTAATATTTCTTCAAAGTTGCCTACCAAAGTTGCATATTAAGCAAACACCCACATACCCCAAAAAAAAAGTTGAAAAAAGGCTACATGTATGTACTCCAATTAAATAGCAAATGAATAAACAACAAATAAACAACTGCAGTCATGAAACACGATCGCATCACACCCGCATCAACAACACAATGAACACATTAACACAATCAGCAACTCCATGGGGAAGGAGGGAGGGATAGAGAGAGAGAGAATTTTGTTATACAACCACTAACCCCCAACAAATAGTTGAGCATATATGCATATACAGCCTAATGTTGGTAATTTTTGCCTTCATTTCACTTCATTTAAAGCCGGGTTTCAGTTGTGGCCTGCAAACTAGCCTTAAGCCACGGACATCTAATTTAACCACCTAATGCAAGGGCCCGCAATTAGAAATACTGAAGGCCCAGAAATATTTTTTGAGTATGACTAGGATACATGCCCTTTGCTCAAGGCAGGGATAATTATCCCTGCAACCCAACTATGGATAAGCGGTTGAAGATGGAAGTATGGATAATAGACAGGGCTGCACATTACAAGAGAACACAAGTGCACAGTGAGGGTAGGGGTGAAAGGCACGTACATTTTTCTGTCAGTGTCAGGATTGTCCTGCCCAGTGCTTAACATGGGCAGATGCAAAGCTTGCATTTGGTCTCAAGCAGCAGGATATAAAACAGCTTTGCTATCATTCTTTATAAAAAGTTAACTGTCATTTTCCCCATGCGCTGTGACGGTTAAAAACAATAAAGGAATGTTCACCCGCCCCACAGCCAATGACCTTATCGCACTTTGTCAGATTGACAGTTCAGCGACAACTAAACTGCATGGAGGGAGGAGGTCCCATGCTGCAGATCCGTTTCCTTTCCTATTCTGCGCAAATGGCAAAACCAGTAGGCGGGCTTTAAACTGCCCCCCCGTGGCTACGGCAGTGCTTTTAAGCCTTTCAAAATTACTTAGTACATGTAATACATGTAAAGCCACGGGTTGCAGTCCGCTGTTCTAAGTCAGATGGTGGTGCGTTCAGAAACGCACAACTAAGTGAGTGAGAGTTTATTGTAATCAGTTAAAGGGGACACATGATATTCAACATTTTTTTTTTTTTTTCTTTTTTGTCTTTTTGGGGGCTTCCCTGTGTTTTAAATATCTATATCTCCAGAGCTGACCACCCATCATTACTGGATATATGCAACTGAAACAGGGAAATGGGGGTCTGAAAATAATATTAACGTGGTGAAACACAACTTGATGACACACCAAGTTGTGTTTTTACAATGTTAATATGTTTCTTTTAGGGCCTTTTTTTCTGCTAGTGTACAAATGTAAGAGTTCCATGTGGACCTGGACGGTGATATGGGTCACCAATACGGGTCTATACGGGTCGCCGCATTTTTGGACACCAGGTAACATCCCAGGTGCCCACTGACTACCAGACCAAAATAGTTAATGTGCAGCCCTGATTTATAAGGAAGTAATCCGTTTTCTAAATCTGTCTTTTGAGAGTTTGAGTTTTGAGAGAGCAATGACTATTTTTGTTTGAGCTGCCATAGAGCATACTGTATTGAAGTACCCTAGTAAGATGGCTGCTGGTGAACTACGTCAGAGACTCCATATATATATATATATATATATATAAATATATATATAAAATATATAATATATAGATAATATATATAAATATATATATATATAGACATTTCTCTCAGGATGTGGTGTTCTGCTCAGGTCTTTTGGAGACGACCCAACCAAATCTAACATCTTCAAAATTATTATAATTCAAAACTTGTGTCTA
>JBBWWP010000145.1:0-11075 GCA_039105355.1 Benthosema pterotum | reverse complement strand
TGTTTTGCATGGCATCATGTTTGGTGAGGCAGACTGGGCATTTAGGGGGGCATTGCCCCCCCATGCCCATGCCTAGATCCGCCCCTGAGCATATCCAGGGTGGGATTATGTGATCACTGTGGTTGTATATGAGGGATTCACTTTGTTGATGTTTTTTGTGGGAGATTGTTTGTTTTCTTTGCCGTCAGGAAAAAGTTAGTTCAGAGATAAAAACAGATTTGGCAATGAATATCCTTCTAAAGAATAACTTATTTTAACAGTGTTGGGGAAGTTCTATGAACAAATTCATAGTTCATAATGCAACATTTTTGTTTTGTTGCTCTCTCTCTCATTTTCTGTTTAAAAGTTATTGCAGCCCATATAGCTATACAAACGCAGACTTTATTACTCCAAAGTCCAAAGCTTCTAATAATAATATGCCTCTAAATGCCTTTATTGTGGGGCAATTTGTGAAGTTGAATTGTGAAGTTCTCTCAGCTGATGAACAGCTGATGACAACGGATGTTTTTCAGCATGGGTCACGTTGTATGAAGAAGACAGTACAGTGTGATGATGCATCAGTTGTTGTAACTTCAACAACGATTGATGTTATTATTGATGCGTTACTCGCCTAATAAAAGTCCTGTAATAGAAAATGGTATGGGTGCGGCTCCATCACCCATGGCACGAAGCGTCACGGGTGATGAAACCGCACCCATACCATTTTCACCTGCCCCAATTGGGAAATGTTACATCTGCCCCTTTGTTGATGTTTTTGTGGGAGATTGTTTGTTTTTCCTTGCCGTCAGGAAAAAGTTAGTTCAGAGATGAAACAGATTTGGCAATGAATATCCTTCTAAAAGAATAACTCATAATAACTCATAACAGTGTTGGGAAAGTTCTATGAAAATAGTTCAGTGCACAAATTCATAGTTCATAATGCAATGCAAGTCCAAAGCTTCAAATAATAATATGCCTCTAAATTTATTTAAAAGGATCCCTGCCAATTTAGACAAATATGCCTTAAAACACTATACTTGCATTTTATAACTAAAAATACAGATAAAACACCTCCAATACTTTTATTTCATCCATAAATAGAGAATATTTCACTCAATGGGGACTGCTCCTGTCGCAGGTTGATGATGTCACATGAGACTGTGTGGTTCAGGCCTAAAGGACACATGCTCGTGTGACATTATCAAACTGCGACAGGAGGAGTCCCTGTTGAGTGACAGATTCTATAATTATGTAAGAACTAAGGTACTGGTGGTGTTTTTATTTGTTCATTTTAGTTATATATGGCAAGTATAATGTTTTAAGCCATATTCGTCTTATTAGCCAGGGATCCTTTTAATATTCTATATTATGAGGCAATTTGTGAAGCTTATATTGTGAAGTTCTCTCAGTTCAGTTCTCACATAGACTATTGCCTATCGCCGTGTGCAGAAAACAGCTGATCTCCAAGCTCACAATGCATCATGGACGCAACGTGGTGTGACCTTGTAAATCTTCTGTGTTTTCAGCATGGACCACGTTGTGATAGAACAGAAGATGTAGAAGATTAATGGTCATTTTGATCTGTATGTTTGACTTTTTTTTCCCCAAATCCAGCCTGGAATTGTGGACAAAAGCAAAAAAAATCTTCAGTTTTGGAGTCTGTGGGGCTAAAATGTTCTGAAATGGTGGTCCGTGGCTAATATTCTGAATAAATAGGGATGAAAAACCAGTGGCTTAGACTTTCATAGAATGGAGAAATAGGTCCTTGCCGCCTTGCTTTCTTTTTTATTTTGTGTGTGTGTGTTGGTGTATGGAGGGATGGTGTGAGGATTAATATGTGGCTAGACTACCATTTGCTGGAACTGACTGGAGGAACAAGTTGCAGATTAGGAGCAAGGTTATGGAGACGAATGTGGACTGGTTGTTGTTTCTTAATTATATTGTCATTAGAACTTATATTTTCCACTGGATCTTGAATGTCTGGCTGTTAATATGGAACATACAGTATAATGGGTCTGAAATATGTCTTAATAATCCCTGGAAATGCACCAGTCACCCAATGTTACTACCATCAGATTATGTGGTCAATATTTACAGTAATAATACCAGGAGTTCAATTGTTTTAAACAACACTGTATAGTCGATCGATCTGGTATCCTACAGTATTTCCCTCTGGGCCAAATCACTTTGAGTCTCCACTGTCAATCCGAGCACAGCGCGCTCTCAGATTGTCTATCTTGGCTGCAGAGCGGGAGGCTGGGCTGCAGCGTGGGACTGCTGCAGCGCTGCTATAGCTGCATGCAGGGTTGGCCAAACTGCTTGGTTTTCAGGGCTGCATTGTGTGTTGAGAAATAAACTCATTCTTGCCCGGCTGCTTCACGTTCGTGTAAATGAAGTTAAACGAGGTGACTAGACTCATCAGTGTCCTGATGCTCACGCCGCTCCACCGAGCCTCGCTTCAGAGCCACTGACTGATCAACGGAGACATCTTGACCATTATGTCTCTGATGAGCTCTGACGCCTTATCTTTCACCAACAGGACTCTACTCTCGCTATTTTCAGGTACAGTGTACCGTCCTTAAACTGTCCTGCCTGCAGTCCTCCATTCCCAGTGCCCAGGGATGCACACACACAGATATAAAACAGAGGAGCCTGTTCTACCCTTATCCATTTTACCCTTCTATAAAGCAACTCTGTGACTGTCCTCTCCAGAGCACAATTGCAGCCTTTAATATAAGTGCCTGTCATTACAATGCCATATACCACTGGTTATCAAGCTTTTTGTTGCCAGCGTCTATTTATTTATTCAGATTTTCAGCGACGGACCACCATTTGATGACATTTTAGCCCCACAGACCCCAAAACTAAAGATTTATTTTGCTTTTGGCAACATAAAGTCAAACATACAGATCAAAATGACCATTAATCTTAATACATTCTCTAGTTGTGTAGACTTGGGCTAATTCAGATGAATATTTTAACGTATGGACCCGCAAGGTTCCATTTGGTAATAATATATTACTTTTTCTAATATAGGCTATTAGACAAACAAAGTAACGTGCACAAAACAGAAGCAGACAGAAGTAGAGATACTTGTCTCACGGTGGTCTGTGGCAACAATTCCCGATAAATAATGGCCTGAGTTCTGAAAACAGGTAAGAAAACAGTGTCTTACCGTAACCCAGAGGGAGTTACGATAAGTAAGCTTTAGCCTCAGGAGTCAGAAGTCAAGATTGTTAGAGAGAAAGAGAGAGAGAATGTCAGGGAGAAACATGTACACTGGCCAGGGCCGGATCTAGAGGGGGGCAGGGGTGGGCAGTGGAGTGCCCACCCAAATGCTGCATCCTGCCCCCCCAATGAAACGTAATATCACTGGTTTTAATCAGTGGTCCGGGGACCATCAGTGGTTGAGAGATGTCCAGGTGGTCCCCAGGCTAAATGGTGGGAAGTTGGTTAACAAGATGTAACTCTTTGAGAGCGTAAACATGAAACCAAATGGACCCTTCGGTCCATTTGGTTTCATGTTTACGCTCTCAAGAGTTAAAATATTCATCATGTGAATTATCCCAAGTCTACACAACTAGAAAATGTAGAAAATCAATGGTCCTATTGATTTGTATGTTTGCCTGATGTTTGTTTACCTAATCCAGCGTGGTATTGTGGATATATTGTAAAAGCAAGAAATCTTTGGTTTTGGGTCTGTGGGGCTGCAAATGTCCTCAAACGTTGGCCCATGGCTCAAATGCCGAATAAACAGTGGGCCCTGGTGTCAAAAAGTTTACTTCATATGAAAGTTGCCCATACACCCCCGCCATTCTTCCAGCCCACCCTAGTAGGGCTGGCTAAATCCGGCCCTGACACTGGGCTCTGGTACAACATGCTGGTGTAAATCAATACAGCAGTGTGTTAGTGTGAGTGGAGTGATGCCACCATATCCCTGCTCTCCTCTCCCTCCTGCTACAGAGACGATAAACCAGACAGTGTGGGGCAGTGGATAGACAGGCAGCATGGCTTCATTACAGGCCTCTAGGGATGTACTATACGTACAGCTGGGTTTAACCTATTTGGTCCTGTCTAGATTCTAGTTTCTGATGCTAGATTCAAGTTGCAGGAGCTAGATTCTAGTTTCTGATGCTAGATCCAAGTTGCAGGAGCTAGATTCTAGTTTCTGATGCTAGATTCAAGTTGCAGGAGCTAGATTCTAGTTTCTTGATTCTAGTTCCGCATGCTACATTCTAGTTTTGATGTTACATTCTAGTTTCCGACGCTAGATTCAAGTTGCAGGCACTAGAAGTTTCTAATGCTTGATTCTAGTTCCAGATGCTATATTATAGTTTCTGTCGCTAGTTTCAAGTTCAAGGCGTTAGATTCTAGTTTCCGACTACTACTACATTCTATTTCTTGACACTAGGTTCTAGTTCTTGACGCTAGATCCTAGTTTCTGACACGAGAATCTATTTTATTCTAAAAAGAATCTATGTTCCTGTGTCAGGAACACAGATTTCATGCCAAGGACCACGAGAATTATCTATATTATTTGGCTCTGAACCCTCCATCTGAAAACATGTCCTAGGGATCGCCCAGAAGCAAAAGATTTGAGTTAAAAAATATTTCTGAAATAATATTTTCAAAGACTGAAAACTATCAGGTCTACTATGAGCTTGTAGATCTGATATTTTTCAATCATTGAATAACATTCAAAGATTGAATTTAGAACATCAAACACGTTCTGCACAGAAAGGATTAAAAAGAAAAACAGGACCACTGTACCAACAACAGCATCAGTTTCAGGGTTGGGGAAGTTACTTTTAAAAAGTAATTAAGGAGCAATGATTATACATTTCATACAATAGAACTATAATATTCTATTACAGGGGGTTTTCAACAGGTGGTCCGGGGACCACCAGTGGTCCTTGAGAGAGGGTTCCAGGTGGTGCCATGCAGGCTAAATGATGGAAAAGTTGATTAAAGAGATGTAACTCTTTTTAGTACAAGCAATCTAAGGTTTAACCTCAAACAAATTGCAACAGAAACTCTTTCAACTTTTTTTGTTTCCTTAATATGTTAGGAATAACATATCAAAGTCCTAAGAAATCCAAGTAGGGGAACATAGTGAAAAATGCTGAAATAGATGATGTCACAATTTCCGATTTTCGTCTATTTAAAAAATTGATTTATGTATGTTTTCTTAGCTTGTGTCTAAAGAAAATGTTCAATACTTTGCAGAATTACATAGAAACTATGTCTGATTCAGTGAAATGATTGTTCAAGAGTTTTTTTCATTTATTGCAAAAGGAAAATCTTAATATTAATGCATTTTGTGAGCTAATAAGGGACAGATTCGCATAGAGCAGAAAATCTGAAAAATGGTTGCAATAGGGCAAAACAAGTTGCAACAGGAAACACTTTAACTTGTTTTTTGTTTCCTTAATATGTTAGGAAATAACATATCAAAAGTCCTAAGAAATCCAAGTAGGGGAACTTAGTGAAAAATGCTGAAATAGATGATGTCACAAATTTCCGATTTTCGCCCCTGGTGAAAAATAGAATTATGGAGGTTTTCTTAGCTTGTGTCTAAAGAAAAGGTTTAATACTTTACAGAATTACATAGAAAATGTGTGTGATGGACAAAAATATTGTCCAAGAGTTTCATTTAATTTTTTGAAAAAGGAAATTCTTAATATTAATGCATTTTGTGAGCAAAAAATGGAGAAATTTCACATATAGCAGAAATCTGAAAAATGGTTGCAATTGGGCCAAACATGTTGCAACATAAACCCTTTAACTTGTTTTTGTTTCTTTAATATATTAGGAATAACACATCAAAAGTCCTAAGAAATCCAAGAATGGAACATAGTAAAAATGGTGAAATAGATGAGCTCAGAAATCCCCATTGATGTGAAATGAAAATGTTTAATACTGCAGAATTACAGAAGAATTGCAGAATTACATAGAAACTGTGTCTGATGTAGTAAATTGATTGTCCAAGAGTTCATTTATTTATTAATTTTATTTGGCAAAGGGAAATTCTTAATATTAATGCATTTTGCGAGAGGAAAAAGGGACAAATTTCACAGACAATAAAATAATCAGAAAATGTTGCAATAAAAGATAATACTATAAACATAACTTTAACCTCACAAAACATAAATATATAATATATAAACTATTCAACATCTTTATCATCATCACTTTGAACCAGACTTGTGTTTGTGTAACACCCGGGATTCGAAACGGGTCTCCACCGTGAAATCCAACATCTTAACCACTAGACCAAAGGGACATCCCCTTGGTACGGGGGCAGATACTAGACTTTGAAGGTCATCACGACAGAGGCTGTAGCCACAGCTACACTCACTCCCTATTGACCTCCTTCCACAGGGAAACGCGATCCGGGTCACGGCACCACTGTAACACCCGGGATTCGAACTCAGGTCTCCACCGTGAAAGTCCAAGATCTTAACCACTAGCCAAAGGGACATCCCCTTGGTCCGGGGGCAGATACTAGACTTTGGAAGCAATCACGACAAGAGGCTGTAGCCACCTGCTACACTTGCACACCCTGTGTCTTTGCAGTTTACACATGCAACAGAGCAGACAATGCTTCTTGCAAGTGCACCTCAGGCTGCTGCAGTTGGTCTTGCAGGTGCATCTGAAGACCAATAGCAGTTCCTGAGCTGGAGGTATGTCTGTCTGGACTGGATAATCACCCCATCATTATCCCCATTCTTGCGGCAAGAGCACTCATGTAGTTCCCTTCCACTGCTGTACTTGATAATGTGGTACTTTGCTGCTGTGGCTGGAGATGGCAGACTCTCTGGCTTTACAAGAGATGCTTCTTGCAAGTGCACTTCAGGCTGCTGCGGTCGGTCTTGCAGGGAGACCCCTCTCATAGCAGTTCCTGAACTGGAGGTATGTCTGTCTGGACAGGGATAAGTGTAGCAGGCGGCTGCACTGATGGCGTGATGGCCTCTAAAGTCTAGTATCTGCCCCTGGACCAATGGGATGTCCCTTTGGTTTGGGAGCAGAATAAAGAAATTTGGTTCCTTTGGCGTGAAAGTCCAACACTTAACCACTGTTAAGTGTTGGACTTTCAGGCGGGAGAACCCGAGTTTGAATCCCGGGTGTTACATAAGCACCCCATCACTCTCTTCCCATCCCCATTCTTGCGGGAAGTCTGAGGAGGGTCTTGACTCATTAAGCATTAAGATACAAGCATTTTTTGTAAGAAGGTGGCATCTTTTGTGGAGCCAGAGAGTCTGCTACCTTCAGCCACAGCAGCAGAAGTACCACAGTCTCTGTGTCTACTACCAAATACAGCAGTGGAAGGGAACTGCATGAGTGCTCTTGCCGCAACAACTGGGATGGGAAGAGAATGGATGATGGGGTTCTTATCCCTGTCCAGACAGACATACCTCCAGCTCAGGAACTGCTATGGGTCTTCAGATGCACCTGCAAGACCAACTGCAGCAGCCTGACGTGCAATTGCAAGAAGCATTGACTGCTCTGTTGCATGTGTAAACTGCAAAGACACAGGGTGCGCACACACAAGTCTGGAAGTGATGATGATGATGATAATTTTACAATATACAATGTAAACACTAAAAACTGTTAATACATTAGGCACGATGATGAAGGTGTTGAATCATTTATATATTATGACAGCATTACTTTTGTAACTTTTACGCGTTTTGTGATGTTAATTTATAGTTTATAGTATTATCTTTATTGCAACATTTTCTGACTATATTTCTTGTCAGTGAAATTTGCCCCTTTTTTTCCTCTCGCAAAATGCATTAGTATTAAGAATTTCTTTTGCCAAAATAAAAAAAATAAAATAAATAAACTATTGGACAATCATTTTACTGCATCAGACAAGGCTTCTATGTAATTCTGACAAATTATTAAATCTTTTCACTGGACACAAGCTAAGAAGACCTCCATAAATCTGTTTTAACATGGGCAAAATCGGAAATTGTGACATCATCTATTTCAGCATTTTTTACTATGTTTCCCTACTTGGATTTCTTAGGACTTTTGATATGTTATTCCTAACATATTAGGAAACAGAAACAAGTTAAAGGGTTTCTGTTGCAACTTGTTTGCCCTATTGCAACCATTTTTTTGATTTTATAATCTATACGAAATTTGTCCCTTATTAGCTCACAAAATGCATTAATATTAAGATTTTCCTTTTGCAATAAATGAAAAAAACTCTTGAACAATCATTTCACTGAATCAGACATAGTTTCTATGTAATTCTGCAAAGTATTGAACATTTTCTTTAGACACAAGCTAAGAAAACATACATAAATCTAATTTTTAAATAGGCGAAAATCGGAAATTGTGACATCATCTATTTCAGCATTTTTCACTATGTTCCCCTACTTGGATTTCTTAGGACTTTTGATATGTTATTCTAACATATTAAGGAAACAAAAATAGGTGGAGAGTTTCTGTTGCAATTTGTTTGAGGTTACCCCCCTTTTTTTCTTAGATTGCCTGTACTATTTAGAGCGTAAACATGAAACCAGATAGACCTCTGCGGGTCCATTTGGTTTCATGTCTCATTTTCCATTTTCGTCCAGCGTTTTACAAAAAAACTCACTGGATTGAGCTTTTTAAAACTCGCGCGGCACTTGCACGAAACGAGCACGCGCGCGCAACACAAATCAGTGACGCCGGGCGATAAACGACCGGCGTTAAACGCTCTCTTGAACGCGGGTCGTTTTTTGAGCTTTTTTGCTAAAAAAAACGCCGGCCCCATTCAAAATGAATTAGGATGCGAGATTTATTCCTCGCTGTCTGTAAGCCCTTAATTGACACAGGGTGAAAATATGGGGTGGGTTAGGGTTAGAGTTAGAACGCTTGGAAAGTCTCAAGCGTCTTCTCTTTATAAAATATCTGTATACCTGTGCGTGCACTCACAATATTTACTCGCTACCACGGCACGGTAGTGCGTTCTACGATAACTGTACCGCATACAGTATGTGCGATAGACGACAGTACAGAACAGGTGTGGGCAATTATTTTTCCAAGGGGCCAAATTAGATACATAAAATATTGTGGAGGGCCAAGACTAAAGGCTGAACTAAAGTCTGCGTAATATTGATTTAATATCAAGATAAAATTAAGAGTAAGACCAACCATTTTGACACCAGGGCCCACTATTTATTCAGAATTGAGCAACAGATCGCCATTGATGACATTTAGCCCCACAGACCCAAAACGCTCTTCAAGATTTCTTTTGTTTTTATCCACAATTCCAGGCTGGATTTGGGAATCAAAACAGGATAACAAAAATGACCTTTCTATTACATTCTCTGATTAAATGTGTAGACTTTAGGCTAATTCAGATGATGAATATTTTAACTCTTGAGAGTGTAAAAATGAAACCAAATGGACCCGCAAGGATCCATTTGGTTTCATTTATACGCTCTCAAAGAGTTACATCTGGTTAACCAACTTTCCATATTTAACTTGGAACTCTCTCAAGGACCACTGGTGGTCCCCGGGCCGGTCAGAGTCAGCCAAAGGGCCGCATTTGGCCCCCGGGCCGCATAATGCCCAGGTATGGTATTGGTATAGACCCAGAAGAGAATGTGTCTATAGCATGGCATCTCTTGTCATTCCTCACGCAGCAGGCCAGTCATGCAGTACTAACTGTACTGTACTGTACTTACTTTTATTTACTGGATTCACATTAACCTACAGCTAGCTGACAGATGGACCCTGTTCAGGAAAAACAAACAACAAACCCTTTCTGGATTCCTGCAAGATCTGCTCCACTAGTAACAGTAAGCAACCACAGCCTAATCGGGGCGGAACAATTCATGGGCATTTAAGGGGGCAAAGCCCCCTAAATGCCCAGTCTGCCAGGCTGTACCAAACACAATAGCATGCAAAACAACCCAAGATATTTCAAATTAACATGCTTATATTAAAATGATGTGCCACTACTGCTGCTACTAACTAACTACAGCTGTGTCACCACTAAACCAACAGCATTTCATCATTGCAAACAGAAAACTCTCTGAGTCAGACCTTTAGCTTTATCCATGCTGCGTGTCTGTTGCAACTTCAACAACAACTGATGTTATTATTGATGCTTTACTTGAATAATATATATTAAGTCCTGTAAAATGGTATGAGTGCAGCCTCATGATGAAGCCGCCCCATACCATTTTCTCCTGCCCCTCCCCCCAATTGGGAAATGCTACATCCGCCCCTGCGGCATATATGGGCTGTAACTGTATGCTAGCACAGCTGCTGCTCCACAATCTGACAATCTGCACACTATGGCAGAGCGATGGTGTGTGTGTGTGTGTGTTGTGTGTGTGTGTGTGTGTGTGGTGTGTGTTCTAGAACAGTGTTTTTCAACAGTGGTTTTCGGGGACCACCAGTGGTCCCTGAGAGGGTTCCAGGTGGTGCCCAGCTAAGTTGGTTACCAGATGTAACTCTTGAGACGTAAAAATGGAACCAAATGGACCCGCAAGGGTCCACCCTCAGGACTTTGATCTGTACTATCCAGACTTTCCCATTGTACAGAGCTGCTACATTTAAACAGATGGTAAAACCTGTTTAAATGTAGCCTGTTATAATAAACTGTTATAACACAATGCAATGTAGCATAACTCTGTCTACAAACCTCGGTACCTCCTCCAACTGTATATATTTGTCCCAGTTCCCACTGTTTTTTTATGTACTGTTTTGTGACACTTGCTTTGGCAATGTAAACGTCTATTTCTCATGCCAGTTAAGTTCCTTGGAATTGTGACAAGTGACAGAAATTGAATAATCACTTGTATTGAATGCATTGCTATTTGAACCAGTATGTTCATATCCCACATCAAATCAGAAATCTTTTCCTCAGCTGTAGGAGCAAGGAATGCTTAGCAGGGATTGATTGTACTGCCATTATATTCAAATTATGCTAGCCAAGATTTCAAAACTCCATTATGCCTCAGCTCTGCTTTCGTGTTCAATTCCAGGTGACATTTTGAATTGCCCTTCGTTGCGTTACGGTTGGCAGGGGCGTGATGGAGTGAACCTTAAACATAATATTAGGCTGCGTGAAATTGTCAAGTACATTTAAC
>JBBWWP010000144.1:10000-11056 GCA_039105355.1 Benthosema pterotum | reverse complement strand
ACCGTACAGCACACAACACACACAACCACACACACACACACACACACACACAACACAGGGATTGTGTGCAGGGGATACGGATGGAGCATTGTCCATTTGGGGGGGTGGGGTTTTAATATTGAGAGAACATGTTCGAGTCTTCTCGAAGCCAAAGACAAATCCACATCCCAACATCGGCGTCAAAAATACAGAAAGAGATCAAGGGTGACGATCAAAATAATGGGCCATGACACAAAAACGCCACAAAGAGACCGGTTCCGTCCTGCCCCCACCCGGAGCCCATACGTGACGGCACCAATACATATCCACCCACAATAAAGAGGCACTCAGAAACAGAGAAAGCAAAAGCAAGCAATACAAGGGACACAAACAACTTACAACAAAACAAGACTAACAACCAAAGGGAACACAACAAACGAAACAAAAATTTCACAAAGTGAACCAAATGTGCAAAAATGGACCCCACCCTCACAAAAAATGTCTCTGAAGAAAAAATCATTAACATGGTGAAGTGTCTTGGTGATTCACATGTATTTCACCATGTTAATGACCCAGACCACATTTTTAGGAAATACAGAATTGGGGGAACCTTTTTTCCATGTCCAACAAAAATCCCTAAGGTAAATTACAGATTATAAAATTGAAAACCCCAAGCCCAAAACTTTAATTCTCAAGGCCAAATGTCTCGAGGGCAAAAAAAATACACGGCGGGGCCAAAGGCCGGGCCAGATTTGACACCATGGCCTAAAGGGATTCCATTTAGAGAAAGGAGGCGGGCGGGAGCTCTGAGCTTTGTCACTTGAACCTGAAGCCAAGACAACTGGGGGGGGGGGGATGGGGGGGGGTCCTCAATACTTCCGTCAGAGGAGGATGAGCCCCACCACACAAGCGGCTCTCTGATAATATGACAGGACACCAACCCAAGGGCAGGTTCCTGATGAACGGGGGCTCTATGAATGTGGATTGTGTGCAGGGGATGTAACATGTCCCATTTGGGGGGGTGGGGGGGCATGAAAAGAGGCAAAAGAGAAAATGGTATGGGGGGCGGCTTCATCG
>JBBWWP010000144.1:0-5000 GCA_039105355.1 Benthosema pterotum | reverse complement strand
CAAAGCCCTGAACGAACTACACGTGAAACCTCTGTCGACCAAACAAGTGTCCAAAAAGTGCAAAACAAAATGCCACAGGCGCAAGTTTCAACAAAAACTAAACCTTTTAAAGGGGAATTCCAACCATTTTCAAAATTTTACTGAGAGGGTGCAAATGTGACAAAATAGACCCTAGCGGGTCCATTCGGTATTTCACCAAAACTAGCACACAACTCCCATCACGGGACTCTCGCAATCAATTAATACAGACGCAGCCACTAGTATTTCATACAGCTTAACTTAAAGAAAAAACTGAACGACCCCTTTAACGTCTTTTTAGAACACCTTCAATGCTATACATATAATAAGAATGCTGGCTTCTGGTTCTTGTAGTTTGATGTGATTAATATGTGCCAACAAGTATTAGTACTACAAGTAATAGAAAAGAGGGACTGCAGGGACAGCACACCACCATGCAGTGCCAATAGCAGCACAACCTTGATTGTTCCACAATTTCATTATCGATATTTATGACTGGATGTCAAGACAATGATGTTTAGTTGTTTATTGTTAAAGTTTATTCCACAAAGAAAAATTGTTCCTTCATTCCATTTCTTCTAGAGTGCGTCCATAAATAATGTAGATTCATACTTTTATATAGGGAATGTGGTGCCATTATCTGGGTATTGACTAAGGCTGACCTTCGCTTGTTTTTATTTTTACTGTGGAGAAATACTTCTGGAATTAATGTTTTGTATGCGCCGAGCTGCGCGCGTGCGCGTGGTGTGTGTGTGTGTGTGTGTGTGTGTGTGAGCTAACACAGCTGCCCAGATTAAAATACCAGTACATGAGTCCCTCAGTTGCAGCCCTAGACTATAAAGCAAAACATTACAGGAGAAATTAATATTACTAGGCATCAATCTCTATATCACACACACACACACACACACACACACACACACACACACACACACACACACACACACACACACACACACACACACACACACACACACACACACACACACACACACACACACACACACACACACACACATCTATTTGATGAACTGAAACGTAATGGCCGTTAAAGAGCAGCCCCAAAAAGTTCTAAACGGACAAAATGATCCGTGTATTGACAGATGACTCAAAAGTCATTCTCCTTGTCGGTCAAACGTCCACCACAGCACTCACACCACGTATACAGTTAGTGGGAATGAGCCCACATAACACTGGCTCATACTAATAGGGACAGAAGACCTGATTAGCATTGCAAAGCACAACTAGGGCTTGTTTGCACGTAACTTGCAAGGCGCTGCGTGTTTGTCTACATACCGCACAAATTAATTAACTAATTAAATATGCCAAAATAACAGCGGCCTGTCAGTAGCAAAACACAAACACATCAAGCCATAAAAAGACAGAGAATGCAGAGACAATTTAAATTATAGTGATTTTCCTATCATTTCATTTTATTCACTCTCAGTCTTGACTTAACACAAGACAGCCACTGTCTTTGGCGTCTTTGGGATAAAACGAACTGATGACTGGACCGCAAGGGTCCATTTGGTTTCATTTTTACGCTCTCTAGGAGTTACATCTGGTTAACCAACTTTCCATCATTTAGTCTGGGGACCACCTGGAACCCTATGGGACCACCTGTTGAAAACCCCTGTTACCTCTAAAAATAGTTGGCCGCACCGTTGTATAAGCCGCAGGGTCAAAAGCATGTGAAAAAAAAAAGTAGTCCGGAAATTACGGTACATGGCGGTTGCCCTTCCACGTTGGATATCGCAGCCCCAAGGGCAGGTAGTGAGGACCAATTTGGGATTGTCAGTTTTGCAGCGGTGGATTTGTATGAGCCACCAGGCATGTGCCGTGCATGTGCTCCGAACAGCGTCCTCCTCTCTCTCTCTCTCAGAAAATCATTGGACTGACTGCACACAGTTGAAATGAACTGAAAGTGAAACCCTCTCTGACAAGGTGATTATTTCAAACTAAGGCACTAAAGGCTATCCAATGGCATCCCTGGCGAGCCCCACCAACCAGAAATGGGATGTAGCAGGTCATTACAGCTTGGCTGCTACTTGGCTTTTCATAACGTACTGCTAAATGAGATGAAAGGGTGGAGAGTAATGGGTGGCTGTCAGCCGACGTGTTTGTGTGCATGTGTGTGTCAGGGGCGGATGTAACATTTCCCAGTTGAAAGGGGGGGGGGGGGGCAGCAGGAGAAAATGGTATGGGGGCGGCTTCAGAGCAAAACCCGTACCATTTTCGGTTACAGGACTTTTATTAGGCAATTAAGCATCAATAATAACATCAGTTGCTGAAGTTGCAACAGACACGCAACATGCATAAAGCTAAAGGTCTGACTCAGAGAGTTTTCTGTTTTCAATGTTGAAATGCTGTTGGTTTAGTGGTGCCACAACTGTAGTTAGTCAGTAGTGTTTCAAATCATTTTAAATATAAGCACTTTCATTTATATCTTATTACATCTTAATTATATATCTTGGGTTGTTTCGCATGCCTTCATATTTGGTGGGGCAGTCAGGGCATTTAGGGGGGCATTGCGCCCCCCATGCCCATGCCTAGATCCGCCCCTGATGTGTGTGTGCGGCGCCCATCCCTGCCCGTCTCTCCATCTGTCAGCCTTATGACTTGATTGTCAGGCGGCAGCGGCGTGGATGTCTTCTTTGTCGCGCTGCAACATGATGTAGCACAGGTGAGCCCATTAGCATGTGGGGGAAAAAGGTCACTTTGAAAAGTGGAAATCAAATACGGGGGATTTGGGCAGGGCCATTAAGCCAACGGGCTATTAGTATTCATGCGGCGCGGATTAATGAAAAGTATGAGCTCTACAGAAGGGCCATAGTATTAACTCACTAAAGCACTGATTTGCCCAACCTCCAATGGCCCTGTTTCCCCACACCTTCAATTTCTCCACATTTTTTCCCCCATTAATATTAATGGTCATATTTTCTATTTTGGTTTGAAGTCAGGTCTCCGACTCCGTCACATCCTGTTTTTTTCTTTTTCTTTTTGAAAACTCGCATAGCCGTCATTGGTACACATTCAAGCAAGTTGTGATTAATTACCATCCACATGGAATAGGGGCAATATGAGCTGCTGCTAATGCAGAGAGAATTTCACGTAATGTGAATCTTTTCCTACTCTAATTCTGTCAGTAAAAAGCCTGAAGAATATTGTATTTTTGCGGAGATGTTTCAAATGTCTGCTTTGAGTTCATATCTGCTTATATTTATAATGTATAGATAGTGTCAAATGAATGTGGGGAAATTGGTGGTAGAACTTGCAACATATGCAAAAAGATATTTTCCTACATAGCTATTTGTGTCCACCTGCAAGCAATTGGACGCTCGAGTAGATTTGATTAATTTAGTTAACACATTTAGGGCTGAGACGGATTCTAAAAATGCCTTCTGAAGACTGAACTGACTAAGAAAATAGAGAAGGATAGAGGGATGGAGAGTTAACTCGACCAATAGCATCACCTCCTTGCTGTTCATCTCAATAGAAGTTGCTCCGTGGTGTTTACTAGCACCCAGAAGTACTGTCTGGTTCCCCCATAATAACGTTGTACAGTGAACCTGACTTGCACTTGCCCGATGGGCAAGTGCCTCGGAGACCTTAGTGTCAACCCCTGACAGTACTTCTGCATTCGGGCTGCATTTGGGATGACACTATGATGTCACTGTATTACCATTCTTTTCATTGGCATGTTTGACTGGAAAGGTTCAGCTCCAGGAAGAAACCCGAAATACAAAAGGTAAGACGTCATTGCACATAAAAAAACAGACAAATGGGTCTAATTAAAGAGGAATTTCATCCATCTTCAAGATTTTTTCTGAGTACAAATGGAACCATTGGTTCCTTTGTTAACTCCTTGACTTTTTGGGTGATTGATTATTCTGTTGTCTGTTCATCACCCAAAAAGAGTTTTGGGTTTTGTTTTATTAACATGCTCATTAACTCACTGCACACCACCTGATTAAGTCCTTTAAGTGGTGATTGCACTACAAAACCCCCCAAAAACACCTCACACACTTTACAACTATCATTAATAAATTATAAATTGTATAACTTTAAATGCCATTTATCTCTGAATGAGCCCTGGAAACAGTGAAATGTGAAAATACGGGCTGCTTTGTCAAATGTATTAAAAAAAAAAAAAAAAAAAAAAAAAAAAAAAAAAAAAACTGAAACATATCAACTGATTTATTTCTTCCTTAAAGTAGACACCTTAAGCTGTCTTTGGAGCTCATTCATTTGCACAACTTCACAACAAAGGATTTTCTATAAATTATTTAGTTGCTATTGAACCTAAAGGGAATTCCCCTTAAAGTACTGTCACCTCTTAAACAGGTACACATGTACATGTTATGGCTTGTTATTTACTGTACATGGCAACAAGACGTGTTTTTCCTCTTCCTATAAATACCTTCATTTCCCCCCAGGTTTGACAGGCACAGAGCCTGCTTCGCCCCGAGGCTAAGTCTCACTGTGTGCCACAGTAGTGCCACCTGCATCCTATACACGGTAAAATCAGGTCCTGTGTTTTTACAGTACATTGAAACGCACACATTTACCAGTACCAGCCGGGGGTATCGAAACGACCACGACGAGTACCACATACTCTTGGCACAGGCACATCCCAGCCAGTTTCAACCATTCCTCCCTCCCTCCCTCTCCATCAAATGCCACCCTGCTACCCTACCCGGTACTGCCCCAACCCTCCCTCCCTCCCTCCATCCCCCCTTCCCCCCAGCCTGCGCACCGCCTTCTCCTCCATCTGTTGGCCAATAACCTGCTGAAACCCGCCATGGCGCTAGAGCACCTGTGCCTGCCACCTCAAATAGAGCTGTTTGACGCACGCGGGCACACACACACACACGCACACACAAGAGCCCTAGGCTTATGGCATGCGGTATATATATATATATATATACTGTATACGCGGGCCAGTATGCATGGCCATGCCCAGATTCAATTAATCAGCAGAG
>JBBWWP010000143.1:0-11106 GCA_039105355.1 Benthosema pterotum | reverse complement strand
ATCTGCTTTGGTTTAGGTGGAAGTATGAAGTAGTTCTGATCTGTTTATTTTGTGGGGGTCTCTGGGGCCATGCAGACAAAGTAAATTAATTAAAAAAAACATTATTTGTATTGTTGACCCATTTCTAAAATATTAGCACATTCTTCATTTTTGACGCCTCTATCACAGGAAACTGAAACAGAACTTTTTTGTGTCCACATCACTATGCACGAAAGGCACAGTAGTTCCATGTGATTGGGGGTTCAAAATGAACAAAGGTTGTGTTAATATTTTTGAGAAATAATTTGCAATAATTTAATAATTTACTTTTTAAACACCTTTACAGTTTTCCCACGCGAAAAAGCGTGATGTAATATTCTGTCCCCTGTTTCCCACGCGAAAACGCGTGTTGTACTTTTTTAATCTATAAGCATAGATTAAACTTGCAGACTATCATGCCATGTAGTCACTTAGGGGTTAATGTCACTAAAATAGCCGAAAAAACACTGGCGCATGTGATGTGGTATCAGTCCGCCCCATAGAGAGCCATTAGTTTGGTTGGTGTTGTTGTTGTTGTGATGTGGCTACAGAACATTGCTAAAGGAACTCACGCTCTTCTCCTTCGTTGCATGCATTGGGCGCACGTGAGTGTGTGTGTGTGTCGTGACGTTTTCTCTTTCTCTTCTCCTCTCTTCTCTGTGTGTGTGTGTGTTGTGTGTGTGGGGGGGGGGGGGGGGGGGGGGGGGGGGGGGGGGTCTGGGTCGTGTTTCTGTTCAGTCAAAAGCAAGCGATCCCAGATGATGGATAGGTCAGCTTTTTCATGCATGCTACCTTTAGATGGCGCCATCTCCACACTGGAACATGTCAGAAAGTTTGTCTTTTTTTTTTAAATTGTAGCCAACCACCTGATCTTTAAAATGGTATAGGCATATAGGCATCTACTTGAAGCAGAAAAAAGTTATATGAAAGATAAAACTTTAAACCTGATTATTTCATAACTAGTCCTGGAGGAAAACGCCAGTGTGAACAACGGGGCCCTTTTGTACAATTTATATAAAAAAAAGAAAACATATTATCGAGTTGGGCTATTTTTTCCCTTAAAGTGGACACCTCAGCTGTCTTTGGATATCATTGGTTTGCACAAATTCATAACAGAGGTTTTTCTATAAATCATTTTGTTACTATTGAGCCCAATGGGAAAAAGACTAGCTTTTTGCCTGATCAGTTAAGGAGTTAAGCAAACTGGTCGCGTCCTGGTTGCTGGTGGCTGCCGAATTTTCACTGTCCCCCTTACTGTGCAGCTAGTACTGTAGCAGGCTGGGATATGTAGTTCTAGAGGAGTCATCTGGAGGTTGTCGTGCAAGCTGTTTAACAGTGAACGACACTGACTGTTTGTGTCCGTCGGCCATACTATGACTCACTTTTATTTGCCGTCAATGCCAGCGCAGACCAAGTGTGGCTGACACTCCAGCCACGCGCTAGAGGAGCCGAGGTGAGGTTAGGCAGTGTGACCAAGTGCCCCAGGGTGGCAGCGCTGTCTACCCAAACTACAGTAGTGTGTCAGTTTATGGTCAGTGCATTTATCACCAACGTTCCTCCCGCATTAGTGTTGAGTTATTGCCAGACACGCTGCATGGCATGCATGCATTTCATACAGTGCCTTGAGTTATTGTTGCACGCCACGCAGGTGTCACGCACCCAGAATAGCCAAGAATAGCAAGAGTTTGTAGATCATCTATTTTCGGAAAAACTATGCAACTAACGCATCATCCTGTGCAATAGGCTATTTATGTACTATAGATCTGGATGCATTTTTCTCCAGGGGAGAGAAGAGATGAAGGATTGAGTGAGTTGTGCGTGTTATTTGATGTGCTGCTGCAGATGTGAGGTCATGTTAACTGGTTAGATGACATTCTGAACATCATTACATTGTGCTCAGGGGTTCCACTACAACTACGGACTCAGAGGGACTTGCACTTTGGGCAGCACAGGTCATGTTCCAGTTGACCTCAGCTTATGGACACTTGCACCCCTATGGTTAATTACCATGCATGGGACACGTGTTTCATGGCATGGACCCCAACATGTACACTTAATCGCCCCTTTTGAAATGATAATTTCAATGACCACCAGTTTTGACGTGCACGTAATTATGGATAGCTGCACAGGTGCACACTCTCAAAAATATTTTGAATTCGCACACAGATTAAATTTCAGGTGCACTTGCAACCAAAATGAAAGTAATTTTGAGCTCTGGCTTGAGAAATCAATTATTTTTTTTGCAACTCAGTGATATTTTGAGCCTAGATTAGTTGTTTTCACCGGATCACGTGCCGTAGCCACTTCATGCTCAGCGTGTGTGGAGGTGGAAACATGGGCGGATATAAAATGTCCCATTTGGAGGGGGGGGGGGGGGAGGGGAGAACATGTTGGAGGGGCAAGAAAAAATGGTATGGGTGCGACTTCATCGCCCGTGTCGCTTCGCGCCACGGGCGATGAAGCCGCACCCATACCATTTTCAGTTACAGGACTTTTATTACGCAATTAAGCATCAATAATAACATCAGTTGTTGTTGAAGTTGCAACAGACACACAGCATGCATAAAGCTAAAGGTCTGACTCAGAGAGTTTTCTGTTTTCAATGATGAAATGCTGTTGGTTTAGTTGTGACACAACTGTAGTTAGTTAGTAGCAGTAGTAGTGTTTCAAATCATTTTAAATATAAGCACTTTAATTTGAAATATCTTGGGTTGTTTTGCATGGCATCGTGTTTGGGGGGGGGGGGGGGGATGGGGTATGCCCATGCCCATGCCCCCCATGCCCATGCCCCTGTGTGGAAAGTGGACTCGATAGAGACACAGAGCGCTCTGACCGACCAAGACAGTTACATCTGGTGTTGTGTTTTATATCCAAACTGCAGGTGTTTCCATTCCCACCCATAATGTGCACCTGCCTGGTCAGGCAACCTGGTATTAGTGGTAGCAAACTCCACCTGCCCTACCATTACCACCCACTACACACATTTATCCTATAATTATTAATGGAACCCCAGTTGTTTCTTGTTCTTGTTACATACACTCCTTAAAAGAACAACATTCTCTCATACAACAGTAAATCCCCTTACCTTTATGTTCTTCTGACCATCCATTGGTGATTTGTTTGTAGAGAACAGCAGGGAGGAAGGAGAGAGGGAGGGAGGGAGGGAGGGGGAGAGAAAGAAAAGAGATTTGAGATTTTTTATCATGTCCACACAACATCTCTAAGGTATATTAAATGTTGAAATGGAATTGTTACATTTACATTTAACACTGGAAAAACTATGATGGGAAGACAGAAAAAGAGGGTATAGTTGACGAACTGATTAATCGATTATTAATAGTAATAATATTAATAGTTGACAAACTAATTGAATAATTGATTTGATTAATTGTTGCAGCCTGACTACCAACTACTTAGCTTCAGTTACCTGTCCCTGTGAGCCCTCTGGGAGGTGTGTATGCGTGTCAACGTGTCAGCCCTGTGAGCGCTGCCCGTACAAGGTCATACACACATTGTAGGAAAGGACAGGCTTATTGTGTGGTAATCTTTTTCTCTCTCTCCTTCTGGCCTTTGAGAGGTGAAACTAATTCTGATTTCGACAGGACATGAGTGAGCTGTTGTTTTTCATCATGTGCCAGCAGCCAGCCCCGCACTCGTGATTCGCAGCTTCCTCAGGAAAACAACAATTGTGGTGAAATTGAAGTGTTTTTGGCGGACTTCAAGCCTGAAAACACCATACATATATATATATATATATACTATAAAAATATATAATAGCTGCTCCTCTAGCTTAGCCAAGTTCTAGCTCTGAAGAACTCACACAAGCATGCTATCAAGCAACACATCATCCGTTATGGGGAATTCTCAAATGCGTACCGCCTACTCGTGTGAAATTTGGAAGCTCTTCACCTCTGCTGTCCAACTGGAAAACAAATTCGGAATTGCAGACTTGTCTCTAAGCATTCAAAGATTGTCGAATAGACATGACAGCTTGATACACTCACTCACACACACATACAGTAAATATTTTTTCAGTTGAGTAAGGCATTGCCTCGCCCTGTAAAAGGTTTGCTTTTTGAAAATGGGGAAAACAATTCCCTCATGGATGCCTTGAGGCGTTGAACTACATTCATTGTGTTTCTCTCTCTCTCACACCTATAAATGAGCCATCCAGCCAGCCAGTCAGTCTACGACCCAAACATATACTCTGTCATCGCATATCCATCAATAGTCTGATGTCTGACTCCATGGAACGACTCAGTTTGATAAGAGAGAGACATGTAGCACAGTGCCGGGGCGCCCGCACAGAGATAAACAGCTGTTTCTGACAACTTCTCATGCAGAAAGCAGGGAAGCTATACAGTATGAGAGGCAGGTGGGGGGTCAAAAGCACAACCTTAAAAGTCGGCATACATTAGATTAGCCTTTACTAACACCTATCTATACATTTCACCTTTGGACACCTTTGATAAACGACCTAATGCAGAACATGAGAATCGTCCTATCGCTATTAAAACGCCCTGTATAAACGCCCTTTTTTAAAGGTTGCATGAAAGTATAAAATATAACGCTATAGTGCTGCAGCTAGACAACCTGGCAAATCTGTTGTGTGCTGAACTGATTAGCATGGCCATGCAGTAAGCTGGATGACACAGCGATGTGGTTCCTCCTGGTTGTTTTACATGCAGCACGGAGGGGACACAGAAAACAGCCATGACTTATTGATCGCCCTGTAAAGTGGTCCTCTTATCAGCCGGGGATGTCAGCCCCGTATAGTGCAGTGAGCTACAGTTACAGATAAAACCATCCACCTGTCTCTCGGTTGGCTGAGGGTAGTAGAGGGAGAGGGGAGGGGGACTCGGGCCACGTCGCTGTTTTAATGGAGAGATAACTGATGAAGTGATGACCCTGGGACATTACGGAGATTGGCACTGGCCCTGAAAAGGTCAGCATGCCATAAACCAAGTCAGAGGCAGGGAGAGCGCGCCGGGCCTGGATGCTGATTGAAGCGCCAGGATTAACTCATAACTCCTCCGAACACTTAGGGAATCACACACACACACGCACACGCACCCGCACGCACACACACACACACACACAGGGCGGATGTAAAATTTCCCAATTGGGGGGGGGGGGGGGGGGGGGGGGGGGGGGGCGGCTTCATCATCCGTGGCGCGTCGCGCCACGGGTGACGAAGGCCCCCCCCTCCCCTACCGCTTTCTGTTACAGGGCTTTTATTAATCACGTAGGCCTAAGCATCAATAATAACAGCAGTTGTTGTTGTTGAAGTTGCAACAGACACGCAGCATGCATAAAGCTAAAGGTCTGACTCAGAGAGTTTTCTGTTTTCAATGATGAAATGCTGTTGGTCTAGTGGTGACAGCAGTAGTTAGTAGCAGTAGTAGTGTTTCATATCATTTTAAATACACAAATAATAAATATAAGCACTTTGATTTGAAATATCTTGGTTTGTTTTGCATGCCATCGTGTTTTGTGGGGCAGACTGGGCATTTAGGGGGGCATTGCCCCCCCCCCATGCCAATGCCTAGATCCGCCCCTGACATACACACACACACGCACACACACGCACGCACACACACACACACACAACACACACACACACAACACACACACACACACACACACACACACACACACACACACACCACACACACACCACACACACACACACACACGTACGCACACACACAAAACCTGTCCTCGGTGCATCATTCAGTTTAACTTCCAGAGACAGGGGATTTCGATATGGTGATAAAGCAAACAGCTGACATACTCTGAGCTGACCTACTAAGTCAAAACAAGGGGAGTGAAATATTTTACTGGGAATTATAGAAGTTCACAGATAGACTGTAAAAACAGTTTTTTTTTTACGCGTACATAGTTCAACAAACATTCGAGATACACATTAGGATCCAAGCTACGGGCTTCTGAATTCTTGTTGCTTATTTTACAAGAGCAATAATTTGCGATTATTATTTGTGTTGTTGTTGATAATTCATAATGTTTTAGATTTGTGGTTTTCAACCTTTTTGATGACATTTTTAGCCCCACAGACCCATAAATATTTTGCTTTTGTCCACAATTCCAGGCTGGATATGGGAAACAAAACAGTCAAACATACAGTCAAACATACAGTTCAAAATGTCCATTAATCTTCCTACATTCTCTAGTTGTGAGAACTCTATATTTTAATGTTTTTATATTAATATTTTAACTATATTTTAACTCTTGAGAGTGTAAACATGAAACATGGTTTCATTTTTACACCCTCAAAGAGTTACATCTTCTTAACCAACTTTCCATCATTTAGCTGGGGACCACCTCTCTCAAGGACCACTGTTGGTCCCCGGTCGACTGGTTGAAAACCACTGTTTTAGATGTTTTTTTTTTACTGCTGTTATTCTTAATAATAAAAAATGCTGCGGTGAGGCTGAGCTATTCCTCAGTGCGACCAACCATCGACTGAGGAAAAGACAGCATATATAGGCAGAGCTGGAGGTAGCTAACCGTAGCAGAGACTACAGAATGTTCTCCCAAGTTCTCTCTGGTGTGTAACAAGGATGGATGTAGTGAAAGAGGACATGAAGTTAGTTTGTGTGAGAGAATAGGAGGAGGCAGGAGAAGGAGGCAGATGATTCGCTGAGGTGACGCCCGAAGGGAAAAGTCGAAAGGAAAAGAAGAGATTCTTAATAATAAGAATCTAAAGAGTGTATGGATGACATCTGCTAAACCTACTTGTTCTCTAACAAAAAAAAGAAATACTATATACAATATTTAGTATACTGTATAGGCGCTAATGCACGCTGAACTCCCCCACAGACACTCAAACCTCGGCATGTGTTTTCACCCGCAGAGGTGGTGCTGCTGTTGTTGAGTCAGTACGCAAACGCTTCAGGGTTATTTTGTTCATTTTGTAACTCTGTGTACTGTATTTTGTTCATTTGTAAATAAATACATTATATTTAGTTCAAGGCGTAAACTATCAGAGTTAACACTGGGGATTTGACTGTGCGTGTAAAAAAGAGCATTTTTCAACCTTTTTCAAAGGCCTATTATGTACCGTAATTTCCAGACTATAAGCTGCTACTTTTTTCACATGCTTTTGACCCTGCGGGTTATACAACGGTGCGGCCAATCTATAGATTTTCCAGGTGGGCTCATACAAGAAAAAATCAATATTTTGCCCCAAATTTAGCTGGTGCGGCTTATATTTAGGTGCGGCTTATAATCCGGAAATTGCGGTATTTGTAATTGAGCCACAGACCAAGATTTTGATTCCTCTCAGACCCCAACCTACGGATATTTTGTTGTCGTCGGGTAAGATCTGGTAACATAAGATAAAATATGAAAACCTAACCTGTAATTTGGTTTGTTCGTTTTTCCATTTGGTTTCATTTTATGCCGTCAAAAGTTTGTTTGAAAAACACTGTATAGAAGGCAAAATAAATCACACCGGTGTGAACTGAGGGACTCTCTTATCAATGTACTGTACATCACGATACATCATGTCTTCACACACAGTGCTGAGAACTGAGGTAAAATGCAGGGGCCTATACTATAGACCCAATGGGGGACTGTGGTCTCATCAACTTCAAACGACCTGATCCCTTGGCATATTTTATATTTTATTTTATTGATTCTAACTCACTGTATACATCACATTACGGATAGCATTGTTTGTATGGTTACTATTCATTAATTCAGTATGTACTTCCAGGTACGTGAAACTTCATTGAGAAAGGTAATCCAATGCACATTAGTTTATTGTGCCATTAAAAAGCCCTTTAGAGCAGGGATTGATTTCAACTGCTTGAAAATAGACCCTGTGGATGGTTGATGGAAAACTCAATTATCCACATTTTATTAAATATGTATTTTTCTTACACTAACGTTGACAGGTACTTTACGGAAGGTGTTTAGGTTTGGTTTGGCCCTTGTTTGACCTTATCTGGCCATGAAAGTGACACTTAAAAGGAACCCTGCCTAATGAGACAAATATGGATAATACATTATACTTGCCCTCTATAACTAGAATTGAACATTTAAAACAAATAGAATAAGCTCTTCAGTTTAAAAATAGTTAATGTTTTATCCCATGGGGGCCACCATTTGACTGTGCCTGTCAAATGACCTGTCACAGTGTATATACTTTGATGTTTTACGTTTTAATCCTGGATAATCATGGAACGTTCCATACTATGTTATATACTACAGCTCTTCTGTGACGTCATCACTGTGACAGGTCATGTGACAGGCACAGTCAAATGGCAGCCCCCCTTGGGATAAAAAAAAACTTTAACTATGTTTAAACTGAAGAGCTTATTCTATGTGTTTTTAAATGTTCAATTCTAGTTATAGAGGGCAAGTATAATAATATATTTATCCATATTTGGCTCATTAGACAGGGTTCCTTTTAGAGTAAATCTTTCTATTATGGCCATTGTAGGGTCTAATATACTGTACTGTAGTACAGCTCATCTCAGCACATCATGAATTTGTCACCTATCTGTTTCTCAATGGCATTGACTTTGATTCATTTGTTTCCTGTCTGACAAAAAAGACAAAAAGCCCAAACATATCTTAGTAACAGTAAAGGCCTGTGCTTTCTTGACAGGTATACTGTGGTTTGTCTTGAATGCTGCCTTTTGACAGATCAATACGTTGGGGAAGACAGCTACACGGTTCAGACAATTAGAAGATAACCTAGATAAGAGACGTACGTACGTTTCTTCAATATTGTGTCATGTAGACACTTGGGGAAATGCTCTGCTTCGCCATAACGATTATTTTAAGCACGTCTTTGTAGCTCAGTGGAACAGGGTGCATGCCTGCTGCTAGTGTAAACATTACAATACTCAGGACACAAACCTAAATGTGGCACATGGCCACTGTCAATCTGTCTTCATCTGTTCCTCATATTCCAGCTTGTGAAGAGCCACAACAGTAACGATTTTTTAAAAATCCAGGAATTATCTCTTATTTCCATTATACGATGGGTGTCAAACTCTGGCCCGTGGGCCAAATTTGGCCCGCCGTGTAATTTCATTTGGCCCTTGAGACATTATCAAATTAAAGGGGAAGACCACCCATTTTCAACATTTTAAATGTCATTAATATACCCAGCGATTAAAGTTTTCCGTACGGGGTACGGATTTCCGTACTGGGGAGGATTCCCCAGGGGCTTCATAAGATCCACGCCATTTGGCAAAAAATCTAAAAGGGGAGGGTTTGCCACGGCCGCGATGTTAGTTAATGACGTGACCAAACGCAAAACCAAAACGGACCATTATACTTGACTTGCAAGTCAAGTGATCTCCAAACTACAATGCATCATCCCATAGGATCATCCCTAGGAAAATAGATTTGTGCGCTCCGCTCCGTGCAAGTCAAGCTGCACCGGTGCGGCTGGTAGGCTAATCAAGTGCATGTTGAGTGAGTGGCTGTGTAAATTGAAGAGTTGCGACATTGAAGGGTCAGAAACTGAGCGGTCGAGCTGCTCGATCTGAACTGTGACAAACATAGATGGCCGTCCCCATTGCTCAATAGAAGTCTATGTAGAGCAGACGCCATTAACGTTTCCAGGAAGTGAACGGAGATGTCATAACTTTCCGGGTCTGGCTCCGCTGCTGACTCAGCCTATCTGTCTGCTTTGTCTGTTGTTATTTTATATGTTTAATGTCGTTTTACGTGATTACACCCGCTTTCTTTTTGTGGCAATATGAAGTTTAACGCCGGGATGACACTTTATTGCCTGGCCGTGTTATCACTCAGGCACTCAGACAAACCATGCGTGTCTGTTGTGTTTTGGATTCACTGGCCAAGTATTCAGAACTTTAGAACAGCGCGACGCGAAAATGGAATAAAGTTAAGAAAAGAGAATCAAGAGGAGGAGTGCGAGCCAGATTAAGGAGACGTGGCAGCCTACATCCTTTGCCGGTAATAACGTTTTTAATGTTCGCTCTTTGAGCAACACGATGAATGAACTGGTCGCAAAAGTTAAATGCGACAAAGTATGATCAGTATCCATGTCCACTGTGAGCCGCATGAGAAGCTAACCACGGTGGGAACACTGATAGCGAACGGGTAGAGCCAGGGCTGGATCTAGACGGGGACAGGGGTGGGCAGTGCCCACCCAAATGCGTATCTTGCCCACCAATGAAAGGTTATATCAGTGGTTTTCATCAGCGGTCCAGGGACCACCAGTGGTTGAGAGATGGGCCCCAACTAAATGTAGCCCAAGTCTACACAACTAGAGAATGTAGAAGATTAATGGTCATTTTAGTAGCCTATGTTTTCCCCCAAATCCACCCTGGAATTGTGGACAAAAGCAATCAAAAGCAAGCAAGAAATCTTTATAGTTTTGGGGTCTGTGGGGCTAAAATGTCCTCAAATGGTGGTCTGTGGCTCAAATGTCGAATAAATAGTCGGCCCTGGTGTCGAAAAGATTGAAAACCACTGCTTCATATGGGAGAAACTTTAGAGTTGCCCACCCTGCCTTTTTTCCAGCCCACCCTTGTAGGGCTGGCTAAATCCCGCCCTGGGTAGAACTGCTGCTGCAAGAAAAACAGAAGATGTTGCTGACAATATAGCAAAAATAAATGTATTAGGCCTACATGTTATCAACAGGCCGGTTAATGAATTTCATATTGAATGATATTTAATTGAATGATTTATGTAGGCTATTGCCTCGCTATACAGATCATGTGAGCAAACTAACGTGGGTCTGTGTGCGCGGCGCGCAATTGCGCTGAACGGAACAGCTGTCGGGGCATTGATTGATTGATTTGGAGAATAGGCTACAGTATGACCATACTATTTCTCCCATGTCAAAAATATGTCGGGCGTAGTAGCCTACGTTATAGAAAATGTGTAGGCCTAATGGGACTTACGAAAAATACTTGGTAAGGATTTATTTATGCAATATTTATCGCATAGTGTGACAAGGTAGGCTACGTTGTGAACGTAAAAAAAAAAAAAAAAAAAAAAAATGCAGTCTGCACCCCCCCCCCCCCCCCCCCCCCCCCCCCCCCCCCCCCCCCCCCCCCCCCCCCCCCCCCCCCGTATACC
>JBBWWP010000142.1:0-11153 GCA_039105355.1 Benthosema pterotum | reverse complement strand
TCTCTCTCTCTCTCTCTCTCTCTCTCTCTCTCTCTCTCTCTCCCCGTTATGGGACTTGAACGCTCGTCGTCTCAGCTCAGGGTTGTGAGGTTAAGTAAATTAATTGTTCTCCACAGTATTACAGAGTCTTTGTCTCTGTGAGTCGTTCTGTTCTGGGGGGAATTATCTGTTCCTCTCTCTCTCCAGGGGCGGATCTAGGCACGGCATGGGGGGGGGGATGCCCCCCTAAATACCCAGTCTGCCCTCCCAACCACGATGGCATGCAAAAGAACCCAAGTCATTTCAAATTTAAGTGCCTCTATTTAAAATGATGTGAAACACTACTACTGCTACTAACTAACTACAGCTGTGTCACCACTAAACCAACAGCATTTCATCATTGAAAACAGAAAACTCTCTGAGTCAGACCTTTAGCTTTATGCATGCTGCGTGTCTGTTGAAACTTCAACAACAACTGATGTTATTATTGATGCTTTACTTGACTAATAAAAGTCCTGGAACTGAAAATGTTATGGGTGTGGCCGCACCCATACCATTTTCTCTTGCCCCTCCAACATGTTCTCTTGCCCCCCCCCCCCCCCCCCATTGGGACATGTTACATCCGCCCCTCTCTCTCTCTCTCTCTCTCTCTCTCTCTCTCTCCTCTCTCTCTCTCTCTCTCTCTCTCTCTCTCTCTCTCTCTCTCTCTCTCTCTCTCTCTCTCTCTCTCTCTCTCTCTCTCATATGAAAGAGTTTTGAAGGAACACTTTGTTCTCCAGAGTCTCTGGGAGTCTCATTTTAGTAGACAATTAATTGTTGTGTCGTTTTGGAGTGTGTGATGATTGATGCTTTGAATTAACGACTGTAGCAAACTGTCTGATGAAGAACAGAGTGCTTTGGAACACCCCCATATCCCCCCCTGTTATCTCTCTCTGTCTATTACACACACACACACACCACACACACACACACACACACACACACACACACACACACACACACACACACACACACACACTGCACCAACGCACACACAGTGAGGGTAACTATTATCTTCTGGGCGTTTCATAAAGGGAAGCAGTGAAACTGATTTCAATGAGGCCTTTTTTGATAAACGCCTCAATGGTAAAAACAAAAAAACACAGGGTTTCTCACGGGGCTGTAGATGGTTCTTCACCAGTCACTGATAACCCTAAACCCTAAGCATAGCCTCAGTAAAACCTATGTCTAAACCTAACCTTAAAAAGGTAGGGTAAGTGATTTGAAATTCATGGTGTAGTACCAGCCTGGTGCACTAGGGGCGCCCAGAGTAGCTACACTATGTGAACCTGCTGCTCCATCCTGATTGGAGGAGAATTCACCCTCCACCTGGGGAACTTTTATTAGCTCCTCTGCTAACGTGGGGGAGGGGGAAACTCCATATATGGTCTGCACACCTCATAATAGAGCATTTTAACAGAAAAAAATGGGTGATATCTGACAAAAGTGAAATCACTTCCCCTACCTTTAACCCCCATCCGACAGCATACCTGCTGCGACCAATAAGATACCTGCCGCGACTGCAAAAACGCTCACAACAGGTCCGTGCATGTGTGTGTGTGTGTGTGTGTGTGTGTGGTGTGTGTGTGTGTGTGTGTGTGCGCGTGTGTGTGCGTGTGTGTGTGTGCGTGTGTGTGCGTGCGTGCGTGCGTGGGAACGACAAATTTGCACTCAAGTAGTTTGCTGTCCTTAGGATTCCTTGTGTGTGTGTGTGTGTGTGGTGTGTGTGTGTGTGTGTGTGTGTGTGTGTGTGTGTGTGTGTGTGTGTGTGTGTGTGTGTGTGTTGTGTGTGTGTGTGTGTGTGTGTGTGTGTGTGTGCGTGGAGCGCATCCAAGAACATTAATTAATCTATGGGTGACCACAAGGAGATACATTCAACAGGGACTGATGGACACAGAACAATAAGACGAGAGTGTTACTGGAGTTGGACGGACGGATGGAGGGATGGAGGGATGGATGGACGGACGGACGGGCGGGCGGGTGGTTGGGTGGTTGGATGGATGGATGGATGGATGGATGGGGGAGAGAGACAGTGATAGAGAGAGAGACTGAGAGAGAGAGACAGACAGAGATAGAGAGACAGACAGGGATAGAGAGAGAGACAGGGATAGAGAAACAGAGAGAGAGACAGAGACACAGAGAGACAGACATAGAGAGACAGACGACAGACAGACAGACAGACAGACACATGCAGCTCATGTTGGCTCATGTTTTAATGTCCTGCACAAACACTTGTTTTACTGCTTGGTGTTGGAGAGGAATTACTGTGGGCGACACACGCCAAGCACAGCATGACAGAGAGACAGACAGACAGAGAGACAGAGACACAGAGAGAGAGACACAGAGAGAGAGACAGAGACACAGAGAGAGAGACAGACACGCCAAGCACAGCATGACTGACGGACCCAATAACCACCTGCTCATCTTTTTACTGGGTTTTTGAAGTAAATCTCATCACTTTATTGGCTTTTTTTTCTTCTTCATCCTAGAGCGCTTTTGAACTGTCCACAGTCCTCCTGTGAGACACAGACTGAGTAGAAAAAATAGTGGCATTTTATCATGTACATCATGTATATTTTAACTCTTGAAAGTGTCATCATGGAACCAAATATTTGGTTTCATTTTTACGCTCTCAAAGAGTTACACCTGGTTAACCAACTTTCCATCTTTTAGCCTGGGGACCACCTGGAATCCTCTCAGGGACCACTGGTGGTCCCTGAACCACTGGTTGAAAAACCCTGCTTGACAAGGAACCCTGTCTTATGAGCCAAATATACGTAGATAAATACATTATACTTGCCCTCTATAACTAGAATTGAACATTTGAAACACATAGAATAAGCTCTTAAGTTTTAAAATAGTTCATGTTTTTATCCATGGGGGCTGCCATTTTTACTCTGCCTGTCACATGGTCTCACAGTGATGACGTCACAGAAGAGCTGTAGTATTAGAACATAGTATGGAATGTTCCATGATTATCCAGGATTAAAACGTAAAACATCAAAGTATATACACTGTTCTGTTTGTCATGACAATGGCGACCCCCGCTGGTGAAATAAAGAACTGTAAACTGGACCATCGGAAGGAAAAATGTACAGTTGTTTGATACATTCCATTCACTTCTATGTTCTGTGACGTCATCACTATGACAGGTCATGTGACAGACAGTCAAATGGCGACCCCATGGGATAAAAACATTAACTATTTTTAAACTGAAGAGCGTATTCTATGTGTTCTATTACCCATATTTCTCTCATTAGGCAGGGTTCCTTGAAAACAATTCTGGAGGTTTATAGGAGGTTTTTTCTGTGTGACAGAGGCGATATATCCCATTGAGTCCTGACCCTCGATTCGAGTTTCTGACACCAGATTATACAGTAGTTTCTGACACCAGATTATACAGTAGTTTCTGACACCAGATTATACAGTAGTTCCTGACACCAGATTATACAGTAGTTCCTGACACCAGATTATACAGTAGTTCCTTACA
The DNA here is from genome assembly GCA_039105355.1 of Benthosema pterotum. Taxonomy (NCBI): domain Eukaryota; kingdom Metazoa; phylum Chordata; class Actinopteri; order Myctophiformes; family Myctophidae; genus Benthosema; species Benthosema pterotum. The sequence continues at coordinate 7,645 of JBBWWP010000142.1, read as the reverse complement.
CCAGATTATACAGTAGTTCCTCCAGATTATAGCTGCAGCAACATTCTAGCTTTTGACGCTAGATTCTACAGTAGTTTCCGACATTAGATTCTAGTTATTGACACTAAATGATAGCTTCTGATGCTAGGATCTACTTTTTGACACTAGAATCTACTTTCTGATACTAGAATCGAGTTTTTGACACTAGATTCTATAGTTTCTGACACTAGATTCTATAGTTTTTTTCTGAAAAATCTGTGCACCTGTGTCAGTGATGCTAACATATTTCTAGCCAAGGACCACCAGAATTATCCATATTGGGCTGCAGACCGCCATCTGAAAAAATGTTTGCTTCCAAAATAATGTATTCAGAGATTTGCAGCACATTTTCACATTTTTTTTTCAAAAATAGCAGATCAACAAGCTCATGTCGCGCCACCGAGTGGCGCGACATGAGCTTGTTGATCTGCTATTTTTCAACAGATAAAACACCAAAACGCGTTCAGGACACTAGAGGATATATCCTCCATCCAACCATGGCTATGCATTATAAAACCACCAGCCAGCAGCCTATAGTTCAGTCCTGTTCAGCTCAAAGCCCAGAGGAACTTTTTAAAGTCGTTTGTCTCCTAAAGTTCTGCGTTGTCTAAAAACCAGAAGGGGATTGTTGAGGAGTCCATGCATGGCTGCTCCACCCACCCCAAACTCTCATCTCCATTCACTCCACTTCCACTTCAATTTCACTCCTGGAAGGGCAAAGCATAATCGTTGCTTTCTATAGCAGTATGTCCAGAACGCACGCTGCTGCCATACTGGTTAGACGGAATCCTGGTCCTATAACAAGACTAATGGTCTAGAACAGTTGGAACATGATGGAAAGTTGGTTAACTCTTTGAGAGCGTAAGAATGAAACCAAATGGACCCAGGCGGGTCCATTTGGATCCACATGTGGCCGTGGTTTGAAAGAGGTTGAAAACCACTGATGTAGACGTTGTGGACGTAGGTGCTTAGGCGGGCAAGTGCAAGTCAGGTTCTACTTGCCCTCAGGTCATGGTCACTTGTCCCCAAAATATATAGTACATTTTGCATTTAAGTTTATTTTCTACTTGTGTGCTTTAAACTTTTCCTTTCGCAGTCGAAGACTATGGTTTGTTTAAGTCACAATCAGCTACAAAATAAATATGCAACTTGTAAATCAGTGTAAATCAGTTGTTCCCATAGTGGTCACAGACCCAGTGGTCCCTGACCCCAGCAAAATGATAGTTTGGAACCAAATGGACCTGGGAGAGAGATAGGTAGAGATATCTAGAAAGCAGGGAAAGACACAGAGGCAGAGTGCAATGACTGCCTTCAAGTCAAATTTATCTTGTGTTGTGTTATAGTGCACTAAGTTGCACACTGCCCGATCGGGCAACCAGGTAGCAGTCTTCACTTGCCCGACCATTTTTTTTTTACTTGCCCCGGGCAAGTTAGTGTCAAGCCCTGTGCTATATAAATGCATTGTTCCCCTCACGGTCACATGTGGTTCCATGTGAGCAGTAAGTTCACACTGTGGTTTTATAGTGAAACAGTTTCCATAGAATACTGAAGGAAAATGACTGGAATTATAAACCTCTGAAGAGAATGCAGAGAGACAGTCAGAGCAGGTGACTGACTGCACTGAAATGATATGTATAGGAGGCTCAGAAGACTGTGTGTGTGTGTGTGTGTGTGTGTGTGTGTGTGTGTGTGTGTGTGTGTGTGTGTGTGTGTGTGTGTGTGTGTGTGTGTGTGTGTGTGTGTGTGTGTGTGTGTGTGTGTGTGTGTGTGTGTGTGTGCGTGCCCGTATGTGTGTGTGCTTGAGTGCACTCACTGCTGCAAAGAAAACTATATGCATGAACACACACACACACACACACACACACACACACACACACACACACACACACACACACACACACACACACACACACACACACACACACACACACACAGGAAAAGCCTATTAGGGCTCTCTCTACTTGCTCCAACCTTCAGGAATGATTGATTGAGCTTTCACTGCAAAACACTGGCTGTTTAGTCACTGTGTGTGTGTGTGTGTGTGTGTGTGTGTGTGTGTGTGTGTGTGTGTGTGTGTGTGTGTGTGTGTGTGTGTGTGTGTGTGAGTGTGTGTGTGTGTGTGTGTGTGTGTGTGTGTGTGTGTATCCATGGTTGCCTGATCTCGCTGTTTTTGAATTTTAAAGGACTTTTTTTCTCTGTCTTTTTTCCCAACCAAAGATCATGTGTTTGTTGTCGGAGAAAATAAGCTGCTGCTTTACTCAGTTTTATGGATTTTAGCTGATTTTTTTGACAGGGCAGGGGTATTCCAGCAGGGGGATAAATATGTATGAAAAAACATCTTTATATTAATTAATTTACACCTGCTATACACCTGCGCAGTGACGTCACCGCCCCGGTTCCAGAAGTGTTTTCCCCATTCATTTTTCTCATAGACTTTTCGAAAATAATTTATATAAAGACGATTTTGCCGTGGACAAAGCCAACTCGAGTCGTGACAAATCATGACGACACACACAACATGATCATATAATATCTGATTAGCAAGAAGTAGAAAACGACAGGATACAAGACTTTTTGTTTCATTTTTCTTCTTAGAAATGATTTGATCGTCCCAAAGGATTGTGTGTGTCATCATGATTCGCCACGGCCCGAGTTGGCTTTAAACGTACGCGTTGTAGTCATCTTTATATGAATTATTTTCGAAAATTTCTATGAGAAAAATGAATAGGGAAAACACTTCTGGAACCGGGGTGATGACGTCACTGCACAGGTCTATAGTCCTAATAAACACAGGAAACCAATAAATTTAAATCTAAATCTACCGTATCTACTGTATGTGAAGCTACAGGTACCTGTTACATTCATCTATCTATTATATGATTAAATTTAAATCTAAATCTACCGTATCTACTGTATGTGAAGCTACAGGTACCTGTTACATTCATCTATCTATTATATGATAAAAAAATATGTATGTATGTGAAGCTACAGGTACCTGTTACATTCATCTATCTATTATATGATAAATCTATCTACTGTATGTGAAGCTACAGGTACCTGTTACATTCATCTATCTATTATATGATTAAATTTAAATCTAAATCTACCGTATCTACTGTATGTGAAGAAGCTACAGTACCTGTTACATTCATCTATCTATTATATGATTAAATTTAAATCTAAATCTACCGTATCTACTGTATGTGAAGCTACAGGTACCTGTTACATTCATCATCTATTATATGATTAAATTTAAATCTAAATCTACCGTATCTACTGTATGTGAAGCTACAGGTACCTGTTACATTCATCTATCTATTATATGATTAAATTTAAAGCTAAATCTACCGTATCTACTGTATGTGAAGCTACAGGTACCTGTTACACATTCATCTATCATTATATGATTAAATTTAAATCTAAATCTACCGTATCTACTGTATGTTGAAGCTACAGGTACCTGTTACATTCATCTATCTATTATATGAATAAATTTAAATCTAAATCTACCGTATCTACTGTATGTGAAGCTACAGGTACCTGTTACATTCATCTATCTATTATATGTTAAAAAAAAATATCTACACGATAAAAATGTAAATCATTCAAAAATGCATATTTATCCCTCTGCTCGAATGGCAAAATAGCTGAAATCACTAAAACTATCTGAATATTGTCCTGAATTTGAAGACTCATTTGCGTAAAAAAAGAACATTGAATTGAATGCCCAATCCCCCTATTCTGTATTTCCTAAAAATGGAAGTCTGAAAAAAATCATTAACATGGTGAAATACATCCGATGACATCATTAAGATGTATTTCACCATGTTAATGATTTTTCTTTCAGACCCCTTTTTCCTGAGAGGTTACAAATGGAACCAAATGGACCCGCTAGGGTCCATTTGTTTTAGCTCCATAATATTAGGACCTAAAACATGAACTTTGGTTGAAAGATTCCAGAAAATAGTAGCGGTTTTGGACATGTGAGTTTCCCTCTCCAGTCCAGACAGACCTTGTGAAAATGAAGAGCAGTGTTTTATCTGTAATTAGATGTAATTAGACAGACTTCCCGTTAAATCAGGACCTTTCTGTTTTATCTGAAAGCTCTGCATGTTTACCCAGATCCTGTTTGTCCTTGTCTGTGTTCCTGTCGATGTTCCTAATCAGCTGTTCAGCTGCTGCTCTTAAGGACGTAAGGAGTTCCAGTGCTGGATGGACTCTGCCTCCGTGTTTTGTCCACAAGCTAATCTGATCGGCGTTCGATTGATCGCATCGACCGCCTGGCGTTGTGTGTGTGTGTGTGGGTGTGGTGTGTGTGTGTTGTGTGTGTGTGTGTGTGTGTGTGTGTGTGTGCGCAGCGTCCTCATGTTAAAGCGAGGCTTTAGGATGTGCTTTTCTACGCAAAAGAAAACAAGAAAACTACATAAAGGATTGTGTTATGTTGGGTTATATTTTCTACTACTGATGTGCCTCTGTAGGTTATCTATGTCTATGATGTCACATCAAGGACAACAACGTTGTTTATTCTAATTGGTTGATTTAAACAAGAGCTGTCCAAAAAGCAGATGGTGATCTACCAATAGATCACACAGACCATGCAGGTAGATCACATGACAGTCCCCATGGATTCATTTTACACTCTCAATTATTCAACAAATGTTGAATAATTGTTATTGTGGACAGATTGCGGACAAAAATGCGAAAGTTCTTAGTTTTGGGTGCAAGAATCTAAACTCAACATCACACACTGGCAACTCAAACCTCAAATACTGTTTTCAAACGTCATAGTAGCATATACAAGAAAACCTTCCAATTCTCCCCCTCTATTTTTTCATTATAAGTGCATTATTCTTAAAACACTATAACATTAAGTAACACCATCACCACTATTTCAAAGACAAACTTTCTAGAGGCCTTGATGCTTTGACAACGCCCATCCCATAAACTGCTGTAGTGGAGAGACTTTAGACTGAATAATGACGTGAAACCAAATGATAATTCAGAGGCAAGAGGATTCCTGGTGAATCTTGTTATTTCGTGTCATGATTATTAATTGAACTGAAGCCCTCAGGGCCTGATGGACAGAACGTTGAACTCCAAACAGAAAGGTCCTTTCACCAACCCCATCCTCGGGTTAATACGTTTTCTGCCAATAAAATAATCACTCTAAAAAACGTCTTATAATCAGGTTCTGTGGAACTAATCACTGTCAGTTTTGGGAGTCCTTGACCTTGATGAGTTGAACACATTTGGGAACCATTAGCTTTATAAGTTTTAAAAAAGGTAACGCACATCCCCAACTGGTGCTGAGCCAAAAACTGCAAAAATACAGTAAATGTAGAAAAAAAGAGAAGGGGCTCGCAACTCACTTTAAAATGCTCCAGACTTTATTTAGCGACGAGGGCTACAAGCAGCGATGTTTCGACCTGTTCAGGTCTTCATCATGCCTGATGAAGAATGTAGTGTTGATGCAGCAAGCTACTTTTTGTCGTGTAGCTTGTAGCGCAGCTTGCTACAATTTTCTGGGGTACTTGTAGTGTAGCTTAGCTACATTTTTTCGAGAGTAAGAAGTAGTGTATCTTACTACATTTTCCCAGTAGCTTGCCCATCACTGAGTATCTCTTAGTTTTGTACGACAACTCACTGTAGCTTGTCAACGTTCAGCTGATCGTCCACATGTCTGTCTGTCTGTCTGTCTGTCTGTCTGTCTGTCTGTCTGTCTGTCTGTCTGTCTGTCTGTCTGTCTGTCTGTCCCAGGGGCGGATCTACGCATGGGCATGGGGGGGCAATGCCCCCCTAAATGCCCAGTCTGCCCCTGCACCAAACACGATGGCATGCAAAACAACCCAAGATATTTCAAATTAAACGCACACACACATGCACGCACACACACACGCACGCACAACACACACACGCACGCACACACACACCGCACGCACACACGCACCGCACGCACGCACGCACGCACGCATGCACGCACACTTACACACATATATATTAGTTTATGCAATATCTTTATTACTAATAAAAATGAAACAGCCGGTTGTCAGTCTCACAGGACATTTTTATTGTGGTATTTGTCAAAAATCCAGTATGCATGTATTGTACGTCTGAAGCAGGACAGGTGAAATCATTTTGCAACCATCTCGACATACGCCGTAACCATCTTGACAAATGGCCAAAACAGTCACGACTAATTTATGTTGTTTTTCTTGCTTCGATGACATCCATTTTGCGACCTGCACGGCATCCGTACGTTCCAGCGTTAGGCATAACGGTGACGACCGTTTGGTATAACGGCCGCGAGCGTTGTCATAACAGTCAGGCGTTGAGGTTAAGGTTCAGGGTTAGGTTGTTAATGAGGTTATAGTTAGGGTTAGGTTTAGTAAAGAATGCTTGTCTGGTCTTAAGGGCTGTCTAAAAATGGGTTAAAATATACTATATACTAATAATAATATTTTGACTTAGTCTTAGTCTTAGTCTTTTGAGTAACACACATTTAGTCTTTTAGTCCCATTTAGTCTTCTGAAATTCATTTTTTTAGTCTTAGTCTAGTCGACGAAATATCAACATTGATTTAGTCTTAGTCTCAGTCTTAGTCTTTTTTAGTCTTAGTCTTTCAGTCTTAGTCTTAGTAGTTTAGTCTTACATACACATGCATTGTAGGTTTATATATGTTATACAGATTTTATTTTTTTAGTATGAAGATGTCTAGTTTATTTCTTTGTATAAAATTACTGCATTAGTAATATGTTCCTTTCCTGAAAACGTATGCAATCTATACTGCAGATATGTTCACATACTTAAAAAGAACAAAAAAAAAGAAGTTAAAATGTTTCCTATTTCCATTAGTCTTAGGTTATGATTTAGTCTTCGTTTTAGTCTTAGTCTTTTGAAAACACACATCTTTTAGTCCCAATTAGTCTTCTGAAATTCATTTTTGTTAGTCTAGTCTTAGTCGACTAAATATCAAAAACCTTAGTCGACTTAGTCTTTAGTCTTAGTCTTAGTCGACAAAAACAACACTGGTCTGAAAATGAACGTAGCACTTGACCAAATGTGCTGATTAAGCACGTTTATGATGCAAAACAACCCCAAGATATTTCAAATTAAAGTGCTTCTATTTAAACTGATGTGAACCACTACTACTGCTACTAACTAACTACAGCTGTGTCACCACTAAACCAACAGCATTTCATCATTGAAAACAGAAAACTCTCTGAGTCAGACCTTTAGCTTTATGCATGCTGCGTGTCTGTTGCAACTTCAACAACAACTGATGTTATTATTGATTTGCTTTACTTGACTAATAAAAGTCCTGTAACTGAAAATGGTAGATGTCTGTTTTTTAGACCACAGAGTTTCTGACCAAAACTAATGGATTGGAACAGATTCAGTGACAGAGGTGTTGCTTAGGTTTTTCAACCCATTTTCATACCAGGACCCACTATTTATTCAGCATTTGAGCCACGGACCACTATTTAATGACACTTTAGCTCCACAGACCCAAAACTAAAGATTTATTTTGCTTTTGTCCACAATTCCAGGCTGGATCTGGGGAAACCAAACAGTCCCAACATACAGATCATAAATGACCATTAATCTTCTACATTCTCTAGTTGTGTAG
>JBBWWP010000141.1:0-11217 GCA_039105355.1 Benthosema pterotum | reverse complement strand
TGCCTAAACATCCCTGTGTGTGCATGTGCATGCTGACAGAGCAGGGATAAAGTTTCTACTATCTGCACAGTGGTCATAGTGGACTGGTCTGGGACAGATTTGTGCAAAAAAAATGAGCCAGCCCAGCCTTGCATACACATACAGTACATACAGAGACATGGCACAGTTATAGATACAGTATCTCATGTGAGTACACCACTCCCATTTCTCCAATTATTTCATTATATCTCTTCACTGGAAATCAGTGAGGGAATGAAAGCCTTTTATCCAAGCTGTACAGTGACTATACTTAGATTGTATCAAGTTTCATTCTGTCACTGTTTTCCATTGAAGAGATATAATGAGATATTTGGAGAAATGGAGGGGTGTACTCACATTTTTGAGATACTGTATATAGACGATTTGACATGGAGGGGTTCACATGTCCAAGGCGCCGTATAAACTGTAATTGTTGAAACAATCACACCCGTGTGTAATTGAGGGACACTCTTATCATCTTACAACATAATGTTTGTTTGAGCCAAAGGTGGGCAATTATTTACCCCAAGGGGCCAAATGAAAATATTGTGGAGTGCCGGGCTCAAAATATATTATACATTTTCATGGGAAATTGATGTTACCTTTAGAAATGTAATTTATTCAGTCCAAAACGGATGGTAAAAAGGTTGTCGGTCACATGAAATGAAATGTATGAATAAACATGCTTCAATAAGCAATGCCATGCATAAGGACAGATCAAATTAGAAAGTACTTTTTTTCTCTAACTTCCAAGTAACCTGTAATGCTGTAAATGGGCTGGTCAGAGTCAGAGTAAGCCAAGAGGCCAAATAATGCCCAGGTCTGGTTTAAGCAACAGGTGCAAATGTTTGTTCAAAACAAACATTGAATTTGTTAGTGTATATGGCGTTTTCTTAAACAAGCCAGAAAGCATAATCAAGTCTGTTTCTCTTATTCTCAATGCTACACTGTTTAGCTCTGTGTGGCCTGTAGCCAGTGCTACTCTAATGATTTACTGAAGTAAACATATAAATACTATAATGTCAGACAGAGAGAGACATGGTACATTTATAGATAGATGTATTTGCCTTTGTTTTATAGTGTCTGAATCAACTTTGTGTTTGTGTTTATGCATTAAAAGAGTGACTGTGAGAGACCTTTTAGCATAGAATGTAAGTCAACGATGAGTATATTTTGAATATATTTGTAATAAATGGAACATTCTTATTGAATATCTTGTCCAGTGTGTTTACACTTAGTAAACCTAGTAGTGAGTTTACTGTATACTGTATTGTTCCTTCCAGGTGTCAATAAAGGTTTAACAGCTACAGCACAAGGAGGAGTTCCTGAACCGCAAGTGAAAGGTTTGGTGTTCAGCGACTCACTGTAGTTTTACACTATAGCCTACAGTGTTCACCCTGTAGACTACAGAACCTTCTGTCAACAACACGCTTTACACAACTCTGACAACTGAAACACAGGTGAGGAATAAACACTATGATTTGTTGTTCATTAAGAGAGAATATTGTCATTATATCCACTCATTTTCATATTCGATTCCCTGTTTCAGTCTGTGGTAACTAAACAGGGCGACGGTACCAGGAAGTACAGAAGCATAACAGACCTACTTGAACTGTTTTATTGCTTTTAATTATTATCTTTTCTTCGGTTTTCTTTCCCATACACAGTTGTCCCTTATCCTGCCTGTAAATGTAACCATGTAAACTGTCACAGGCGTGTATTAAAGCTCACACAAACAATGCAGGTAGGACTGTACAAGGTATGTAGGTGATTAGGTTCCATATCACACGCACACACACACACGCACGCACGACGCGCGCGCACCACACACACACACACACACACACACACACACACACACACAACACAACACACACACACACACACAACACACACACACACACACACACAGTGGAAATGATCACAGCACACTGATTTAATGGTTCCCAATACGCAACTGTTGAAAACAACAAAGTGGTAATAATTACAGGTAATGACAATGTAGACAAAATGTTTACTGTCTGCCAGAACAGGAGGCAAACATGAGTGTGTGTGTGTTGTGTGTGTGTGTGTGTGTGTGTGTGTGTGTGTGTGTGTGTGTGTGTGTGTGTGTGTGTGTGTGTGTGTGTGTTGTGTGTGTGTGTGTGTGTTGTGTGTGTTTTCTCTGACAGGAATGGCTTACCTCAGGATGGTGTTGTTGGGAGAGTTTCAGTCTGGAAAGAGTTCATCAGGAAACACCATTCTGGGAGGAAGTGGTTTTAAAGCTGGAGTTCAGGTCAGTGCAGAGTGTAAGACATGGTGAAGCAGCAGGGAGACATCTGACAGTGGTGGACTCACCAGGATGGTACTACGTACCACTACAGAAGAGTCCAGAGATGGACAAACTGGACATCCAGAACAGTGTGTGTCTCTGTCCTCCTGGACCACATGCTGCTCTTCTGATGGTTCCTCTTTATCAAGCATTCACCAAACAACACAGAGTATCATTAGAGGAACGCATGTCACTTCTGTCACAGAGAGTGTGGAGTCACACTATAGTACTGTTCACCTTTGGAGACCTTCTGGGAGACAGAAGCATTGAGCAGCACATTGAGGCTGGAGGGGAACACCTCCGCTGGCTTGTTGACAAATGTGGGAACAGGTATCATGTCTTCAACAATGAGAAGAGACATGACACTCAGGTCACACAGCTGCTGGAGAAGATGGAGGAGATGGTGGCAGGAAACAGAGGTGGACACTATGAAGTTGATGGAGATGTTGCAGAGAAGTTGTCAGAGAGGAAGAGGAACATGGAGGAACAGTCCTGACATTGATGACCAAGACACACAGACACAGAGCTGTTCTGAAAGCTCTGTTTGAAGGTAATGAACAACACCTGGAAATCAGTCAGTCAGTCAGACTGGTCAATTATTAAACAGTATGTATTTGGCTGTGCACGATTCTGCATGCATGTAGCAACTTGACATAATGTATAATTGAAGAATACATGAATACATATAATATAAAAGTGTTCTGAGCTGAACTAAATTAAGACCTTAAAAAGTCACACAGTGAAGTAATGGTGTGCGTGTGTGCGTGTGTGTGTGTGTGTGTGTCAGGAGAACATCAGAGTCTACCAGATGTGAGGATGATGTTGGTTGGAGGAGAGCAGTGGGCGAGGAGGTGGGCTGGACGTCACATACTGCAGGAGAGGAATGTGTTTCCAGACAGTGAGGTGAGTAATATTATATGAACTTCATGTTATAATGAATGACCTCAAAGTCATAAATACATCAAATATCAACATTTTCTGATGATAATGTGAAGGAGGTTGTGCTAAACCTTCAGGGGTTCCAACTATAGTGGTGTAACACGATATGATACATGGACCATATTGGTTCATTATGGTGATGTGATACGATTCAGTGATTTGAAATTGATACAGTACAGTGTACACAATTTTACACTACAATATACTATTTTGCAAATATATTCAGTATTTGTGAAATATGTGGACAGAACAGTTTTTTTTAATGGGAAAGTGTATTATAATGGATATAAATAAGTAAAAACAGTGATCTGGCATATAGATGGACATTATATTTGAACACATGATTTTTTTTTCTTCTTAAAAATTGCATTGTGATTCTTTCTATCGCAAATCAATATCATACAAAGTAAAACGAAGGCATAAAAATAGTGCAGAGCACATACTGGTAAGCCTATTTAGGCATATTCATTCAACACTGTTCACTAGACCTACTACATTCATTGCTTTTGTTCTTGCTTGTATTTCTGAAATGACTGTACAAGCTCTATATGTTATTAATAATGGTGAATGTCGCACCAATAGAATCTATATCAAAGTTTCGTTTTAATGAATTAGAAACAAATGGTTCTCAATGAGAGACCGTGAAATCAATCATTTTGCGACCACGATTGTTGGCTGCAACCGTTATAAAACACTGTAACTACTTGTGGCAAACCGTCAAGATCGTTACAAATCAGGTCACTACTAAACCTTACCCTAACCCAAACCTAAAAATGATCTCACCTATGCCTAAACCTAACCTTAACCCTGGCCGTTGGGGCCAACAGTCATAACCAATTTATCACAGTCGTGAACGTTGGTCGTGCTCGCAAAATAATTTTGCAATGGTTGGAAAATAGCATATCAGTCAACAACATACTGTAAAACAGTTTAGCCCAACGGTCGCAACTGTTTCATAGTGGTTGCAACCACGGTCGCAAAATGATCTTGCCCCTCCTGTTCACTTGAAAATTAAAGCCCTAAAATTAGTGGTAGGGTTACAGCCATACAGAGCACATGCACACGCAAAAACACCCCCCCCCCCCCCCCCCCACCCCCCCCCACCCCCCCACACACACACACACACACACACACACAATAACAATACAGTTATTGTATTATTATAACTAACATACAGTAAACCTCATATTCCATCCTGAACAGACAGAATGTGTCAGACAACAGAGACGAGTTGCTGACAGAAATGTGAGTGTGGTGATGTGTCCAGGCTGGTCAACTACACCTCCATCACAGAAGATCAAAGATGTCCTTCTACACGGTGTGACTCTGTGTTCTCCTGGACCCCACGCTGTCCTGCTGAATGTTCCTGTCACGCTCAGTTTCTCTGAAGCTGACAGGAGATCAGTGGAGGAACACATGGAGCTGCTGGGGGACAGAGTCTGGAGACACACTCTGGTTCTGTTCACAATGGGATGGTGGCTGGGAGAGAGACGTGTTGAGGAGTACATCGAGGCTGAAGGAGAACCTCTGAGGAGGATCCTGGAGAAATGTGGCTACAGGTACCATGTTCTAGACTGCATCAATCTGGACATCTCAGAAGTGAAAGAGCTGATGGAGAAAGTAGAAGACATGGTGACGAGGAACAGAGGACACTTTGGACCTTCAGACTCCAGAGAAGACAGCTCTGTCAGAGACACAGGACACCTCAGGGAGGGACATGAGACGAGACAGAAGACCCTGTTAGAAAGACTGAAAGGAAAGAAGACATTAACCGATGAAGAATGGAACAGCCTGGAAGAAGAATGGAGGAGAGAGAAGGAGGAATGGAAGAGGAGAGAGGAGGAATTGATGAGGAGAGTGAATGAAGAGAGAAGGAGAGAGGAGGAGATGATAGAGAAGGTGTTGCAGTTTGTGGAGAAGGATCCAGAAGAACCGCCTCTGCTACCTGTCAGGAGAAGGATGAGCAAAGATCATAACCCTGTTCCAAGCAGTGAGTGTCAATAGAATTGATCCGATCTGTTTTTAATCCAAAGTCAATGGCGCTTCATTGGCATGTTTGAGAAACACTTTATTTACATTGCCAAACTAAGTGTCAATATTGTTCTAATTGCACATGACTTGTGTCTCCTTCTACTGGAATGGACACATAACATTAATAATAAGTATATTGTTGTGTTTCAGTGAGTGGTGGAACGCCATCTGAAGCAGGAAGTGTCATCCGCCGGTCACATGACAAGGTTTATGATTGGCTGAGACATGTTGGACCAATAGCGTCCTCTTCAGGATATGGAACTGACCTTGCCAGCCAGATTGATGCGATGAGTGTGAGAGATGAAGATGACGACAATTTAACATGAACAATAAACTCACCAATTATCAAATCAAGAATCATTATTCATGATATATCATGATTCAATGTGCAATATAACTGCCAACAACTGTAGCAAACATACATAATACCAAGCCTGGAAACCCCCCAAAATCCCTGGTGAGATTGGGACGGGCCTCCTCAGTTTGAAACTATATATATCTGTGTAAAAAAAGAAGAAAAAAAGTATTTTATTTCTATTATTTAGTATTTGCATTTGTTTTCATAGTGTTATCCATTTTGTAACAAGAACACTGATTGGTTTTACCTAAAAATCATGTGTGTCTATAGCTTGAACATATTTCAGTGTGACAATTCCTTTTGCATGTTCAAACTAGTGTAAAGATTCAAAATGTAATTTTAACATTTTTATTTTAAAAAACATATTTGTATTTTTGGTTCTAAATTTATTTTATGGAGGATCAGAGTCCAGCTGGACTAGAACAGAGGAAAGCTGTCCTTGTACGATCCTGAACACCTTCAACATATTGATCTGATATTGATCAGGGGATCTCATTATGGTAACCAGAAGGCATTGGTTTAAGGCAAGTTATCAAGGATTTTTTGCAATATCATTCAGCTTTGAATTGTGTTGTACATATTGACGGACAGACAGACCGAGATTTACATGTATATAGATAACATGATTCCTGATAACATGCTTTTATTTTGTATATAGTATAGTATAAACAACCAGTTTGTAATTATATTATTGATATAGTGGTGGCATGTTTGATATGATTATTAGCGATGATTGACATGACATTGACATGTTTTGTATTGTATTATTTGTCATTCATGGATCAGATTTGAGTCACATGGTTTCTATGTGACAGTGATTGACATGTGTTGATGTGTCAAATATAACAGTGATTGATGTGTTTGATCTTATTAAAGGTGATCACAGTAAAGTGAGTCATGTGTGTTTGTATACAGGCATTCAGTAGTATATAGATCAGCGGTGTCAAACCCAAATACAGAGTGGGCCAAAATAGAAAAATTGTTACAAGTCGAGGGCCGGAGATACCGGTCTGTGTTTCAACACCGGTTTACGATGACGTCACTGTCAAACAGCAAAAAAAATAATTTCCTTCAAAAATCAATGTCTCTTAATGGCAAGATAATTGTAAAGATGAAACTGCTTGCATTAAAAACAGTTTTAATGAAAAATAGCAGATGTTCACGTCTCATAGCGCGCCACTCCGTGGCGCGCTATGAGACGTGAACACCTATTTTCAGGGATTTTTTTTATTCTATGATCCTCACCAAGTGCTGCTTTCATAGTTAAATGAGACTGAGTTGAGGAAGTAAAACAATTAGTTGCATCCATTTCTTATCATGGGCCAGTTCTAATACTAATTCAATTTCATCCCACGGGGCCGGAGATAATTCATTCACGGGCCTGATTTGGCCCCCGGGCCTTTGAGTTTGACATATGTGATATAGATCATACACTAGAACATTTATTACAGGTAAACATGCCTGCATCAATTCAAGTAGTTGAATAAAAGTTACATCAGGTTTAGTGCTGGACAAATGTTAATAGTAAAAGTTACTCTGCCTTTACTGTTAATCAGTGATGTTTACAATTTCAGCATATTGTTTTCAGCCTCTTTCTATAATGTGTAGAAAAAAGAAGAAAACATCATTATAAGTGGAGTCTTAGCATGAGTGTGTGATCAACTTTGAATGTAAAAAAGCAAGTGTTGTCTGCAGGGAAAACAGCTGCAGCATTGAAGTAGAAGCAACGTTGAGGGTGGGGAAAGCAAAAACATATAAACATATAAACATAAAAATGAAGCCAAATGGAACCTTGCGGGGTCCATTTGGTAGAGATAGCTAGAAAGCAGGTAAAGACTCAGAGGCAGAGTGCAATGACTGCTTTCAAGACAAAATTATCTTGTGTTATAGATAAAGTTTGATTTGATTTGATTTGATTTGATTTGTGTTGTGTTATAGTGCACTATGTTCGATCGGGCAACCAGTAGCAGTCTTCACTTGCCCCACCATTTGTTTTTACTTGCCCCGGGCAAGCGGGCAAGTGTTAGTGTCAAGCCCTGCACCTTGTTAAGTGCTGTGTGGGTCAGACATGGAAATGTCTGACCCACGTCTGACACGTGTGTTTGTCACAAAGTGACAAACACACGTGTGCCTGTCCTTCAGTGAGAATGAACCAGTGGTTCTCTAACATGTTCCGGTAGCACCACAACAAAGCAGCAATAATATGAACTGAAAACTATATACTCACTGGTCAATCAGTTGTTACCTCACAAAGGATGAAGCAACACTTTACTGTTGCACTGAGTGTCTCTCTGTTGATGTAATGATGGCCGACACTGACAACAAGTCAACACATCCTGAGGGGGAATAATAATAATAGTAATACCACCCCCTGTTGGTCAACTTCTGAACATGCAGTAAGTAGATCAAAGTGAAATAGTCTGCCCTAGTAGCTCTACATTATGATTTCATGTATACAAGTCTATGGATTTACTTGGATTCAAATTACAAAAAAAAATAAAACAATGATATTGTTTATAGGTCTTGGTGATGAATTGAATAGGGTAAACAAGTGTAAGCACATTTAATGCTTCATTGTGTCGTCCACAGTTAATTCATTTTTAATACAATTATGCTTAACTGTAAATACATAAATCATTTCATCAATCAACATTCTGACTTCCTCTGGGAATTATCAACAGACAACCAAATGTAAATATATAGATTATTTATGTTTTGTTTGCATTCTGTCATGTTCTGCTACTATAGTTGTCCATGTAGTGACATGCTGTATTGTAAAAGGCTGAACGTCACCAACACACACTCAGATGGGCTGTTGTTTGTCTTTTTCTTCTTATTGCTGACAGACCCGTGGGCTTGGGCTTGTAAATAAACAAAAACATTAATAAATGGTGAACAAAGGATTCCCACAATGTCTCTGGTGCTTTCGTGCACGTTCACCGGCTATTTTTGACAGGTACTTCTTTCCCATCAGCCGGGATATTTATCACTACTGTGTGATATAAGTCAGGAACGAACGGGGTTACCTGGAGAGAGGAAGAGAGAAGTGCCGACATTAGTTCTATGGCCATGCTGTCACATTTCTGAAGCGTGGGGTGTGTGTGTGTGTGTGTGTGTGGTGTGGTGTGTGTGTGTGTGTGTGTTGTGTGTGTGTGTGTGTGTGTGTGTGTGTGGTTTGTGTGTGTGTGTGTGTGTGTGTGTGTGTGTCCGCACTGTTACAGTGCGGACACACTAGATGATGGACACGGGACTTCTGACGCTCCAAAGAGCGGCTCTTTGAGGCTTTGGGCGGTTCCAAGAGGAGACGCACAGCAGAGCCAAAGTGGGACAGAGTTACGACACTCCCGTCCAAAAGTGTATTGAGCTACTGCTCCACATAGACCTCTATTCAACTAGGCATAAATGCATTCAACTCAGGCAACAGCCCAGCTTTAATGATCTTAAATCCCTTGATTTTAGATCGTTTTGTAGCCCCTATTTAGTTGTTACTGTACAGTAGCCTACTTTAAAACAGTTGCCATGGTTCACACATGCCTAAAATAGCTCTTATTTGCGCCGCCCTTGTTGAAAACAAATTGTATTTCCAACTCCACGTTGTCCCTATTCAGGCTGCATGAACAGCAGCTTGTGCGCTCAGTTTCCAACCCATCAATGTCGCAACTCTTCCACTAGATGGCTGTGGACGTACGGTGGAGAAGCTGCTGGCTGCTTCTGTTCCATTGGCTGGTGACGCGCATTTGTAGGCAGCGTCTTTTTTCCGTCAGGCCGAGCGCACCAAAGAAGCTGGTCTTTGCGGCACTTTTCCGCCACGGCCATTTTTATTTCCCATCCACATGTAGCCATGCCCTTACCGCCCCGACCTGTCCCCTCGAGAGTCAGTGAGGAAGTGACACAGCCTCCTCTGCCCTCTTTGTCTACTCGGGTAGACGCGCAGGTGGCCTTGATGAGTAGACTTGAACTTGAGACAGAATGTAGGCGGGGACGTAACGTGGGCGGGGCTGGGCTGTGCTGCTTCCCCGCTGACCCACGTGGGTTCCAGGTCTCTCTGGCGGCTCGTTGCCTAGCGACACCCCACAGACTTAAATATACAGTATATAATATATATATTTATATATTATATATATATATTATATTATATATATATATTATATATATATATATATATTTATATATATATAATATATATTTATATATTATATATATATATATATATATAATATATATTTAGATTGTTGACTAAAATGTTGCCTCGAATTTCTTGTTGTAAAGGTATAAATGAATTATGTGTTTTACTGTATCAAAGGGTAATGGTAAGCTATAGGTGCTAACTTTTAATGCTGTATTTAGCATGTTCTAAAATATGAGGAATTGTTAATAAATAAATAAATAAACATTGTGATCGGGGCAGAGCCTTCCTGTTACCTTTTAGATTCATGGTCAGGGTAGGTGGACAGTTTGGAACTGCAGTGCTGTCTGGTTTTGAAGGAGAGTAAAGGGATTCACATTATCTTGAGTTCTGTTAGGGTCCATTTGGTTTCATTTATCTGCTCTCAGAAAAATATATTGAAAAAGGTTGGAATTCCCCTTTAATAATAAGGAATGGAATAAGGGAGACATTTCTAGGGCTAAAGATGATAATTCATATTTCAGAAGAACTGTTGTCAGTCACTGCTACTGATACACATAGAAAGAATGATTTTTATCTAAAGCTGCGCCTTTGGACTCTCTGGATTCCATTCACTCATTCACACACCTTTACATAGATCATTCACACATTCATCAAGCGATGGCATTGGACACCATGCAAGGCACCAACCTGCACATCAGGAGCAGTTAGGACCAGTGTTGGTCATATTACTTAAGAAAGTAACTTCTTTACTTTACTCGTTACCCCTTAGATGGAAAGTAATATCATTACTTTCTTATTACTGGAATTGAAGTGTAATATGTTACATATTACATTATTACTTTCCCAAGTTCTCAACTCCCACCTTTGTAAAAATAGAGATGTACAACATAATCTGTTTAAGCGAGCTCATTTTAGAACTGAATCCAAATTATTGGAATAATAATAGTCTCCAATCTCACAAACTGCACTCTGAAAACAAAGCCAACAAAATCCGACATTGTAAATGTCTTTCTAAAGATAAAAAATAAAATTAAAAGGGGCAGAGGAGAAGAAAATGGGAACATTTTACCTTGAATCACAAAACAGACCTGCAACAACCAAAACCAGATTTCGAAATTTGTCTCTTTGACTTTTTAAACTTGAAAAAAAAAGTAACTTGGCGTTACTTGCAAAGTTACTCATTACTCATTGCTTATTACGAGGGCCAGTTTCGAGTGCAGCTGTTCCGTAGGTGCCATTTTGAGGAGAGCTTTGAGAGTGATTTTGAAAGAATCAGGGGATTTGTCTTTAAAGGGGAAAAACTCCACATTTTCAACATTTTAATATGTCATTAAAATACCGTAGAGATGTTGTGTGGACATGATGAAAAAAAAAAGTTCCCCCAGTTCTGTATTCCTAAAAATGGAGGTCTGAAAAAACATGGGTGAAATA
>JBBWWP010000140.1:0-11384 GCA_039105355.1 Benthosema pterotum | reverse complement strand
GTTTTGCAGAATTTAAAATTTGACATGCAGTATATTGTGGGGGGTGTATTTGTCACATAACCCATGCATTCCCTGAATTTCAGCACACCAAAGCCTGCTCTAAATATGTTTTCTAGGGTTAGGAAAGAGGTGGTGATGGGGTTATGTCTCGTTTTTTTTTTTTTTTTTTTTTTTTTTGGAATTTGGAAAAGGTTTGAACATCAATAACTCCTCACTCATGGGGTGTAATCACTCATTATACTCGGGGAGCTGTGAAGAAGGCAGTGCAATGGCCTCAATCATAATCTATCTAATCTAATAGGTTAAAATATAATGCTCATCAATCTCATTGTATAAAACTACTCCTATACTACTACTACTACTACTACTACCAGTGGTGTTATATTAGGGGTGTCAAACTCAGATACAGAGTGGGCCAAAATTGAAAACTGAACAAAGCCGCAGGCCAAGTTTGAACGAACTAACCTTTTAAGGGGGAATTCCACCCATTTTCATTTTTTTTCCTGAGAGGGTACAAATGTGAACCAAATGGACCCTTGCGGGTCCATTTGGTTCCATTCGTACGCTCTCAGAAAAAAGGAAACTCACTAACATGGTGAAACACATCTTGACGATGTCATCAAGATGTATTTCACCATGCTAATGATTTTTTCAGACCTCCATTTCTAGGAATCACAGAATGGGGGGACCTTTTTTTTTTACCATGTCCACGCAACATCTCTAAGGTATATTAATGACGTAGTAATATATTGAAAATGAGTGGAATTCCCTTTTAAGACACATGCGTTTGCATGCACACAGGCACGCTGTGCAACAAGTATAGCATATTGACAAAGATTGTTTACAATGCCTAATTGTATCCATAAAAGTAAATGACAAGACAAAAAACATAGGCCTACTTTTGCCACCAAAATATTCTAGATGTGAGAAGTGGGGGGACGCCGTGTCCCCCCACGTCCCCCTCCTATTTGTTATATCCGGTTTGTGGACTTCATGATCTTCAAGATCTTTTTTTTTTCCTTTCTTCAGTGTATTGAGACATCTTTATTAATAATAAAAATAAATTATTAAATAAACAAATAAACAATAAACCTCAAAACAAACAAAGGAAGGAAGGGATCGATCGATCAGATGACAGATGACGACAGATAACAAATAAGTGATCACTTATTTTGCCAGAGGCAACAAAGTACCAGAGGTTTATTTGCATCCAATCTTCTTGAATTTTCAGTCCTACAAATCAAGACAAACAGCGCCTCTCAATGGCAGCAAAGTGCAACATGTTGTGCCAGCTCTTCATGCTCTTCATTGCTTTGGCAGGTAAGTACATAACACCAACAGGGCGGATCTAGGCATGGGCATGGGGGGCAATGCCGCCCTAAATGCCCAGTCTGCCCCACAAAACACTATGGCATGCAAAACAACCCAAGATATTTCAAATTAAAATGCTTATATTTAAAATGATTTGAAGCACTGCTACTACTCACCTCTAAACCAACACTATGCCATCTTTGAAAACAGAAAGCTCTCTGAGTCAGACCTTTAGCTTTATGCATGTTGCGTGTCTGTTGCAACTTCAACAACTGATGTTATTATTGATACTTACCATTTTCAGTTACAGGAGTAACTGAAAATGGTATGTAGGCCTACCATTTCTCCTGCCCCCCAATTGTGGAAATGTTAATCCAGCAGAATTTACCTGTCATTGTGCTAGATCCTAAAGTACTGTCTCCATGAACTCATGGTTGTCCCCAGATGGAACATTTTTATATAAATGTTGTATATGCGAAATCTTGGAAGTGGCACCTTTCATACAAGCCACTTTGATCTTATATCTGTTGTCATCTGAATGTCATATATAATTCTTATAAATTATAACATTGTATATGTTTCAATAAAACAAATACAATGTATGTAATGTATCATATTAACTTTAGTCTCTTCTATGAGGAATGAGGATAGTATATGAAAGGTGCCACTTTCAAGATTTTGCATACAATACACACGCACACACACACACACGCACGCACGCACGCACACACACACACACACACACACACACACACACACACACACACACACACACACACACACACACAATTGTAAGAAAGGCACTCTGCACTCTGCACCCTGATTGGATGAAGGCTTTCCAAACACTGAAACTTTTTTTTTTTTTACCCCTCCGAGGGGTTAAAGGGGAAACTCCACCCATTTTCAACATTCTAATATGTCATTAGTATACCCTAGAGGTGGTGGGTGGACATGATAAAAAAAAGTCCCCCCCCCCCATTCTGTGTTCCCAAGAAATAGAGGTCTGAAGAAAACCACCAACATGGTGAAACATCAAACTGAGAATGGTTTGTAAAAGACTTTCATCAATATGTTAGAGGTTTTCCCTGTTATTTCCGCCCAAATATGCTGTGACAAACATGCTAATGATCTCATTAAGTATAAACAATATAAAAATCTACATTGCAGAAATGAGGGAAAAAAAGCTTTTTACTGAATAGTTATAGCGCTTTCCCTGTTATTTTTACCCACATGCCAAATTACACATGGGTGGAAATAGCAGGAAAAAAATATAATACAATCATAAAATGCTTCACCAAACCTTTCTCCAGTTGATCCTTATGTATTTTTTCCTATAGAATCAATTTCTGCGATGTACATTTTTATGTTTCGCATAATTAATTCGATAATTAGCATATTTAAATATGCTAATTATCTCATTAGATATACATTAATAAATATGCATAAACTTGTATGTCTCAGAAATGGATTCAACAGAAAAATTACATAGGAGTCAACTGAGAAAAGTTTGGTACACCCTTTTATCACGTTCCTGTGCCATTTCCCTGTCTATGATCAGTGTTCAGCACAGCAGTGGTTTGATTCCCAAATGTTTTTATTTTTACACAAATAGTGGCATAATAATGTAGTTAGTTAGTTAGAGTAGCGTTTCAAATCATTTTAAATATTGCATTCTGTAGCATGGGTAACTACTAACGAACCCATTGAAAACACAGTAACTGTAATGGTGTTACTGAATGGGAAAATGTAAAGAACTAGACTCTAGTCTTGTTGTCCAAGTACAGTAACAGCAGGGGAAGCAGCTAAGTCAGCTATGCCTATATGTGGACTTCTACATGATGTCAGACAAAGTGGCCAACAAAAACAGCGCATAACCATTACAACCCATGGGTGTCAAACTCTGGCCCACGGGCCAAATTTGGCCCGCCGTGTAATTTCATTTGGCCCTTGAGACATTATCAAATTAAAGGGGAATACCACCCATTTCAACATTTTAAAGGTAGGGGAAGTGATTTCACTTTTGTCAGATATCACCCAAAAAATATTTTTTTCTGTTAAAGTGCTCTATCATAGTGTAGCTACTCTTGGGGCCCCTAGTGCACCAGGCTGGAACTACAGGATGAATTTCAAATCACTTACCCTACCTTTAATACGTCATCATTAATATACCTTAGAGATGTTGTGTGGACATCATGAAAAAAAAATCTCCCAATTTTGTATTTCCTAAAAATGGAGGTCTGAAAAAAATCATTAACATGCTGAAATACATCTGATGACTTCACCAAGATGTATTTCACCATGTTAAGGATTTTTCTTTCAGACCAAACGACCCGCTAGGGTCCATTTGGTTCACATTTGTACCCTCTCAGGAAAATTTTGAAAGGTTAGTTCGTTCAAACGTAACCATTACAGCCTTTACACAAATTTATATATAGATGACTTTACATCTGGAAGCCCATTCATGAAGACTGCTGCACTGCTGCACAGCGCTGCATGATGCACATATTGCTAGCAGTTTTCAAACCAACAGTATTGTACAGTAACCACGTCTTATGTTGTACTATTGCTACAGACAGCATGAGCCCGATCCCTGGCCGGCCCGGTATCCCGGTTCAGGAGATTGAACCTGAGATGGCCTGCTACACATCCAATGGTGCGAACTATCGTGGGACCATTGCCTGGACGGTCTCTGGCAAACGCTGCCAGAGCTGGTCGACACCGGGTCCGATCCCAAACAGGCTGAGTCCCCAATCCTACCCACACGCGTAAGAACACACCTGTCAAAATATCTATCTATCAGTTTGTCTGTTTGTCTGTCTGTCTCAACATACAGTAATACTGGCTATATTTTTGTCAGAGGTCTGGACAAGAACTTCTGCCGTAATCCAAATGCGGCTGTGCCGAGGCCTTGGTGCTACACTGCCGACCCAAACACACGCGAGTTTTGCCCAGTGCCCAGATGTGAAGACCTTCCCAGGCCAGGTAGCTGTTAGTTTTGGCAGAGAAACTGAATTTATGCTCTGTGTGTGCGTGTGTGTGTGTGTGTGTGTGTGTGTGTGTGTGTGTGTGTGTGTGTGTGTGTGTGTGTGTGTGTGTGTGTGTGTGTGTGTGTGTGTGTGTGTGTGGTGTGTGTGTGTGTGTGTGTGCGTGTGCACGTGTGCGTGTGTGTGTGCGTGTGTGCGTGTGCGTGCGTGCGGGCGTAAGCGTGCATGTATGTCGCACTATCTTTAGTGCAGAGTAAGGTTTGAGTTTTGTTGCTCGCTTCTGGGTGGCTTTTGGTGTGTGTTTAACTATACACACATTCACACATTAACTATAACTACACAGGCAAACAAAACAAATGTAGTACGATCAGAACACGGCCACGGTGAGAACTGCAGACTTCATCTACTTTTCTCTTATTCTCAGAGACCACTACCATCGAACCCGATATGACCTGTTACACTTCCAAAGGTGCAAACTATCGTGGGACCGTTGCCAAGACGATCTCTGGGAGAACCTGCCAGAGCTGGTCAGCACAGACACCTCACGGACACACCAGTACGCCCGAACACAAGCCAGACGCGTAAGAACACCCTGTCAAAATGTCTGTCTGTCTGTCTGTCTGTCTGTCTGTCTGTCTGTCTGTCTGTCTGTCTGTCTGTCTGTCTGTCTGTCTGTCTGTCTGTCTGTCTATCTATCTGTATTATTCTATCTGTCTGCCTGTCTTTCTATCAACATACAGTAATACTGTACCTATATTTTTGTCAGAGGCCTGGAGAAGAACTACTGCCGTAATCCAAACGACTCTTGGATGCCATTTTGCCACACCACTGACCCAGGCAAAAATTGGGAGTTCTGCCCGGTGCCCAGATGTGAAGACCTTCCAAAGCCAGGTAGCTGTTAGTTTTTGCAGAGAAACTGTGTTTAGCTATAGTGTGTGTGTGTGTGTGTTGTGTGTGTGTGTGTGTGTGTGTGTGTGTGTGTGTGTGTGTGTGTGTGTGTGTGTGTGTGTGTGTGTGTGGTGTGTGTGTGTGTGTGTGTGTGTGTGTGTCAGTCCATTACTCAGACTGGAGGTTAAAAATCACACATTGGCCGAGTTAGGTTTGGGTTTCGTTGCTCGTTTCCGGGTGACTTGGCGTGTCAAGCTGCTCACATGACAGCTGTAGTACAGTTAGAACACGTCCAGGGTGAGAACTGCAGACTTCATCTACTTTTCTCTTGTCCTCAACATCAGAGACTTCTGCCATCAAACGCGATCTGACCTGTTACACTTCCAATGGTAAAAACTACAGTGGGACAGTTAGCCAGACGGTTTCTGGCAGAACCTGCCAGAGCTGGTCGGCACAGACACCTCAAGATCACCCCTACATACCTGCCGATTACCCACGCGCGTGAGAACACCCTGCCAAAATATCTATCTATCTATCTATCTATCTATCTATCTATCTATCTATCTATCTATCTATCTATCTATCTATCTATCTATCTATCTATCTATCTATTAGGGGTGGGACAATTCACCGAAAAAAACGAACCGTTCAATACGGGCTCCAAGGTTCAATACACACTAATGAACCGCAATATTTCGGTTCAGACAGACACATTTCCTTAATTATAGTATGGATAATATCCTTATTAATAAAGCAGATATTGTCTTGTGAACTAAACTAATTTAACTTCGTTGTCTGTCTACAATGCTGCATGTCTGCATGCTACCTGCCTGATACTTAACTGAAACGTGCATTCATGTTATTAGTCTAGGTATTTTATATTTCCCTTGAAAATAGCCTAATCATGAGGCACAAATGGCAATATACATTTTTTCTTCTGTAAGTAATGAAAAGGAAGAAGTTTGTTTAATGTTTTGAAAATCTTGATTTATTTTTTTATACGTTCAATTTGGTTTTAAAAAGCAAAACGTACCGAAACCGAAACCGTGGCCCCCATACCGAGGTACGAACCGAACCGCGGGATAAGTGAACCGTCCCACCCCTACTATCTATCTATCTATCTATCTATCTATCTATCTATCTATCTATCTATCTATCTATCTATCTATCTATCTATCTATCTATCTATCTATCTATCTATCTATCTATCTATCTATCTATCTATCTATCTATCTATCTATCTGTATCATTCTATCTGTCTGTATGTCTTTCTATCAACATACAGTAATACTGTACCTATATTTTTGTCAGAGGCCTGGAGAAGAACTACTGCCGTAATCCAGGGGGGACACTGATGCCATGGTGCCACACCACTGACCCAGACACATGGTGGGAGAACTGCCCGGTGCCCAGATGTGAAGACCTTCCCAGGCCAGGTAGCTGTTAGTTTTTGCAGAGAAACTGTGTTTAGCTATAGTGTGTGTGTGTGTGTGTGTGTGTGTGTGTGTGTGTGTGTGTGTGTGTGTGTGTGTGTGTGTGTGTGTGTGTGTGTGTGTGTGGGGGGGGTGTTAGGGTGACCAGACCTAAACTGTTCATTTGAGGGACAGAAGTATTGCATGTGTGGGACAAGTGGAAAACCCATTACCAACGTGTAACGTGTATTATAGCCAAAGATAACGAAATATATATAGCTATATTTGTTGCTTTTTTCCCCATTTATGTCACTTCTACTTTGATGCTGCAATTGTTTCCCTGCAGACGGACACTTGCTTTGCCCTGCAGACGGTCCAGAACTTTGCTGTTGTCAACAAATCCTTTTCGTCGGGCTCATGACAAGGCAGTGCTAGTTTGTGGGTGGAGGCGGTTGTGGAGGGTGAGGCAGCGTTATAGCCAATCACAAGTATGTAAATATATTGGCACCAGAGGAATACTCAGGTTATTTTTAACAAATTTACAAACACTGCTAGAGCAGAAAAGATCCATTAGGGCATTTGAACGCTGACCTCTGTCAGTCACAATGTGGGACAGGGGCTCAATTTGTGGGACACCCGGGAAGTATTAGAAATGAGGAACTGTCCCACGCAAAGAGGGACATCTGGTCACCCTAGTGTGTGTGTGTGTGTGTGTGTGTGTGTGTGTGTGTGTGTGTGTGTGTGTGGTGTGTGTGTGTGTGTGTGTGTGTGTGTGTGTGTGTGTGTGTGTGTGTGTGTGTGTGTGTGTGTGTGTGTGTGACATAAACACAGTCCTATACAGTCAGTCCGTTACTCAGACTGGAGGTTAAAAATCACACATTGGCCGAGTTAGTTTTAGGTTTTGTAGCTCGTTTCTGGGTGACTTTTGGTGTGTCTAGCTGCTCACATGACAGTTGTAGTACGGTTAGAATACGTCCAGGGTGAGAACTGCAGACTTCATCTACTTTTCTCTTGTCATCAGAGACCACTACCATCAAAGACGATATAACCTGCTTCACTTCCAATGGTGAAAACTATCGTGGGACCGTTGCCCAGACGGTCTCTGGCAAGACCTGCCAGAGCTGGTCGGCACAGAAACCAAATGCACACACCTACACACCTGCCAACTACCCACACGCGTAAGAACACCCTGCAAAATATCTATCTACAACGATCTATCTATCTATCTATCTATCTATCTATCTATCTATCTATCTATCTATCTATCTATCTGTCTGTCTGTCTGTCTGTCTGTCTGTCTGTCTGTCTGTCTGTCTGTCTGTCTGTCTGTCTGTCTGTCTGTCTGTCTGTCTGTCTGTCTGTCTATCTATCTATCTATCTATCTATCTATCTATCTATCTATCTATCTATCTATATATCTATATATCTATCTATCTATCAGGCTCGCTGTACTACTGTCTATCTGCTTCTCTGGGCTGCTGACTCATGGTACCTTAACAGATTCCATGCTGTCTGTTGTTTTGGTTCCTATTATTAAAGACAAGGCTGGGAAAGTTGGGAGTAAAGACAACTATAGACCCTTAGCTCTTGCTAGTATAATGTCTAAAGTCATGGAACATCTGCTTCTTGACAGATTAAGTGTGTATTTAAGTACCTCTGATAACCAGTTTGGTTTAAGCCTAAACATAGTACAGACATGTGTATTTATGCTCTGAAAGAAGCAGTTGAGACTTATAGAACACAGAGCCCTACTATGCTTGTGGGGTTCATTGATGCTTTGCGAGCTTTTGAGCGTTTACATCATTCCAAGCTTTTTAATAAGCTCAAGCTTAGGGGTGTGCCTAACTGTTTTATACGTATTCTTGTGTACTGGTACGCTAACCAGAAAATGTTTGTTAAATGGGTTAGCACCTTATCCACTCCATTTAGAGTGGGTAATGGAGTCAGGCAAGGGGGGATATTATCCCTGCCCTCTTCAATTTATATATGGACGGCCTGTCATTGCAGCTGGGGGGTACAAAACTGGTTGTATGATTGGAGATACTTAATTAATCACTATATGTACGCTGACGATCTTACCATACTTTCCCCTTGTAGTAATGGGCTCCAACAGCTGCTCAATATCTACTCCAATTATGGTATTGACTTTGATATTAACTATAATGCTAAAAGAGCACAGTCTTAATATGTAGATCTAAGGATGACATTGAACTCAAGTATCCTGCTTTTTACCTGGGGTCGGGTCAAACTATGTGTGTGTGTCAAAAAGCACTAAATACCTTCTTCACATTATAACTGACACCCTAGGCCTAGAGGATGAGGAGGATATGTCTAGACAAAGGAAAATGCTCTATGTGCAAGTGAACATGTTGGTTTGAAAATGTCATCACTTTTCTACTGATGTCAAGGTTAACCTGTTCAGAAGCTTATTGCTCCCTCTCTATACTGCCCCACTGTGGGTCACATATAAGAAGGACAGCTTACGTAAGCTGCAAGTAGCCTACAATGACTGTCTTCGGATTCTGTTAAAGAAACCAGGAGTACAGAGCCAGTGAACTTTTCTGCTCATTGGGTCTCACTGTGCAGACTGGACAGCTCACAAAATGGAATAACTGTTCAAATGTCAGATCCTCTACGTAGTTCCGGTAGGTTTACATCCACCATCTGAGGACACTGGCATAAGTGCCTCTCCTAACTCTAACTTTCTTTTCTTTTTCTACTTCTTTCTACTTTATATGTGTTGTACTGTATTTTTTTTAAACTGTGGGCTATGAGCCTGTAATAAATAAAGTAAAGTAAGTATCTCTTCTATCTATCTATCTATCTATCTATCTATCTATCTATCTATCTATCTATCTATCTATCTATCTATCTATCTATCTATCTATCTATCTATCTATCTATCTATCTATCTATCTATCTATCTATCTATCTATCTGTCTGTCTGTCTGTCTGTCTGTCTGTCTGTCTGTCTGTCTGTCTGTCTGTCGTCTGTATGTATGTCTGTCTACCAACATATCTATCTACTCTCTATCTCTCTCTCTATCTATCTATCTATCTATCTATCTATATTATCTATCTATCTATCTATCTATCTATCTATCTATCTATCTATCTATCTATCTATCTATCTATCTATCTATCTATCTATCTATCTGTCTGTCTGTCTGTCTGTCTGTCTGTCTGTCTGTCTGTCTGTCTGTCTGTCTGTCTGTCTGTCTGTCTTTCTACCAACATACAGTAATACTGCACCTATATTTTTGTCAGAGGCCTGGAGAAGAACTACTGCCGTAATCCAGCACGGGGAAGATGCCATGGTGCTACACCACTGACCCAGGCACATATTGGGAGTACTGCCGGTGCCCAGATGTGAAGGTAGCTGTTTAGTTTTTGCAGAGATTTTTGTTTTGTGTGTGTGTGTGTGTGTGTGTGTGTGTGTGTGTGTGTGTGTGTGTGTGTGTGTGTGTGTGTGTGTGTGTGTGTGTGTTTGTGTTGTGTGTGTGGGGGGGGGGGGGGGGGGGGGGGGGGGGGGGGGGTATGTTATAACTAAACACATGCGCTTGTGTCTAAACTGTCGCAGGTGAGACGCAGGTGTTGAAAGTGAAGATTAGCGACCCGACTGTGGACCTGAATGATCCTGCTGTGATGGAGGCCATCTTGAAGCAGGTCAGTGTCTCTAGACTGTTGTAATTCAAGCAAAGGCTCCAGCTGCAGACCTAGCCCAGGAGTGGGACGTGGCTCAGAGTTGATGTGATGACGTCATACGCTGTTGGCTGTCCCACCCGCTTCTACCGTTATAAAGCGATAATTCCCAGTAGGTGCTTATCAGCACCATCTTAGCTTGCAGTTAGGTTTTAGGGGTAGGTTTAGAGAAGGGTGTAGCAATGTTTGTAGCAAAACCCTAGCCCCCTCCAATCGTAACCCTAATCCTAAATGCCCGACCCTCAACCACCTCACAGACCTGACGGTCTGTGAGGTTAGGTTGAGGTTGGGGATTAGGTTGAGGGGTCGGGCATTTAGGATTAGGGGGAGGGTTGGAGGAGGCTAGGGTTTTGTGTCTCGGACTGCAGAGCATGGCCTTAGGCGGCCTACAACACAACAGGGGCCTGTGGGTTGATGTGACGTCATCACATCAACTGTGAGGCCACATCCACTCCTAGGCTAGGTCTGCAGCTGGACGTATCTCCATTCAAGTCCAATCCAACATCACAGCTGAACCAGAGAGAGGTCCACTGAGGTATTGTAGAATATCTTCATTGGCTGGTATTCTGAAAGACTGTGGTGTAGCCAGGTATTATGGTGTAAGTCTTGTCATTGGCTGCAGGGCAGCAAATCAGGTGTGGGCCATGCTCATTGGCTGCATGGCAGCAAATCAAGTCTGGCCTTCTGTGTATAGGCCAAAAGCCTATACCACCAGGCCTGGGTCTGGGCCTACCAAATAATTATCCATAATAAATTAAAACCAGTCATCAAGAGCTTCAACTCATGATGAACAAGCCGGGGAGTACAAGTTCAGTAACATTTTTTAATTGGGGGTGTCAGGTGATTTCTGGACCTTTTGAATTGCAGGGTTTTATTATTCTGGGTGATTATTTGGTAGCTCAGGCCGGCTGGTGGTATAGGCTTTCGGCCTACACACAAGGCCCGAGACCCTGATTTGCTGCCATGCAGCCACTGAGAAGACTTACACCGTAGCTGGCTACACCACAGCTTTGAGAATACCAGCCATTGTCTGTTCAAAGCAAAAAAAAACAAAAAAAAAAACGACATAGAGCCATAACTAAACCTT
>JBBWWP010000139.1:0-11461 GCA_039105355.1 Benthosema pterotum | reverse complement strand
TTATGGTGATGATGATAATGACGATGCATGACTGGTTTGGAAGAAAAACAAAATTGATGCTTGTTGTTTATGGCCCTTCTAACCTGAGTGACAGGAGGGACAGTAGAGGATGCAGACAGTTAAATCACATTATGTAATGACTTTCATCTGAATACGACATACTGAAGGTCACTAGAGGAAGGAAGGAG
Organism: Benthosema pterotum; assembly: GCA_039105355.1. Taxonomy (NCBI): domain Eukaryota; kingdom Metazoa; phylum Chordata; class Actinopteri; order Myctophiformes; family Myctophidae; genus Benthosema; species Benthosema pterotum. The sequence goes on along the minus strand of JBBWWP010000139.1, from coordinate 11,273 downwards.
AAGTGTTGCATGTGTGTGTGATGGACAGAGGAGGACTGACTCAAGTAGAGACCTGTCCTTTCTTTGTTCTGAGAAATACGCAGTGATCGGGCCCCACCCCAGGGCCTGTTGGTTTAATTATCACCCAGCTCAACATATTTGGGAAAATGTTTGTCTGTTTTTAACCTTTTTCACAAATATGTTTACCGATATTTCATATACGTTTGTATTTTAGATGGTGATGCACCGAATGTTCGGCTGCAGAAAATACTGTATTTGCCGAAAATGGCTATTCAAAAATGTCAATAGCATGTATGCAATGAATGCCTTCAAAAGCACTGAGTAAATGTTCTATTAACTCATAATAGTGATTATTTTCTACAGGTTACTTAAGTTTTGCCATGATCCGTCTCTTGCCATATTTGGTAGCTTTAAGGTACAGCCTTGACAGTGACTGTAGAGAAAAAAAGATGTACAGTATTAATCATATTCGACTATTCAGTATTTGGTTTTTGGCCAACTATTTTCGGTTTCGGCCAAGAATTTCCTTATCGATGCATCCCTAATTTTAGGTACATTCCCTCCCAACTCTGAATATATTTCCTCCACTAGATGTCTGGTCTTTTTCTTCAAGGGTAGAGACGGGTGGTTGCGTACTGTATATATGTATGTGTGTCATTGCTTGCTGTGTTCACAAGTTTAGAGGTAGCTGAAATGTCTGGGGAAAAAAATGGGTAATCAAGAGAGAGATGGAGCTGTACTGATACAATACCAGTATCAGAAAAACTACCCCGGTACTGATATGCCAGTCCGATACCATATAATTTGTCACATGATATGTCATTTACAGTCATCAATTATTTTGAATGCTTCATTGCACTACGGTTTTATACTTTTACTATACTTCATTATCGTTTTGCCATCTTGTAGCTGCACTTTAACCATTACTTGTATTTATTTCTAGATCAGTGGTTCTCAGACCTTTTTAAAGATCCCTGTAACTCTGACAGTCCATTTGTATACTCTCAGAGTTACAGACCTGTATGCCTTGTAAGGGTACATTTGGAACTCGACTATGTGAGCTTACTGTCCTAGATCAATGTTTTTGGTATTTTCTATTTATTTTTATGACACGCTAGTATCGGATTGGCTCTGTATCGGGAAGGACAAAATGGTATCGGTACAACTCTATCAAGAAATCAATAAAGCTAACATATTGTAATAGCTTTATGTTATTGCTTTATAGATCTCTTGATTGTATTTCACCCCCGATCAGCTACCTAACAGGTTTTTCAGATAGGACATTCAGACATCTCTGTCTCCCTACTGTCTTCGTCTCTATGTGGTTAGTTGTTCCCTTGCTGCGGCCTCCCTTCCCCCTTGCTTTTGGTCACATTAAACGACTTCTGTTGTTATGAAGGTCTGTGTTTCCTCCGACATGCAATTCCTGTCCAAATGCGTCCTACAATCAATCCTTAATTTTTCTTTGGGTCGTCACCCCACAGATTCTTTGTCACGCTGCAATGTGCGTTGTGTGTGTTGAAACGAGAAATCTTGAAATCTTGTGACTTTTATGTTTGTTTTCTTCTGTCCTGTCATGTTCCTCCTTGCAGGTTGGATCTCATCGTGTCAAGCTGTCCCGTGGCTTTGAGGCCAATGCACCAGCGTTTGAAGGTAATTACAAATGTATGTGTCTCGTCGGGGAGAAATCGGCAGTATAATCAGAGTGATTAAACAGGGAGTGCAGCAAAGTGGGTCTGTTCTGCCAAGCTACTCTTGATCTTATAACATCACTCATGTGTGTGTGGTGTGTGTGTGTGTGTGTGTGTGAGTGAATTTCATCTGCTTTGACTGTCTTCCTAGCCTCACGTAGGCAGCCTTCTTCACCTGTATATAACACAGTCCATGCAATTTGTTTTGCTATGTGGAAACTAATCACTAGGCTAGTGTATCCTATTTTAACTTGTAGAAAAATAAATGGTAGAATAGATGATGGACTGTGGCCCAAACTGTGCTTGAGAGAGAGTAGTGTCTGGTCTCCAGCTTTGTGTAGGGTAGGTTTACATGATTATAGCTACAATTTTAATCAAGATTATTTTGTTCAATACCATAACTTTGCTTATTTTATTTATAGTATGAGATTATTGTGTTTGTGAGCCTGTTGGTTGGAGAGATGAAGTGTACAATGTTCTGGTTATCTACACTTATGTAATGGGGAGGAGAGGTGTGTGCAACCATAATGATACTGCCAAGTTTCATAATTGAAACTTGAAGCCATGTTTTCAATTACTTGGGATTATTATTGTGCAGCAGTAGCTCAGGGATAGGTTTATATTTCAGAAGAACATGAGATTACAATACAATTCAGGCAAAAATGTCATGAACACAAGTCAACAAATGAGGGTATGTTGTAATGTAAATGTGATAGGCCTAGCACATTCCTTTTATTACCCTCACCGCTGTTTGGTGTGGTTGAAATTAGGGAGTGAGTGTGGAATCCAGACTGGGAGACTCAGGTTGGAGTGTGGGCCAGCCTGAGGGTGTCAAACCACACTGGAGGGGAAAGCCGTGGTGCTTCACTGTAAAATTAACCAAACTCTCCACAAACTCTACGATCCAATCACAGCTAAGCATAAACATGTGATAGACAAACCTCTCCATCAATAGACATGCGCAGTGACGTCACCGCCCCGGTTCCGGAAGTCTTTTCCTCATTCATTTTTCTCTTAGACTTTTCGAAAATGGTTAATAAAAACACGATCGTGCCGCGGCCAAAGCCAACTCGGGTCGTGACAAATCATGACAACAAAACAATATCGTCAATATATATATAATTAGGAAGAAGTAGAAAACGGCATGATACAAACTTTTTGTTTCGTTTTTCATCTTTGAATTATTTTATTGTCCCAAAAGTTTGTGTGTGTCATCATGATTCGTCACGACTCGAGATGGTTTTGTCCGCGGGTAATCGTCTTGATATAAATATTTCGAAAAGTCTATGAGAAAAATGAATGGGGAAAAAGACTTCTGGAACCGGGGCCGGTGACGTCACTACGCATCTCTACAGATAAAAACATTGTTTTAAAAAATAGTGTTGATGGATTGGAAGAGAATTTGAAGTTTGCTTCAGAAAATGAACCAGTATTTTATTGTGTAAAAATCCATGATATTTACATTGGAATGAATGAGCCCGACTGGAAGTAAGTGGATATCTAGGGTGGACAAGTAAAGAAGACAGAGCTTACCTAAAGGTCAATATTGTGAGCAGCTCGACTTTGGCTTACACTGGGCCCTTTTTCAGCATGACTGATGTTGAGTTGCAACCTAAAACGCATACCTGTACAGTAACCTCGATCCCCAGGCTTACAGTCATCTGTGCTGCAAAATGAAAGCCTGGAGATAGGGTACCCCAGAGAGACTGTCAAAAGGCCGGACTATTTATTTTGCATTTTAGCCACGGAGGACCACCATTTGATCTTGAGTTTAGTCTCTTGCACCCAAATAAGGATTTTCATGTTTTTTATCCACAATTAGGAAAGAGCACTGTCAAAAACCTTGGTCAAAATAACATTATTCTACATTTTCTTACTGTGTAGACTCTTGAAAATTGCGTATTTAGATATAATTTAACTCCTGAGAGTGTAAAAATTAAAAACCAAGCGTTCAAATGAAACCAACTGAAAACCGAGCATTAAATTGAAGCGTTTAAAATGAAACCAGCGATAAAATGAAACCAAATGCACCGTGGGGGCCCATTTGGCTTCATTGTAATACTCTCATGAGTTACAGGTCTAGGGTCCAAGACAAGTGCTCCCCTGCCATGAGAGCCTAAACTCACTATGACATCAGCGGTGGTTCATGAGATGCCCGGTCATGTTTGCAACATTCCAATCATTCCAATGCTTTCCCTGTGTTGAAACTACACTACCTTGTTCAAACGCGTTTATCTTTTCTTCATCTCTGTTACAAAAAATACCTGCAGCCGCATGCCTGTGATGGCCTACCAACCATCCCATTCCATGTACACGGAAATGCTTCTCCCCTACTAGTCAGTATATGTCACATTCCAGACGGACAGCTCTGGCGGCTTTTCACAGCGGTGAAAAATAATGATCGCATTGGCACTGCCTGAGGGGATGGTGGAGACAGTTTACGATTTTATCCCTATCGATACATAATTGAGCGATGCTGAGTCTGCTCTAGGGACTACAATCGAATCAGCGAAGCCTTAACGTTAACTGTTTTTTTGCCTACTACCGCTGTATTCTTTTCTCAGTGAACCAAGAGGTTCACCTCATGTGGGTGACAAAGACTATGCCTAAGATTCCGTCACCGCTAAAACCCATATCCCTTAACTTCTGCTTTTTTAAAACTATTTTAAAAAAGCATTTTCAATGGTTAAAGGCCAGTCTACAAGCTTCACAATGTGTCATAGATTGGCATGTTCAACTATTTCAAAAAGTTTACAAAATAAAAAAAAAGATAAGGGGTTTGGCATAAGGGGTTTAGCGGTTACGAAACTGGAGCTATGTCTAAACTAGCCTTAATCCCAAATAAAACATATACACTGACACGCTGGTATATGAAAACAGCCAAGCGACACTAGGCTGGGATATTGCTTACTTTACACCTATGTTTGTGTATTTGTTGTTGTTTTCAGGCACTTCATGGCTCTGCGGAGGCTGTATGGTAAACAGGTGATCCTCAACTTATTGGGGAGTAAAGAAGTGAGAGAACATGCTCAGTAAAGCATTCAGGTGAGAGGAGACATTTTGGATGCAAAGCAAAATCTGGTTTGGGGCCTGAATGATGCTTGCTACCTACTTTGCATCATAGTATGCATATTCCACATCGCAAAGAAGGCAATGTGTACATGTGCCTATTCACATCGCAAAGAATGCAATTTTAGTCCAAATGGATTGTTTTTGTAAAACACATGACCTTCAGAATTGTTAGCCGTCACATAAAACATTTCATCCATTTTGGAAGACCTTTGTTTTCCTGGAATTGCACGTGTTTGTCCTACTGCCGTCCAACGAAAACACAATCTGTTCCAGATGTGTTTGTGGTGTTGTTGAGGCTCCAAAACCATAAACAATTACATAGACAGTTGGCTGCTTTCCAGCTTGTGAAAAGGACACACCACTTAACTGTGTTGATAAGGAGCGTGCTAATGCAATTGCAGCACTGCTATAAACTAAGGGATTGTAATATATCTTGTAAGGTTCTGAATCCAGACAAGACAATTGAATTCATTCACAGATGCTACACCCACGCAAGCAACATCATTAATATGTTGGATATAATAGACCTGACTGTTCAAATGGTAATGGTCCATTTTACTATTCCCATTACACACACATTCATCAGCAATGCCGGATTAAATCTCGAGCTCTTTACGGTGTCATGTCGGGCACTCATCTTGCACTTCTGTAAGCAACTTTCATGCCGATATTGATTTTTGGACGGCAAAATAAACAAAACAACGTAACTACTCATTGAATGCCTTCTGGATCTTTGCAAAAGTCTATTCTCAGAGCTGGGTAGGATGTCAGGTCCCCAGGTTCTCTCTAAAATACCATTTTGTGCCATTTATAAAGTGATGTAGCAAACACAGTCACTTATTCTACTATGGCATTTCTGGGTTGTGCCTTTTCAATATATTTCAAGACAAATCTAGTGCCTTTTAGAGAGAAGCTGGGGGACCTGTGACCCTGATCGGCTTTGATAGAAATAGACTTTTGCCAAGGTCTAGAAGGCTTTGTTTCAGTGAGTATTGTCGTATTGTTTTATTTTCGCCATCCAAAGCAACAATGGACGGCAGTAACAATGGACGTAGGAGGAAAGTTATACAGAGCTGCAGATGGGCTCCCGACATGGCAGCAGAGAAGAGATCCCGCTGGATCAGGGATAGAGGAAAACCATGCAGCCCACCGACCTGCACACTGGGAGCAATTAGGTGTCCAGAGTTTTGCTCAAGGACGCTTTGACACGAACGCCCAGGTCGAACTGGAAACTATGCTGTTCCCATATGGATGTTCTACAACTCAGTCACTGACGTTCTCTTTACCGGACAATGTGTGGTTAAGCCCAATAATTAATTTTGTTCATTCTGCAACAAGGTTGACTGTCCGTAGTAGAATCTTTATGATTTGTGGTTGTGTGTTAACACGGTGACCCAATCTGTTGCAGTCCTACTTCTCAATATTATCATTTTTCACATATTGGGTCATGCATCAAGTCCTTCACTCTGTGTTCCTTCTCGCCCACACCCCTTATTCAGAGTCACTGAAGGCTCAGAGCATGCCAATTTCCGTTGAAGATGATAAACTTTGACTCACCATCAAATGGTGAGGGGAGGCAGGCTGGACAGCTCCACAGCGTCCTGAAGCCCCAGGTCACAAGTTCCTGGACGACTGTGGTTTCTTCTACTACACAGCAGAGACCGCATCGCAGGTGATCACCCCCAGTCACACACCACAAAGATAAAAACCCCAGCAATGGGAATAAACCATCACAGTGATCGGATTCACTCGCACACAAAAACCATTTCCAGGGTGACACTAAGTTCTCGAGGTACTTGCCCATACAGGGCAAGTGCAAATTCAGTTCTACTTGCCCTCAGGTCATGGTTCACCTGCCCCCCAAAATTATTGTAATTTTGCATTAAGTTACTTCCTACTTGGGTGTTTAAACCAGGGGTTTTCAACAGGTGGTCCGGGACCACAGTGGTCCTTGAGAGGGTCCAGGTGGTCCCCAGGTTATTTTGGTTAAACCAGATGTACTCTTGAGAACGTAAAAATGAAACGCAAATTGGACCCGCAAGGGTCCATTTTGGTTTCATTTTACGTTCTCAAGAGAAAAAATATCATCAATCTTAATTAGCCCAGATCATACACAACTAGAGAATGTAGAAGGTTAGGTGGATGTTAATTTGTTTTCCAAATCCAGCTGGATTGTGGATAGCTAGAAAACAGGGAAAGACACAGAGGCAGAGTGCAATGACCACCTTCAGACAAAATGTATCTTGTGTTGTGTTATTGGCACTAGTCACACCACTTGCCTGATCGCGCAACCAGGTAATCAGTATTCACTTGCCCTACATTTCATTTACTTGCCCCGGGCAAGTGTTTGTGTCATGCCTGCATTTCCCTTTTATGTTTTGCATAGCTCTATTGAAATGTTGTCCTCCAAAAACTATATAGAGATCAAGAGATCGTAACATCATGTGTGATGCAGGGTGTCTATATTTTGTTCAGTTCCTCCATGTCTACAATAGGATTGTAAAAAAACAATATAGAATTGTATTACAGATACAACATACAGAATCTATTACACCTGGATAAACTCCAGGTATCAAGTATACAGTTAAGTAGAAAGTAGAGCTAGATTTTGTTATATAATTACTTACAATCATTAGTGTTCCCTCTGTCTAAAGCATTCTCCATACTGGGAGAGCAGACTGATTTAAAGAAGTGTAACTTTTCCATTGCATCTTATGAATGGTCAAGTTCTTTTATTGCACACAAACTGGATCTTATCAGTGTGACCCTTGATATGATAAGGTGTCTACACAAATAAGTGTCTATTCTGAACTTAATGTGATACAGCTCAGCTTAATTTGTATCACCAATAATGTCAATAGTTTTAGCCTAAACAAAATGCCTAATTCACATAGTACAGGTGCATTTGTACACTCGGTCTATGATTTTTGTTTCTGTGCCAGTGGCGGCTGGTGAATTTTTCTTTTAGGGGGGGCGCTATAAAAAAATATAATGATAATAATATGATAATTATAATAATATCATTCACATTCAATGGAAGCAAAACAATGAGTTGTGTGAATGGATGCTGTCAGCCAATCTTAACAGCTCTTGAAAAGGTCCCTGGGCCTCCTGGGTAGGCTACTGGTGTAGGATACTCTCTTCTCTGTCCTTGGATTTTGTGTGATGTTACATTTATCTGGTTCCAGTTCTTTAGTTTAAAAAAAAATCCTGCCGTTTTAGCTTTCAAATTGGCGTTTTCTGCATTGCTTCATAGTTATCTTCATAATATCTTTGTCTTGTTCTGCCATTATCAAAGCAATTTCAACTACTGTATATTCCTCCCTTTACCTGGCTCTGTGTCTCTTCATTCAAGTCTGTAAAAAGTTGTGTTAAACTCTATGTAAAACTGTGTTGTGTGATGCCCTCAGTGGTTTGGGTCGCACGTTTTGCGACCGGGGATCGCTCCTTCGCTTGCATTGAACTCAAGGACGCAATGCATTAGGGCGGGTCATACTTTTTTTAATTTTGAAATTCAAAATGCTTGGGTGCCTATTTTATGTTTTTGGGTATGGGGAATTCAAATATGATATTCTTTTTTTGATTGGACAAACCTAGCTACATCTATTTGCATTTCTATATCAGTAATTGTATCGATTTTACCTCAATTATGAGATTTAAAATCCAAAGGAAATTCTAACATATGGGGTGTCTAAATTATGTGTTTTTTGATGGAGAATTCAAATATAATATTGTTTTTTGGATAGAATAAGTCTAACCTACATTTTTCTGTACTTCAAAATTGCACATTTCGCCCGTTTTGACCTCTTTTTAGGATTTTTAAATACATAAAGGAAATCATTTATATCAACAAAGTCAAGTCAAATGAACCTATTTATTAACAATTCAAGTGCTGGTATATCTGAATAAAATTGATGATCAATCACAGTATCACTTTCTGAACAAAGTCCTGCTTTGACTCAACCATACACATCAGCCGATCTTCGGAGCCCTGATTCCTTCATTCCTTAGCTTGTAGGTAGAGTAGAAGCTAAGTCACCATTTTGACCACCTCTCATGCTTTGAGTGTGGTAAGGCCAGTTAGCCACCTCCATGGGGGTTTTCTCCATCTCAAATCATTTTGTCCTTATTTGTTCAGCAGGTTAGGATTACTTTATATACATAAAGGAAATATTTATGTTGACAAAGTCAAATCAAATTAATTAAAAATTCATTCATGTATATCACTGATAAAATTCAGTGATATTTTCAGTATCACTGAAAAAACTAAACAAGTTCTCCTGATGACCTCCATCTCCTCTTGAGGGCACACAGCGGTTGAAGGATGGCCAGTGTGATCACAACAGCAGATTAGCAGTTGCATCACAATGCCAATACACCTTCCTGTGGGGTCCAGTTCAGGTCAAGTCATGGAAGAAATATTCAACCCACCACCACCGTTGTATGGTGGTCTAATCATAGGGTTGTTTTGATTTATGAAGTTTTTCCATGCTTGTAAAACCTAATGGTGTATTCAGGATTCTCTCCTTTCCCACAATCATCTGATTCTTTACTTTCACCATGCTTTGACATTGATTGTCTGAGATATCTTTTTGTTGCATGACCAGCAGCTTGGCATGACCATTTCAGAGCCGCCTTGCAGCTGGAATCACTATTCCCTGACTGCATAAACTTCTTGCTGCCTAGTGGATCAGTCAAATCTTTCATCTTTAATGACCTTGTCAGACAATTGATCAGTTGGGTCCAACAGAGATGATGGATTGAAGGTCTATCAAGAAATGTCTCTATAGGGGCTATGACAATCAGAGAGAACAAGGAGGTATGGGGATTTCTGATGCAAAGCTGCTTGTCATGCCCCACAGTGGAGCTCATGAAGCCATGCTCCAAAAAACATCTCAAAACTCTGAATGAATGATTGTGGAAAGTAAAGAATCCTGCATCGGATAAGAGACTGAGACACCATCTGAGAGGACAGCAATGAAAAGAACCAGAAAAAATTATCCAACATTGGTTTATTATCTGGATAAAAAGGTGTCTTTGACCTGAACTTAGACCCCCATGGAGGTGCCTAACTGGAGCACATTCAGGACATTCTGCATTGAGAAGGGTGGTATGGCATAGTGCTTCCAACTGCTGACCTGCTTGTTCAAGATCAGAATGGAGGAATCAGGCTTCAAAACTTGCTGTGCCCAAAGTGATACTGAATAATCATGAATTTTATTCAGTGATATCCAGGCCAGAATCAGGGGCAAAGGACCAGAAGCACTGTGCAAATAGAATATTTCCCTGCAAGTGTATCAAAAATCTCACCTGTGCAATAAGACAAAAGATTTAGATCAACAAAACCCCCATGGAGGTGGCTAACTGGCCTTGCCACACTCAAAGCACTGGAGGGTGGTCAAAATGGTGACTTAGCTTCTACTCTACCTAGAAAAGAGGATGAAGGAATCAGGGCTCCGAAGATCGGCTGATGTGTATGGCTGAGTCAAAGCAGGATTTGTTCAGAAGTGATACTGTGATTGATCATCATTTTATTTAGATATATCTGCACTTGGATTGTTAATAAATAGCTTAATTTGATTTGGCTTTGTTGATATAAATGATTTCCTTTATGAATTTAAAAATCCTAAAAAATAGGTAAAAACGGGCAAAATGTGCAATTTCAAAGTACAGAAAAATGTAGGTTAGACTTATTCTATCCAAAAAACAATATTATATTTGAATTCTCCATCAAAAAACACATAATTTAGACACCCCACATGTTAGAATTTCCTTTAGATTTTAAATCTCATAATTGAGGTAAAATCGATACAATTACTGATATAGAAATGAAAATAGATGTAGCTAGGGTTTGTCCAATCAAAAAAAGAATATCATATTTGAATTCCCCATACCCAAAAACATAAAATAGGCACCCAAGCATTTTGAATTTCAAAAATAAAAAAAGTATGACCCGCCCTAATGCATTGCGGTCCTATTGACTTCAATGCAAGCGGTAGGAGCGATCCCGGTCGCAAAATGTGCGCGACCAAACCACTTGAGGGCAGCACACAACACAGTTTTACATAGAGTTGAACACAACTCCACCACAGACATGAATGAAGAGACACAGAGCCAGGTAAAGGGAGGAATATACAGTAGTTGAATTAATTTTGATAATGGCATAACAAGACAAAGATATTATAAGATAACTATAAAGCAATGCAGAAAACACCAATTGAAAGCAAAACACTGCAGGATTTTTTTTAAACTAAAGAGCTGGAACCAGATAAATGTAATCATCACACAAAAATCCAAGGACAGAGGAAGAGAGTATCCTACACCAGTAGCCTACCCAGGAGGCCCAGGACCTTTTCAAAGAGCTGGTAAAGATTGGCTGACAGCATCCATTCACACCAACTCATTGTTTTGCTTCCATTGAATGTGATGATATTATTATATTATCATCATTATTATCATTATGATTTTTTATAGCGCCCCCCCTAAAGAAAAAGTCACCAGCCGCCACTG
>JBBWWP010000138.1:0-11559 GCA_039105355.1 Benthosema pterotum | reverse complement strand
CTTGTAGCATTGCAGTGTTACAACTTTCACATAGAAATTATCAACTATAAAATGAAGGATTTATTTAATTATGTATTTTAAGCTGTAATGTTTAATGAGCTATTGTTTCAGGTACGTTCTATAGAGCCTTCTAATCTTGATGGTCCTGGTTGTGGTGGTGGTTGTTCTGGTGGTTTTTCAATTGTGGGTTGCTCATCTGGGCCAGGAGACTCAGGACTCATGGGTGGCGTGTGGGACACAACAGCAGAAGCCATCTTCTTTGTTTCTGCTCTCTTGCTGAGGTCTTCTCCAGTACTTTCTCTTTGATTGTTTCTCTCTTTCACTCAAATCAGAAACAGTCAGAACCTTTTCATCTTCTCTAATGTTGTGCCAATTCTCTCGTCCTTTTTCTAAGAATCCCACCCTTCTTGCAGGGTTTTTCTGCATTTCTGCCTAGTAAGTCTTAGCTTACGTTATACAATGTAGTATGGAGCTGATTGTGTAATTTATTTTTTTATCTATACAGTTTCACTCCTTGTTTATAAAAGTTGACCCCCAGCAGCTCATTATAAAGGGAAACTGACAAACTGACTGACTTTTTCCAAATGGAAAAAAACAACAACAACAACTTTATATGTGACACCTGAAGTGGCACCTTCATGCAAGCCACTTTACAAAATAACAATAATAATAATAATTGTTTTGTATGGATCTGATATTTTTGAATGTCATATAATTCAAATAAAACACAAAATAATTTTGACACTTTACAAAAAATACTATGGATCTTTTATTAACTTTCTCTTATATGAGGTTTGAATGAAAGTTGCCACTGAAGGATATTCGTCTAGAACTTTATCGATGAAGAACTTGTGGATTAATATCACCAGGTCCTTGTTGTATTTGCGTTGCTTGAAATGAAATTTTGAATCCAGTCAAAGTCCATCATTTAATCACAAAAGAGCATATTTTCCATAGTTACAGCAGGTCACAGGTATTTTATGATTCCTCAGTTCTATGTGTGTGTGTGTGTGTGTGTGTGTGTGTGTGTGTGTGTGTGTGTGTGTGTGTGTGTGTGTGTGTGTGTGCGTGCGTGCGTGCATGTGTGTGTGTGTGTTAAATAGACGTAAATAGGTTGTAGTTAAAACCCTGGTAAAAATGAGCAACCTACGCCACCTGCTGTTGTTCTACATACCTGCACCAGGCTTCATTTCAGCAAGGGACTATGGGAATTGTAATGGAGGATTCCAATGAGAGGTATTGTGTCTGTGTGTGTGGACAAAATGAATTATATAAACGCCTTAAAAGCACTAATAATATCACACCAACTCGTTCGCATTTTTTTGTTTAGACATACTTTCCTTTTGCGTGTGTTGTATTAATTGTAAAAAAAAAAAAAAAAAAAAAAAAAAAAAAAACTCTAGTATGTCTATATATGCTTTGGTCCACGCATTATTGACATTGTGTGCACGCCTGTCTCGCCTGCTGTAATGTTTATGTTGTATGCAAATTCACAGGCTAAAATAAAAATGCTAATAGTATGTGGTAAAAGGCATATTTTTTTTTCTGTATTTAAGAAGAGGACAGAATTGTTTCATTTTGGTTTATTTAAAGCAACTGTAAAATCCACTATACGATCGCTACTGTAAAAACAGTGTAGTCTGAGCATTGTATAGGCCTAGTAAATCCTCAGTGTAATGGAGGATTCCAATGAGACAGATACTGTATGTGCTTTGGTCCACACATCACATTGTGTGCACGCCTGTCTCCTGTGTCCCATATATTGTTTATTCAGAATAAATTCCTCGGAGCTGCTACCACCACCTGAGTTCCAGAGTGCCATCATTAAAGGGAAGACTTTCATCGGTCACACATACAATAAAAAAGCATGTAAAATGAATTATGTTCTTGAGTTTGTCAACAATATTCTTACTGTGTACGGTAGGGCTGAACGTAGTGAGATGAACCACGTTTCACTAATCTTGTCCTAGAAGGAAGACAAATGAGGTATCTGCAGTGATGGGGGTAACAGGGCTATTAATAGTGGTGTGATATAATGAGATTACTCTCATTTGTAATGGAGTAACCTAACCAGTTAGGTTTGCAATTTAGTAATTAGTTACTTAGTTATGTTTCCAAAAAGTATTCCTGTTACTATAATGTTACCCTGTTCATTTTGTTGCTAGATTAAAAATAATAAAGCCTCGAGTCCCTTGACACAGTGCTCACTCAGGGTTGTCTATTACTCCTTAGTTCTATGGTTCTATGCTTAATGTGCATAACTACACATCCTGTGTCTCTACATCCAGTATGTTCACATTGAAAATAAAAACAGTGTTTACAAGTAACCTTTATTTTGAAGAGGAAGTATGGTTTGGGTGAAGAGGAAGTATATTTTAGCATACCATGGCATGAGTGCAGAGTTGGGCAGTAATTACATAATAAATATTACTGTAATATTATTAACTTTTCCAGCAAAGGTAAAGTAAGGAAACATTACTTAATACTTGCTTGTTGTTGCATGTGAAAATAGAACAGATTTACAAGCTATCAACAGATAACAACAGAGATGCACTGTAGTTTGTAGATCCTAATCCACCGCAGCATTCTGCACACAGAACATTGCAGTTTGTCACACTCTGTTGCTAGCCAGATTGTGTTGTGCATCTCTACTCATTTGAGGGCGGAAGGGGGGGGGGGGGGGGGGGGGGGGGGGGGGCTTGGGGAAAGTAATATTGTAATATGCAATATATTATTATTTGATTCTTTGATTTTTACTTTTTCTAAGAGGTCATAAGTAAAGTAAAGATGTTACTCTCTGAAGTAATATTGGTGGTGGTGGAATGAAACAACATGCTTTTACGTGAAAAAAAAAAAAATCATGCATCTTGGACTTGTGGGGTACACACTCTTGAATTATTGTGTCATTTCATCACCTGAGTAATAGTTAATTAATCGTATAAGTTTCACACTATTCATCATCCTCCACAAAGTAACATGAACAGGTCTCATTCAAAAGTAAAGGATGGCCACTGTGCAATCATGTCATTATACTGTAGTTCATATATGTGAGCGCTGTGGGTCCACCGAGTTGCTGTTCTTGCTACTGTGGTGTGTGGCCGGATAGGGCATCATGCATGCATGGCTCATAGAAGTGCACGAGCGTGCTCGGCATAATATTGTCTGTTCTCTGCCTCAGGCATACGTTTGTATTTTCTAGTAGTTCATATGAGGATCGAGGAGTTGTTGTTATTTGTTGTTGGTGGTGGTGGTGGTTGCGCCGTGATGTGCGGCATGGAGAGTGCATACCGGTGTGTGTGTTGGCCGGTTGGTTGTAGCACATGGCATATTGCACTCTATTGTGCACTCTTGATTTTATGTCCAGTTCTACTCTCATGTGCATTGTATACACACGTGGAAAACTTTATCAACATTTGATATGCAAACTCTTTCATATAAGCCACTTAACAAAAAAAAAAATACAATGGATCTTCATATCTGTTTTGTCTGTTTATGAAATTTTAAACAGACAAATTAAGTTTTATATATGTTTCACTTTACAAAAGATACTATATATCTTATATTAACTTCTCTTATATGAAGATTTATTATTGTTGTTGATTGATTGATTGATTGGGCCCAGGCCCTGGGGCCCCTGAGCTTGGGGGGTCCCTGAGCTTGAGTGCCTACGTGATCGCTAAGAGGCCGAAATATGCCAAAAGCCTATCCACCAGACCTGGGCCTGGGCTTACCAAATAATTATCCATAATAATCATCAACATCTTCAACTAATGAGTGCAGTAACATTTTAATTGGAAGGGGGGGGGGGGGGGGGGGGGGGGGGGGGGATTTCTGGACCTTTTGAATTGCAGGTTTTAATTATTCAGGGCAATTATTTGGCAAGCGATTTATCTAAAAATTCAAATTCTTTGAAATATTACTTTGTTTAGTAACGCACAAAATGACTTTTCTTAGTAATTAGTTACTTCTACAATCGAGTAATTGAGTTACTAACTCAATTACCTTTTTAAGAAGTAATTTGTAATTGTTACATTGTTAATTTTGCAAAGTAATTTGCCCAACACTGGTTATTATAATAAAATGCATGATAGCACCCATAAAGCTACCACTCGTGCAAGGCTATATTTTCTAACTCTAGACATGTCTACCAAAAATCACTATGAGCCTTATTTACCTTTTCGGTACTGACCAACACCCCCTGGCTCACAGACTAATAGGAAGTGTGTGGTTCGTTCTCTGTCACATTCATTGAGAAAGAGAAAATAAACAACAGCGTTTAGTCATTTAACCAACAGCTGCAACCGATGTGAGCTCCACTTCGAACTCCCGGTAAGTTTTTTTTCTAAAAATAACGGAAATAAAAGTGTCCTAATGAATCAAGGAAAAAAATCAGGTAGAGTTTTTGTATTGACTTCTTATACTATACTATAACAATAAAAAAAAAGAAAATAAAGATATAAATAAATGGCTAGTAGGTTAGCTGCTTAGTTGCCAACATAATCCATGATGGTGAAATGTCACTTAGTGAAAAGTGGATAGTGAAATGAAAATGTGTGTACATCGTGTGTTAATGTAGCTCTCAAGAGAATTGTGTGCGGGTATGTGCTTGCATGCGTGTGTGGCAGACATTTTCTCAGCACTGCTGCTGGGGTTGTGCTGACATTTTCTTTTAGTTTCACTTATTTTTTTTTTTAAATGCTAGCCAGGCTGATGCTGAGGCTTGTTACAGAAACCATGTCACACACACTGTTAATGGCTGCTATGCCTGAAGGGCTTTACGTATGACACGACGATAGTTGATCTCATAGCACACTGTCTGTGAGAATGTTTCAACTTGTACTTCAAGGACAACTTCACCACTTTTCAACGTATCTTCATATAGACCTGCGCAGTGACGTCACCGCCCCTGTTCCAGAAGTGTTTTCCCTATTCATTTGTCTCATAGACTTTTCAAAAATGATTCATATAAAGGCAAAGACAACTCGGGTCGTGACAAATCATGATGACACATACAATCTTTTGGGACAATCAAATCATTTCTAAGATGAAAAACGAAACAAAAAGCTGTTTTTTACTTCTTACTAATTAGATATTATATGATAATATTGTGTTTGTTGTCATGATTTTTCACAACCCGAGTTGGTTTTGTCCGCGGCACAATTGTGTTTTTTTTAACCATTTTTGAAAAGTTTATGAGGAAAATGAATGTTTTTAGTGCTGCTTGTGTTATTCCCCTGTGCAGAGGGAGTAGTTGTTACCATGGCAACCATTTGTCATTTGCTCAACCAGTCATGCTTAAAATCTTGTACAAGTATCATGTGTATAAAAGAAAGGAATTATGTTTTGAAATGTTAAAATGATGTACATACGCAGGTGTTGGGGAAAGAGTTAATATATAATATATAGTTAAGTAATATATATAACTTCAGAGACTGGAAGTACAGAGAGTAGGATACAGTATGAGTACAATGTAACACACTCACATTGTGACACATGGTGACCTTGTAGATCACATTATGACAAAAATTGTGAGCTTGGAGAAAATTGACCAGAGTAAATTCACCTCACTATCCATCGAGTAGAACTAGTTTATTTTCTCTAGTATTTCTCTCATAGTGACTTTTGGGTAATATACACACCTAGTACTAGGAAAAATGTGATAGCCTTGCCTCTGTGGTAGCTTTATGTGTGTTATCACTCAATTTATGATCACATGGCAAAGTTCTACTGTTTTAAAAATCTGAATTGATCATTCTACTTAAAACTGATGGTTCTCTCTTATTATCAAACCTATCTCAGTCAGAAAATAGTTGAAATAAAGCTCAGGCTATATATACCGTATTGTTCAGAAAGGTTGTTAAAATCAGAACCTCTTGAAATGTTTTCTTTTATAGGCAGTGACAACATAGTGCCATTCAGTGCTTAATTTGTAACTCGGGAGGTGCGGAGCGCGCGTGCATGTGTGTGCATGTGCGCACGCCCGCGAAAAGTTGTTTTTTGGGCAGAATATTGTGTGGCGTGTCGCGCGCGCGTGCGTGCGTGCGTGTGTGTTGCACTACTATGCCACACACAGCCGATGCACAAGCTCAATCCGTAGCGAAATGTGCTTGTGTTTTCAGAGAATCGGGACCACAAAATGTAAGGAGTAAGGACCCATAAGGGGTCCGTCCTTTTCCTAGGTACCTTTATAGCGATCATAATCCGTAGCGAGGGGGAGACTAGCCAGCTAACAACGTGGGAGAACTGTGAAGTGTGAACTGTGTGAGCCATAGCAAATCCCCCCCCCCCCCCCCCCCCGACTCTCGATATAAATGCTGGGAATAAGCCCCATAGCTGGGAAGGACGACTAGTACCAGATCTATGCCTAGTACTGTGGCTGTACGGGTATCCTAGCAACGACAGTAATGAACGAGGCTGGATCGGTCTCTGCAGGTGGGGGAGCGCAGTGACAGCTCACGGACGCAGCCTGAACGCATGTGGACCATGGGGGAACGCATTTGGCCCAAGCCGGAACGCATTTGGCCCAAGCCGGAACGCATTTGGCCCATAAATTAAGCCCTGGTGCCATTACATTAAGATGTACTTCGGTTTTCTTGAAAGAAAAGTTTGTACATAACCTAAAGATTGTAATTCATATAATAGTGTAGTGTAATAGGCAAAATGTTTACATTTTATCAAACATGAATATCACTGGGGGGAGAGGCATTCTGTGACTGTGAAGTAGTCACACTCACATTCTGGCCTGATGGGCTGGATGAATTATCGTTGCCATCAAAACGTATATGTTGTACGATTACGGTCATAAGACATCCAGGAATGCGAAAATGTGCGACAGCACATACAGTGTGTGTGTGTGTGTGTGTGTGTGTGGTGTGTGTGTGTGTGTGGTTGTGTGACAGAGAGACAGACAGACAGACAGACAGACAGACAGACAGACAGACAGACAGACAGACAGACAGACAGACAGACAGGACAGGAGAAGCACGCTGACAACCTTTTGCATCTAGTCCCCTCATGCAGCAAAATAATCCATAAATAATTCCATATTGTTTTACAAGTCTGTGCATTATAGTAGCCTATATTGCTAGCAGAGTAGCCAGAAGTTAGAACAAGTCTCTGGGTTCAGTCTAAATCCACCACAGTCTTCAGCAACATTGATTACAGCTGTGTCGATCTCTAGAGTTACATGGCAAACTGTGTTATTATGCTCTCCCGGTTGTGCTAATTGAGTGATCATTCTTAGGTGCAGGTTTTATAGGTCACCACTTTTGGTGTGACATACACACCTCACAGACGTTTTTGTTTACATGTGATTAAGAGAACAATTATTATGAACTACAGCCTACATTTATGTGTGTACAACAAATTATGGCCTACTTGATATAACTGAAAGATAAAAAGTCATTGCAAATGCAATCAAGACTATATATTTTTTTTCTTCAACCTTCCCTACAATATATCCTACATGAGCAGTTTGTTGCCATATCCCTTTTCTTTTGGCCTTTTAATTCAAGGCATTCCTTGAGAGTATTCATAACATTACCTGAAGTTTAACTCTCTCTCTCACAATATTCATAATTTCTAGCTTTTAAATACAGATACCGATATTTTCCGATATGAAATTTGAATGCTTTTATAGGACGATAAAATCGGTGAGGCCGATAATCAGGCGCGTATTTTACGCCGGTGCCGCCGGTGCGGTGCACCAGGCCCAGGCCCCTTGGGGGCCTACTGAGAGGGAAGGGGGGAAAAGAAAAGAAAGGCCGCTGACAGCGGGCCCTGCGACTGTTATGGACTGTGGCCTGGTCGTTAGGGGGTTAAACCTGAGAGTGGGCGGGGGCTTAGCAGTGGGAGGGGTAATGATATTGTCCAATCAAATTGGTACTGTGAGCTGTCACTCACGTGTGATGTGTTGTTCTGATGTCAGTTCCTCTTAAAACAAATCAAAAAAAAAAAAAAAAAAAAGTGTCAACTACAAAAAAAAAGCGCGAGTGGGTTGAATTGAAGCATCGGCGTAGCATAGTGTCATGTTCAAAGAAAAGTCATGAAAGTGGTTCCAAAGGCGAATGGAAAGAGAGCAGTCGGCAGCGGGAAGCGTAAATGAAGCTAAAATGACCAAATTGGACAAGTTTGTATCAGTATCGGCTCTCCTGCTGCACCTGCAGCCCCACGGCACCGGGCACTAGCAGCTACCCAGATCCTGCCTCATAGAGCGGCGACACGCTGGACTCGAGTTGCCAACGAGTTCAGCAACACAAACCGCCCTGTGACAGTTCTCCACGCGGCCACGCACGGACACCGGGTCGGTGAAAATGAATGTCCCCGCGCGGCGGCCGCGTTGCAGATAATGAACCCCGAATCCCAGCACAGATTGAGGATTATACGACATGACACCGCCATACCGATAAGACAAAAGCTTTATAATAGCAACTAGTCCGTAGGCCTGCCGGACGTTTCTCAGAGACAACAAAAAAGTCTTTCTCTGAAAAATACATCTCCACTACCGTAAATGACCTTCTAATGAGTGAGTACACAGTCACATTCATTAATGCGGTCAGTTTGCTGTCTTTGTAAATCATGTAATGTGCTGTGTTCTTGATGCTTGTTGCTTATACTGTGGAAGTGCATACCAGCTTTGTTGGCGTTGGATATAATGTGAATGTGTGAGTGTAATAGTTTGGGGAGCCCAGGTCAGGGCAGGCTGTTGGATATTAGTAATGGTGGAGGATAGAGATAGAGCTTGGCATCTGTCCATGTTGTTATGGTTCTGAAAATGCTGCGTGCGTGTGTGTGTGTGTGTGTGTGTGTGTGTGTGTGTGTGTGTGTGTGTGTGTGTGTGTGTGTGTGTGTGTGTGTGTGTGTGTGTGTGTTTCATGGCCATTTGCCAATAAAGATCAATGAAAATGAATGGAATAATTGTGTAGCCAGGCACGTTTGTTAGTCTACTGTATACAGTATAGCTGTAGTGTGTGTTTGTGCGCGCACATGCGTAAGAGTTGCTCGTTTATGGCAATGATAGGGGCCTACAAAATATTCTTGCACCAGGGCCCATCCTCAGCTCGTTTCGCCAGTGCCGATAATATTGGGCAACAACAAAATAAAGATATAAATAAATGGCTAGTAGGTTAGCTGCTTAGTTGCCAACATAATCCATGATGGTGAAATGTCACCTTAGTGAAAAAGTGGATAGTGAAATGAAAATGTGTGTACATCGTGTGTTAATGTAGCTCTCAAGAGAATTGTGTGCGGGTATGTGCTTGCATGCGTGTGTGGCAGACATTTTCTCAGCACTGCTGCTGGGGTTGTGCTGACATTTTCTTTTAGTTTCACTTATTTTTTTTTAAATGCTAGCCAGGCTGACGCTGAGGCTTGTTACAGAAACCATGTCACACCACACTGTTAATGGGCTGCTATGCCTGAAGGGCTTTACGTATGACACGACGATAGTTGATCTCATAGCACACTGTCTGTGAGAATGTTTCAACTTGTACTTCAAGGACCACTTCACCACTTTTCACGTATCTTCATATAGACCTGCGCAGTGACGCCACCACCCCTGCTCAAAAGTGTTTTCCCTATTCATTTGTCTCATAGACTTTTCAAAATGATTCATAATAAAGATGATTACGCCGCGACAAAGACAATTTGGGTCGTTACAAATCACATACAATCTTTTGGGACAATCAAATTCATTTCTAAGATGAAAAATGAAACAAAAAGCCGTTTTTTTACTTCTTGCTAATTAGATATTATATGATAATATTGTGTTTGTTGTCATGATTTTCACAACCCGAGTTGGTTTTGTCCGCGGCGCAATTGTGTTTTTTATTAAACATTTTTGAATGTTTTATGAGGAAATGAATGGGGAATCCACTTCTGGAACAGTGGCGGTGACGTCACTGCACAGGTCTATAATAGGTCCTGACTAATGTACATGAGTAAATACCACTATTTGTTTGTACTTTGTCTGTGTTTCACAGGAGGGCTATGGTCAGTTCAGAAACCTGTCTTCCAGTGATATCATCAATACGTAATTGAATCCAATCAAATAGAAACTCCAGGCTTGATATTCCTGAAAAATGTGCAATTTGTTACTGTTTGCCTGCCTTGTCTATTTGCACTGTGATAGTGTAGTGTTTCAACCTTGTCCTGTCCTCCATCTTAGGCCGCAGCACTTTAGCAAAATAATAGGCCTACCTAAAGTAGTTGCTGTGTGTGTGTGTGTGTGTGTGTGTGTGTGTGTGTGTGTGTGTGTGTGTGTGTGTGTGTGTGTGTGTGTGTGTGTGTGTGTGAGTGTGTGAGTGTGTGCGCGTGCCGTGCGTCGCGCGAGAGTGACAGAAGATGTCTCTCTGTTTCTCTATAATAGCGCATGTATGCTACACGTCTCAAACATTTCACCCATTGTGTACAGTATGTAGCCTGGCTATTCCTGTGTGTGTGTGTGTGGCATGCAGGGGGGGGGGGGGGGGGGGGGGGGGGTGCTTCCTGTGTCAGTCTTGCGTTTGTATCTCAGCATCCTGCATGTGTGTGATGTCAATAAAGGGGAATGGTTCCACAAAAAATAAAAATCAAGTTGTGTTTCACAATGTTAATGTTTTTTTTTTCAGACCTCCATTTCTAGGAAAACAGAGAATGGGGATTTTTTTTTTGTATCATGTCCAGTCCACACAACATCTGTAATGTACAGTATATTAATGGCAGTCTTAACATCTGCAGTTAGAGTGAATATGGTAATTACTGTATCTTGTCACGTTTTGTTAGTCGTGTCACTTCCTGTTTTCAGTGCTGCTTGTATGCATGTTATTCCCTGCAAGAGAGGAAGTGGTTGTTACCATGGGAAACCGTCCCAGGCTCAAGCAATCATGCTATTTGCAAAAAACAAACAAAAAACAACAAACAAACAAAAAAAGACGTTTTTTACTTCTTGCTAATTAGATATTATATGATAATATTGTGTTTGTTGTCATGATTTTTCACAACCCGAGTTGGTTTTGTCTGCGGCACAATTGTGTTTTTTTATTAACCATTTTTGAATGTTTTATGAGGAAAATGAATGGGGGAATCCACTTCTGGAACAGTGGCGGGTGACGTCACTGCACAGGTCTATAATAGGTCCTGACTAATGTACATGAGTAAATACCACTATTTGTTTGTACTTTGTCTGTGTTTCACAGGAGGGCTATGGTCAGTTCAGAAACCTGTCTTCCAGTGATATCATCATACGTAATTGAATCCAATCAAATAGAAACTCCAGGCTTCATATTCCTGAAATTGTGCAATTTGTTACTGTTTGCCTGCCTTGTCTATTTATACTGTGATTAGTGTAGTGTTTCAACCTTGTCCTGTCCTCCATCTGAGGCCACGTTTACACGGAGACGCTTGCGAGTAAAGACGATAAAATATTTTATCAGAAGTGCCTTTCGTTTATATGGTGACGGCGTTTTTTGGGCTTGACGACGCAAAAATCTCAAACCACCCTTGAAAGTGGAAAAGTTGTACACGCTCCAGCACAGCGTCTCCGCCTAAACAGGCCAAGACGCAAAACTGGCTGTTCTGCTC
>JBBWWP010000137.1:0-11589 GCA_039105355.1 Benthosema pterotum | reverse complement strand
TACTGTTTTTCTGAAGTGGGCGTCACGGTTCTCAAGTGGTTAAACAGCTCTTTTTTTCCTTTTGCACGGAAAGCCCTCGTTTGTTTCAACACCGCGTTGGTCCATTAGTTGCCGTTTCATAAACTGTGTCATCGTCTGTTTCTAGTGGGACTGAGTGTGAATAACCACACACTCAAACTCCACACTGACTGACAGGGCCTTTTGGTGTGCCAATATACTGTAACAGGCTGAAAAACAAGACATGGTGATATCATGAGCTTCTAGAGCAGTGTTTTCCCAACCATTTTGATCCCAGGGCCCACTATTTATTCAGCATTTCTGCCATGGACCACCATTTGATGACATTTTCACCGCACAGACCCAAAAGTAAAGATTTATTTTGCTTTTGTCCACAATTCCAGGCTGGATTTTGCAAACAAAACAAGCAAACATACAGTAAATCAAAATGATCATTCGTGTATACATTCTGTAATTGTCTAGACTTCTTAATTAAGTGGTGCTAATTTACATGATGAAAATTTTAACTCTTGAGAGTTACACTCTCAAGAGTTATATCTTGCTAACCAACTTTTCAGCTGGTTAACCAACTTAGCTGGGGACCACCTGGAACCTTCTCAAGGACGACTGGTGGTCCGTGGACGAAGGATGTGCTAATTAGAAATAGGTCAACAACATAAAGCAAGTTAGTTTTTTGATTCATTTACTTTCACTGTGTGGCCCCCAGTGACCCTGCCAAAAATGACCAGAACTACTTCATATTTCACCAAAACCAGAGCAGAACTCCCACCATGGAAATCAATTAATACAGTTGACACCACCATATTAATGGCAAGTATTTCATACAACTTAACATAACAAAATCCGGACTATCCCTTTAAGACATATGCGGGTAGACAGTGCGTACACACACATACATGCACACGCACACGCGCACACACACAAAATCAGAGTACCTGAAGACTCCACCTATTACTCTCTCTCTCTCTCTCTCTCTGTCTGGGGGATGACAGACTTCTTTGGAGCCCCCCCCTCCCCCCCTCCAGAGGGACTGTTTTTGTTTTCTTCTCTTTTGAAGTGCTGATTTAATCCTCACTAGGATGCTTCATGTAGCCAGGTGTAGCCTATCCTTGTCTCACTATGTGTCTTCTCAGTGTGTTTGCGTCTGTGTGTTTGTCAGTCTTTGTGTGTAGTACACAATTGCCATATGAACACACAAGTGCGTGTGTGTGTGTGTGTGTGTGTGTGTGTGTGTGTGTGTGTGTGTGTGTGTGTGTGTGTCAGAGATTGCCCCAAATGCCGCTGATATAAATGAAAGGCGCAGAGAGTTTGCCCTCCTCCCAAACACCCTACAAAGCAGCGTCGTCCCCATAAACAATGCATGCCCCGCTTCCTTTGACACACTGTACACCTGTACAACACACAGGGCGCACAAAGGAGTCGACTAGGAAAACGTCTGGCTAAGGTGAGCTATATCCAGAGCCATTGTTCCTCCTCCAAATCTCAGTTGTTGTTGTTGTTTTTGTTCTTCTAATGGCGTACGCTACGGTATGCCCTCCTCCTACCGTGCTGAAATCTACAACAATAAAACCACGAGAGCGGGAGTTTGACACCAGAGCTTAAGTTGTTATGCCCTTTAGTAGGACTTGGATCAGAAGCGGGACAAATAATGGCACTAACATTGGGTTGTTTGAACCTGCTACAATAGATCTAGATAGGCTCTAGCTTGCCAAACACATATACCTGTTCTACTGCTATAGGGAAAAGTGAATATACTGTATACTATACAGTATATACATACCTATACATACATACACATACTGTATATATACAGTATACAAACACACATTCAATCATACAGTTCAACACAGCCAGATAACCCTCAGTAAGAATAGCGATATATTGAAATATCTATTTTTTTTGCCCACCCCTCTTTAAATTGGAAATTATTCACAAGAAATATTTTTTTTCTTTTGGTTTGTTAAATATGTTTTAAGGATGCAGGATGGATGGATACTTTTACTCAGGTAAAACATTAATGGCTCCATTTTCATCATGCAATAATCCCCTTATGCCTAACTTCGTTTTTTACTATTTTGAAAAATCTTTTGGAAGAGTTCAACATGCCAATCTGTTCACACATTGGGAGCTTGTAGACTGCCATTTTAACTATTGTAAAAATGTTTTATTATATATATTTTATTTTTTAAGTCGAAGAAGTTAAAACGAAAATCTAGGCCTGAGCGTTCTTTCTCCAGCACAGCTGCTGATGTGAACGCTCCAGCGCTGCTGTCCAGGGGCGTCGGACTGGACCAGTGAGTAGTAGTTAGCGTTATGTGTTTGCAGAGAGTGGAGCAGCAGTTGACCAACACTCAGCATCAGCGTGTTTACAAGTTCACGCCTCCAACAGGCGGCCCGAGGGTCGGCAGGCGGCGGCTCTCTCCTCCGGCTCTCTACCTCCTACCTGCCTGTGTCAAATGTGCTGGTCTGAGTCTTGCATAAATCCAGGTTGTTCTCATTTGTCTTGCACCCATGATGGATCGCAAGTCAGTTGCCTCTCCATATGCTATCTAAGCACGGTACCCTCCCCATGCACACACCACACACACCGCCCCTCTGCCTCTCTCACATACAACAATGAGTGACGCTGGCTTGCGGTGTGGAGGGATCGAGGGAGAAGCAAAGAGAAAAGGGGTCCGGTCACTGGTGTGCAAGCAAACTATTGGCCTGCATTAGCCCTGCCAGAGGCTAATGGTTAAAATAGCACTTCACCTCTCCCCTCTTTGGCGTCCCAGGACCCCGTAACGGCTTCGCACGCTACTAACACTGTAGTATCCACCTCCCCCAAACCCCCCCAACCCCAGCTGGACGCCATGACAGATGAGGCCGGCGTAAGGTTGTTTAAAGGTTGTAGCTAGCATTAATTATTCAGTAGCAACCAAACAATAGGGTTGTCTTGTGTCAGGCGCGGCGCTACGTGAGCTAGCAAACACCTGCTAGCTAGCCGCCCAGTGGCACAGGATTACCCTGCCTAGGCCCCTGCCAGGAGGGCAAAACACCTTGATTTAGGAAAACAGGCCGCTATTTATAAAAGGGCAAGTGTGCGCCTGTGTGTGTGTGTCTGTGTGTTTAACCGATTTAATCCTGGCACTAGATTCCAGTTTCTGACATGAGATTCTAATTTCTGACACTAGATTCCAGTTTCCGATGCCAAATTCTAGTTTTTGACGCTAATTCTAGTTTCCCACACTAGATTCTAGTTTCTGACACTAGATTCTAGGTTTTGCTGTTAGATTGTATTTTCTGACACTACATTCTAGTTTCTGGCACTAGTTTCTAGTTTTTGTTGCTAGATTGTATTTTCTGACACTACATTATACTTTCTGACACTAGATTCTAGTTTCTGTCATTAGATTCTATTATCTGACACTACATTCTAGTTTCGGATACTAGATTCTAG
Source organism: Benthosema pterotum (assembly GCA_039105355.1). Classification (NCBI taxonomy): domain Eukaryota; kingdom Metazoa; phylum Chordata; class Actinopteri; order Myctophiformes; family Myctophidae; genus Benthosema; species Benthosema pterotum. Next base: position 8,132 of record JBBWWP010000137.1, on the reverse strand, counting down.
TTTCTGATGCTCTGATTCTAGTTTAAAAAAAAAGTTCCTGTGTCAGTGATGCTCAACATATTTCAAGCCAAGGACCCCAGAAACAACTCTAACACTAACACTATCCCCCAGAAGCAAAGATTGGAATTAAAAATGTTTGCTTCCTCTGATATAGAAAGATTGCGGCACATTTCCAAGATTTTTTCAATAATAGCAGACCTACAAGCTCATAGGGCGCACTATGAGCTTGTAGATCTGCTATTTTTCAATAGCTAAAGTCACCAGAACGCGTACAAGCACAAAAAGGCTTAAAAGAGGAGGGAGTTGCGGCTGGCTCTCGGGGGCTACAGCCTCTACTACCGGCGCTTGCGATGATCGATGTGGCCATTTGTCGGGAGTTGCCCAGGAGAGCAGAACACCCACTTAAATGATGTATTGTTGGCAGAGTTATTTATGATGCCGGCCCACTTTGCTGCGCTCGGCGAGGGGCCCGCCAGCCCGCACGCCGCGCGGCGGGTCGTGTTTGACACGGACGACCGAGGAGTGGAACACGGCGGAGTACGCGCGGCGACGCTGACCTGACCAGCACCCGCGGCCGCCGCCGCAGCCTCTCTCTCTCCCCGTTTTTAGAAAGCTCCTGAAAAGGAAAGGTGACGTGTAACTCCTGATGTCGCGCGTGTGTGGCGGTTGAACAGAGGAGGGGCGGAGGTTGACAGTTGTCGGTGTTGGTGAGTGGGCGGGACTTTGACAGTGATGAAGTCGAGCATCTGCCACCTGAGTTTGTACGTGTGTTGGGGAGAAGGAGGAGACGCGTGTCGGAACGCAGAGCCCGAGTAGGGAGTTGAAGCAGGGGGTGATGGAGATGGTGGAGGAGGAGGAGGATACGGGACCCGCTGCGGCGTCGCAGAGGAGATCGAAAAAATAACGGAGAGGAAGTGAGTTAAAGGCAGATTGAGAGAGAGAGACACACAGACATTCAGCCGAGGATATGTTGTTGAGAATGCCCTTTGCGGGGTTACATTTGTGTTACATTTGTGCCATGGTCCACTCGTACACAGCCGAACTTGCACAGGTTTGATTGTGTACAAGCAGTGAACAGAAGACTAATGGCACGGTAGCATCAACCTCACAGGACACCCGGGAGGCTCTTTGAAATGCTAATCCCGGAGATGCAAACGTCTCGTCTCATTCTAAAGCCACCGTGTCACTTCCCAGGTGGGTGTGTGACAGAGTGCCCTCGGGGACGCCTGCTAGTGATGCCAGCCGGGCTCCCCGCCACCCCCACCCCACCCATCTCCCCAAAACACAGCCACCCACCCACCCACCCACCCCCACAATTGCCACAACACGGTTGATACAAGATAGACAAGCTTGTCCCACATTTGAGGACAGAGACTACACTCAGTGCAAGTTCACGTGACGTGAGTGACCTTGTCAATGTTTTTTCGGGGACAGTGTTTCGCTGACACTATTTTGTGTCATCTATTTAGATTGTTTTTATTTAGACAATGCGACTCTGAAGATTATCTCACAAATAGCATGAGCATGCGCCACAATCTGTGGAAGAACTTTTAGTTTGAACTTTGACGAGATCAATAGTGTAAAACACTGCTTTGTTTACAGTATACTATATAGTACTGTATTATACTATTTCAAATATACAAATAGGTGAGATTTGGCAAGTGTAACAGATACTGTTGTGTTGTGTAGCATATTCGTAGTTTTCCCATTTTGAAATTATATGGACCATTACTGGTAGCTATCGGTGCAAAGTCTATCGGGTGTGTTATTACATCTGTGTGTATGTGTGTTTGTGCATGTGTACGTGTGTGTGTGTGTGTGCGTGCGTGTGCTGTTCATACATCTATTCCACCTTGCGTGTATGAACAGTGCGTCTCTATCTGGCGCGTGATAAGTGTGCATAGCTGCCCCTGTCGCTCACAGGGGGGGACTTATAGGAGACCAGGCTTCAGCCTCCCACTCCCCACTTGATGTGTGAGGTGGTCAGGAGAAGGTAAACACGGGATGGCAGCCCCCCCCCCTACACCCCCTACCCGATCGATCCCACTCTCATCAGCTCCCACCCTCGGGGAGGAGGGGGAGCCCACCACCACCACCACACCACGGCCGGAAATTGATTGGTGCCAGCTCCCACGGGAGCACCGCGGAGAAGGGCTGGAAAAATCGCGCCTCATTAAATGAGGAGGGGTGGTAGAGGGGGCAGTAGGGGCAATGGGCTAACTTGGCTTTGACTCCGGGGGTGGACACAGTGAGCGGTGCGGGTCGACAGCGGGGGCTAATGTGTAGTTAGTGCGTCCGTCACCTGGAGAGATGACAGCCAGTGCCACAGGGGAGCCACTAGCAACTAGCACACACGCGCGCACACACACACACACACACACACACACACAACACACACACACACACACACACCACACTAGTGCCGTCTCAGAGAAAAAACTGCCCATAACAACCACTCTCTCTTCCTCCTCCTTTTTTTTTCGATCCGTCTTGCCGGATAGGACAGGCTGGCATTTAGTTCCGAAGTCCCTTCTCGTTTTACTCACAGCTGGGAAGCGGGGGTCCTCCTCCTAAATGCCACATACATAGTCACCCCGGACCACCCACCCACCCGGTCACCTCGCACGGAAGGTGAGCGCTTTGTGGCCGGCCGTCGCCCGGCTCTGTGAGCCGCGGGTGGTCAGCTGACCATGTCGCTTCAAAGCACCTACCTAAAGGACAGACTGACAACCAGAGAGAACACAGAAGAAGGGACGGACGGACGGACAGGCCGACAGAGAGACAGAGGATGTCCAATAACTCTGCACGATGCTTTGCAGTGCTTTGTTGTGTGTTTGAGCTGTAGTGATCGAAGGGGAGAGTAGTGGAGTCACAGCTGCTGGAGACGCCATAATGCCTGACATTTCTTTGAAGGCAGGATTGTATGGAGTGATTACCGGTGTGCGGTACAGTACGGTACAGTACCGGGGGGCCGGGGTATTCTCCTAGACATGCCCCCACAGTCCCCGCGTGTCAGCCCCACTGTGATCAGAGCCCTGTGGGTATGAATGGTACAGTGGGATGGTGATCCCATGCTGGCACTGTTCGGACTGGCAGTCTGTCTAAATGCTACCAGGTTGAACTCTGCTCATGAACAAACCGCAATGACTGATATTGCTGTCTACACGATATTGTCACTGATTTCACCGTAATCAGTGTAATCAGTACAGGGTACAGTCAAATAGCCCCGCCCACTCAGGTCTTCCACTGCTGTGCCAAAAAAATGGCAACTAAAAAAAGACGGGTGAAGCAGACTTTTGTTTTGATGGGCCGATGGCGTGGAACAACCTCCCATACCTTCAGGCAGCCTCTGTAGACATTTTTAAAGCACAGCTCAAGACCTACTTCTATGCACTTGCTTTTAAATGACTTTTTCACTGTATTGATTTGATCATTTTAAATGTTTTATGCCATATTCTCTATTGCTATGTAAAGCACTTTGAGCTGCATTTTATGTCATGAAAGGTGCTATAAAATAAAGTTGATTATTATTAAATATAAATGTAATCAGTACCAGGGGGTTTCTGCACACTGGTGGGCCAGTGTGGGGCATATTCACATATTCACGCAAAAAAATGTGTGGGTATAATTGAGCTATTCCAGACCTATCTGCTGACAAGCAGCTGATTCAGTCTGGCTTTAGCCCAATCCACTAGTTAGAGAAAGAGAGAGAGAGAGCTGACCTCGTTGTGGATCTCCTCTTGGTGCTGCAGGGTGGAGGGCAGCAGGGACAGCAGGCTGTGAGAGCCTGTCTCTGGGTCTGTGAGCAGGTTGGACAGAGCCTCCTGGCAGCGGGCCTGGATGTAGTCCAGAGTCCCCCTGGAGCACTGGACGGACACACAGACACACACACACACACATCAATACAAAAATACATACATCACTGCACACACAGTCAAATAGCAGATCTAAAAAAAGAGGAGCGTGGCAATAAGCATGCCTACGCGTAGAGAGTTATCTAGTACCTCAGTAAACCACAAACCTATCATTAGTCTAAACTACTGTATATGTAAATATACATATATCTAAAAAGGACCGTATGGTCGCCAAGGCTAGTTGAGTCTTCACATTACGGCGTAAACTTTGGGTCTGTGTGTGCCGTTCATGCGCCGGTATCAGAGCAGGGAGCACTATAGTGTTATCGTGTGGACTAGGCCTTAGGCAGGTCAGTCATCATGACTGCTGCTGCGTCGCTGCTCACCTCGGCCACCCGGTGTGTGTACAGCTGAAACGTGCCGTGTCCCCGGCAAGAACACAATGCTGATGAGTCCTGTTCAGGTCATCTGGAGGGGAGGGGAGGGGAGGGGATGGAGACAAAGTGAGTGAGTAAATAACATGGTTATAGTACAGTGGTTTTCAACCTTTTTCATACCAGGGCCGACTATTTATTCACAATTTGGGGGCCACGTGATCACCATTTGATGACATTTTAGCCCCGCAGACAGACTCCAAAACTAAAGATTTCTTTTGCTTTTCCCCACAATTCCAGGCTGGATGTCGGGAGGGAAACAGTCAAAGAAAACAAGCCAGTCAAACAATACAGATCAAAATGACCATTAATCTTTACATCGTCTAGTTGTGTAGACTTGGGCGAATTCAGATGGTGAATATTTTAACTCTTGAGAGTGTAAACATTTTTACGCTCTCAAAGAGTTACATCTGGTTAAACAAGTTTCCATAATTTAGCCCGAGGACCACCTGGAATCCTCTCAGGGACCATTGGTGGTCCCTGGTGATCCTGTTCTAGTACACAAAAATCTAACACCATGATTCCCATGATCCTGTCACGTACAGTATATTGTCTGACAGAAGCGTGCACCGACCGGCTCTCTTCCAATTTTAATTACCAAGAGTCAATCTGTCAAGATGGCAGCCGCATACTAACAAAACATTTGTCCGATACCACAGGGGGGACTTAGTTTTTTCTGTTTGGTTCCATGTGTTTCTTTGTGTGCGTAGACTGTTCCACGGCTCTGTTGTTATTTGCTTCGCACCGATAATTAATTTAGTGGTGACAGAGCTGTCATTCACCGGGATGTACAGTACACACACACACGTGCAATATTCACGCTACCCGCCCTAAGCGAGAGAGAACACCCAGTTAATGCCCGTGATTTGAAAGTCAAACAGCTTCCTATGATTTGGGAAGAGGATATTATTGTTTGGTAGGAGAGGGGGGAGGATACTCCCACCTCACCCCCCCCCCCAAAAAAGAACGAAAAAGACCTGCTGCCACAAACAAAACAACTTGCTGGGGTGTTTTTTTTTTCCTTTCCTTTTCTTTTTTCTTTTTTTTCCACCTTCACCCCACTTGATGAGATTGTGAGGGATTAGGTCTCCGGGCAGAATTACTCACCATCTTTTAAAAACTGTTTATATCCAATAACAAATTATCTCCATCAATCTGCTGCCTTTACTTGCCACGTCTTGACGTCTCGCCGGGGACCGGCGCGAGGGCGGAGGGAGGAGAAGGCAAACTCGATAACTGTAATAAATATTTATCTTTCTCTCAACCCCTACGCCTGCTGCCACTTGTCCTTTTTTTCCAGGAAGCAGGCTTTTAAATATATTGGGTCAAGTCTTTTTCTCTAGCAACAACCCCCTCTCCACCACACCACCACCCCCCGCCCTGTGCATTGGGAGCTGGGCAATCTGATTACAGTACAGGCCAGTGTCAAGACTTGCATTGTTCTTTTTTAACCGCACAAATTCCATTTGGGTGGAAATAACGCTGATTCAATTTGCCTCCAGCAGCTCCAGACATTAGCGGTTCAAAGGGCCAGCTGGTGACAAATGGCGCTGAAAAAGAAATGATGGTGTCCCGTGGTCAAACCGTGTCCCTTTTGTTAGTTTCCTTAAAGAAACAACAAAATAAATACCACAAGCGACTTATCTCAGCGCGCAACGTCACCAAAATACCGCAGTGCTTTTTTTAAAACGCCTGTGTTGCTGACAGCTGCCACGTGTCTGACGTCGAGAATGGCCAAGGCGGTGAGGAAGTGTCTGAGGCGTTTCCATGTGTAAATATGCTTGTGTGTGCATGCATGTGTGTGTGTGTGCGTGCGTGCACGTGTGGGCGTACACAGGGTGCTATCGGAGAGCAGCAGTCGGTCTCTCAAGGGCACGCTCACTAAATGGAGCATAAATCCCCATTGATCCGCGACACTCCAGTCCCATTACAATGGCCTGCTCAACAACCTCCCCATCACTCCATTATGGCGGCTCAAAGTGACTGTCTTCTTGCTGTAAATCTCAAGCCGCTATATAAGGAGGGCGTCAGACTCGGACCATCCTTTCTAGATAAAGACTAGATACAGTTATGGCTGTGGTGAGATTAAACCCTTGTATCTTCTAAATGTCAACATGTCGCGTCGTCACAACAACAGTTCACTGGTCGTGATTGATGAGCGGACATTCTTTTTTTTTAGTAGGGTAAGACCAGAGTGGTGACAACTCCTTATCACTCTAAGGGCCTACTGTATAGTCACAATGTATAGTCAACTGTATAGTCACAACTGTATAGTCAACAACTGTATAGTCACAACTGTATAGTCACAATGTGTATAGTCACAACTCCTTATCACTCCAAGGTCCTACTGTATAGTCACACACAGAGCTTCTGTTGTCTTGTTAACACTATCAGGGTAAACACCATTGGCACAACACAGAGTCTTTGCTGCACTTTTAAAAGGCCCCAAACATTTCAAATCAGATACACTCATTAATCATGGTTAAAAATATGTAAAAAACAAAAAACAAAAAATGTATCCGTCATCTGTGTCCTTGTAGCCACATATAAGAGATTTTCCGTATCTTTCGGTCTTGTGTGTAAACAGTGGCTAGCATTGTTGAAAGTCGCAACACTCACTTTGCACCAACTGGTTCTCGTACGGTTTAGCTTGAGACCCGAAGGAAACATTCTGTGTCTCCCCAGAACACTAAAGGAGTTAAAATAGCAGATATACAAGCACAAAACGTCATAACACACTGATTGCCATTGACGAGATTCACAACAATTTTCCCCCAATGTCATATTCTGCTATCGAATCCCTTGAAATAATCCTGAAAAATCACACCTGTGTGAAGTGAGCAGTGCAACTTACATGAGGAAAATAATTATTGATCCCCTGATGATTTTGTAAGTTTTCATGATTAGAAAGAAATGAACACTCTGTCATTTTTATGGTACTTTTATTTAACCATAGTGGGCGGGAACCCCTAGTGGTTAGTTTTACCCTAGTTGACGGGAACACCAATATGCGTTCTTTACAGTATGTACAGTATCAAAAATGTCAAAATTTGGTGATGTACACAATAATTGAGTTTTCCAGTACACTTAGGTTAGTATATCAGAGACATGTTTTGACATGGGATTAGTCTACAATGTGGTAAACAAATAGGAGACAGAATATGAACAAAAATGTCCTAAGAAAATAATATTTAAAGGTTTTAAAATTAATTTGCGTTAGAGCTCGTGAAATAAGTATTTTGATCCCTAAGCACACCTGACTTAGTACTTAGTGGAGAAACCCTGTTGGCAGCACGGAAGTCAGATGTTTCTGTAGTTGGTCACCAAGTTTGCGCACATCTCAGGAGGGATTTTGGCCCATCCTGGTTGGTTGGATCTTCTCTCCAAATCCTGAAGGTTTCGAGGCCGTTGCTTGCCAACTAGAAGCTCAAGCTCCCTCCTTAGATTTTCTATAGGATTAAGGTCTGGAGACTGGCTAGGCCACTCCATGAGCTTAATGTGCTTCTTCAAGACGCATCTTTAGTGCTCTGGCTGAGGGAAGGAGGTTCTTGTCCAAGATGTTGCAGTGATGTCTCCATCCATCGGCCACCATGCAGTGAAGTTGCCCTGTACCCTTAGCAGAGAAACAGCCCCAAGGCATAATGTTTCCACCTCCATGCCTGACGACGGCCATGGTGTTGTTGTTATTGATTTGAAGCATCTGGGACCACAGTCACCAAGAAAACCATTGGTAACACAGTACACCATAACGGATTGAAATCCTGCAGTGCCCAGCCATGTCCCTCTGCTCAAGAAGGCGAATAGAGGCCGCTAAAGTTCACCAATGAACACCTAAATGATTCAG
>JBBWWP010000136.1:0-11649 GCA_039105355.1 Benthosema pterotum | reverse complement strand
AAAACAACTGGAAACGCTCCAACATGTTCCCAGACTCTCTAAAACACCGCTGGACAACGCTCATGTCCCAGACTCTCTAAAACACAATGGACAACGCTCCACATGTCCCAGACTCTCTAAAAACACACTGGACAACGCTCCACATGTCCCAGACTCTCAAAACACACTGGACAACGCTCCACATGTCCCAGACTCTCTAAAACACACTGGACAACGCTCCACATGTCCCAGACTCTCTAAAACACACTGGACAACGCTCCACATGTCCCAGACTCTCTAAAACACACTGGACAACGCTCCACATGTCCCAGACTCTCTAAAACACCGTGGACAACGCTCCACATGTCCCAGACTCTCTAAAAACACACTGGACAACGCTCCACATGTCCCAGACTCTCTAAAACACACTGGACAACGCTCCACATGTCCCAGACTCTCTAAAACACACTGGACAACGCTCCACATGTCCCAGACTCTCTAAAACACACTGGACAACGCTCCACATGTCCCCAGACTCTCTAAAACACACTGGACAACGCTCCACATGTCCCAGACTCTCTAAAACACATGGACAACGCTCCACATGTCCCAGACTCTCTAAAACACCGCTGGACAACGCTCCACATGTCCCAGACTCTCTAAAACACACTGGACAACGCTCCACATGTCCCAGACTCTCTAAACACCGCTGGACAACGCTCCACATGTCCCAGACTCTCTAAAACACACTGGACAACGCTCCACTGTCCCAGACTCTCTAAAATAATAATAATATAATAATCTTTATTTATATAGCACCTTTTCGGATCAAGTCCCAAAGTGCTTCACATGAAACAGCAGCATCATAAAATACAATACAAAACAATAGAACACAATGGAATACAATACAACATACGGCAAGGAAATTAGGAAAAATCTAAAAGTACATGAAACAGCAATGATAAGGGCATTTAAAATGGCAAGGGATTAAAAGCAGCTTTATAAAAATGAGTCTTTAAGAGAGATTTAAAATGTGTCACCGAGCAGCAAGCCTGATCTCCAGGGGCAAGGCGTTCCAGAGAAGAACCGGTGCACGGACTGCGAATGCCGGTCACCTACAGTCTTTTTACGGGCAGATTTAGTTTTTTAAAAGTGCCATACGGCGGATCTGAGGTTGCGAGGAGGCTCATAGGGGTCAAGGAGCTCTGATATGTAGGCTGGAGCAAGGCCAGAACGGGCCTTGACGTAAACAGAAGTATTTTAATCGATTCTGTACGTGACAGGCAGCCAGTGGAGGGTGGCCAGAATGGGTGTAATGTGGTCGTATTTTCTGGAGCCTGTCAAGAGGCGGGCTGCAGCATTCTGGATGAGTTGTAATCTGTTGATGGATTGTTTGGATAGGCAGGAGTATAGAGAGTTACAGTAATCAATCCGGGAGTAGATGAAGGCATGGATTATTTGAGAGATCGGATTGGAAAGAAAGGATTTGATTTGGCTATATTACGGAGGTGAAGGAATGAGGACTGAACAACTTTAGTGATCTGATTTTCCAGGCACAGATCAGAGTCCAGGATGACACCCAGGTTTCTGGCTGTAGAGATTTGATGTTGGGGCGAAGGGGGGCAAGGCTGTTTTTCCAGTAGTGCTCTGTTGGATGGTGATCCGATTAATAATATTTCAGTTTTGGATTCATTTAATTGAAGGAAATTACTTGTCATCCATGCCTTAATGTCGGCAAGGCAAGAGTGGAGTACGGCTAAAATGAGGTGTCGTGAGGGTTGATGGGGAGATAGAGCTGGGTATCGTCAGCATAACAGTGAAAATTGAGGGTTGTGTTTCCGAATAATGTTACCGAGGGGGAGCATGTACAGGGAGAACAGATGGGGCCTAGTATTGAGCCCTGGGGGACGCCGCAATGTAGGGGGGCATTGGATGAGGTACAATCACGGATGTGGACTGAGGAAAAATCTGTCAGTTAAATAGGATGTAAACCAGTTAAGGGCGGTATCAGATATTCCCACATCGTTTTCCAAACGGTTTAAAAGTGTGACATGGTCGATGGTATCAAAAGCTGCCGTTAGGTCTAAGAGGACTAAGACGGAGCATTGTCCAGAGTCAGATGTTAGTAGAAGGTCATTGACCACCTTTCAAAAGTGTAGTCTCCGTGCTGTGGAGGGCACGGAAACCCGACTGGAATTTTTCAAAAAGGCTGTTCGTATTTAAATAGTCAATGAGCTGAGTGAAGACAACTTTTTCTAAAAACCTTGGACAGAAACGGCGTTTTGAGATTGGTCTAAAATTACTCAGTACAGAGGGGTCGAGGTTAGGTTTTTGAGGAGGGGCGAAACTGATGCATTTTGAAAAAGGAGGGAACGGATCCGGAGGACAGGGAACTGTTAATGATGGATAGAATATGGGGAGCGACAGTGGGAAAGATTTCTTTAAGAAGGGTGGTGGGGACAATGTCAAGGGGGCTGGATGATGGTTTCATGTGAGAAATAATGTTATGGAGGCTAGCAAGAGATACCTGTTCAAACGAGCAGAGGGAGGGCCGCAGGGGGGACAGGACCAGTAGCCACTCTGCTTCTACTAGGGGCAGGAGAGATGGGCTGTATAGTGGCCAGTTGGGACCTGATGGAGTCGATCTTATTAGTAAAAAAGTTAAAAATTGCTCGCATTGGTCAGGGGAAGCCTCAATGCGGGTCTTGGGCCCCCGGTAACCGCTCAATAGTTTTAAATAGGGTTCGGGAGTTATTATAGTTCTCAGAAATCAGCTTAGAGAAATACTTGGTTCTGGCCTCTTTAACTGCATTGTTATAATTTTTCATACATACTTTTAGTAGCTCAAGAAAAAACAGTTAACTTGGAGGATTTCCATTTTCGCTCAGCACTTCTGAGTTCTCTTCTTAGGGTACGAGTGTGATCGTTCAGCCATGGTGAGGTTCTGTTGATGGAGTTAGACGGGTTTTATAGGGGGCTACTATGTCCATTGTGGACTGACAGATGGAGTTGAAAAAATTGAGTTGGTCGTCAGGGGAGTGGTGGAGAGCTGGAGAAATTGCGGTGCAGGCAAAGATGTTACAAAATTTGCTGGCGGTTAATGGGTTAATGATGCGAGAAAGGGTGGGGGCCGATGTTGTGGGTGGAGAGGGGAAAATGACATATTAAAAATAATGGAGAAAACACACTGGACAACGCTCCACATGTCCCAGACTCTCTAAAACACACTGGACAACGCTCCACATGTCCCAGACTCTCTAAAACACCGCTGGACAACGCTCCACATGTCCCAGACTCTCTAAAACACACTGGACAACGCTCCACATGTCCCAGACTCTCTAAAACACACTGGACAACGCTCCACATGTCCCAGACTCTCTAAAACACACTGGACAACGCTCCACATGTCCCAGACTCTCTAAAACACCGCTGGACAACGCTCCACATGTCCCAGACTCTCTAAAACACACTGGACAACGCTCCACATGTCCCAGACTCTCTAAAACACACTGGACAACGCTCCACATGTCCCAGACTCTCTAAAACACACTGGACAACGCTCACATGTCCCAGACTCTCTAAAACACACTGGACAACGCTCCACATGTCCCAGACTCTCTAAAACACCGCTGGACAACGCTCCACATGTCCCAGACTCTCTAAAACACACTGGACAACGCTCCACATGTCCCAGACTCTCTAAAACACACTGGACAACGCTCCACATGTCCCAGACTCTCTAAAACACACTGGACAACGCTCCACATGTCCCAGACTCTCTAAAACACCGCTGGACAACGCTCCACATGTCCCAGACTCTCTAAAACACACTGGACAACGCTCCACATGTCCCAGACTCTCTAAAACACACTGGACAACGCTCCACATGTCCCAGACTCTCTAAAACACACTGGACAACGCTCCACATGTCCCAGACTCTCTAAAACACACTGGACAACGCTCCACATGTCCAGACTCTCTAAAACACACTGGACAACGCTCCACATGTCCCAGACTCTCTAAAAACACACTGGACAACGCTCCACATGTCCCAGACTCTCTAAAACACACTGGACAACGCTCCACATGTCCCAGACTCTCTAAAACACCCGCTGGACAACGCTCCACATGTCCAGACTCTCTAAAACACACTGGACAACGCTCCACATGTCCCAGACTCTCTAAACACACTGGACAACGCTCCACATGTCCCAGACTCTCTAAAACACACTGGACAACGCTCCACATGTCCCAGACTCTCTAAAACACACTGGACAACGCTCCACATGTCCCAGACTCTCTAAAACACCGCTGGACAACGCTCCACATGTCCCAGACTCTCTAAAAACACACTGGACAACGCTCCACATGTCCCAGACTCTCTAAAACACACTGGACAACGCTCCACATGTCCAGACTCTCTAAAACACTGGACAACGCTCCACATGTCCTAGACTCTCTAAAACACACTGGACAACGCTCCACATGTCCCAGACTCTCTAAAAACACGCTGGACAACGCTCCATGTCCCAGACTCTCTAAAACACACTGGACAACGCTCTCCACATGTCCCAGACTCTCTAAAACACACTGGACAACGCTCCACATGTCCCAGACTCTCTAAAACACACTGGACAACGCTCCACATGTCCCAGACTCTCTAAAACACACTGGACAACGCTCCACATGTCCCAGACTCTCTAAAACACACTGGACAACGCTCCACATGTCCCAGACTCTCTAAAACACACTGGACAACGCTCACATGTCCCAGACTCTCTAAACACACTGGACAACGCTCCACATGTCCCAGACTCTCTAAAACACCGCTGGACAACGCTCCACATGTCCCAGACTCTCTAAAACACACTGGACAACGCTCCACATGTCCCAGACTCTCTAAAAACACACTGGACAACGCTCCACATGTCCCAGACTCTCTAAAACACACTGGACAACGCTCCACATGTCCCAGACTCTCTAAAACACACTGGACAAACGCTCCACATGTCCCAGACTCTCTAAAACACTGGACAACGCTCCACATGTCCCAGACTCTCTAAACACCGCTGGACAACGCTCCACATGTCCAGACTCTCTAAAACACACTGGACAACGCTCCACATGTCCCAGACTCTCTAAAACACACTGGACAACGCTCCACATGTCCCAGACTCTCTAAAACACACTGGACAACGCTCCACATGTCCCAGACTCTCTAAAACACCGCTGGACAACGCTCCACATGTCCCAGACTCTCTAAAACACACTGGACAACGCTCCACATGTCCCAGACTCTCTAAAACACCGCTGGACAACGCTCCACATGTCCCAGACTCTCTAAAACACACTGGACAACGCTCCACATGTCCCAGACTCTCTAAAACACCGCTGGACAACGCTCCACATGTCCCAGACTCTCTAAAACACACTGGACAACGCTCCACATGTCCAGACTCTCTAAAACACACTGGACAACGCTCCACATGTCCCAGACTCTCTAAAACACACTGGACAACGCTCCACATGTCCCAGACTCTCTAAAACACACTGGACAACGCTCCACATGTCCCAGACTCTCTAAAACACACTGGACAACGCTCCACATGTCCCAGACTCTCTAAAACACACTGGACAACGCTCCACATGTCCCAGACTCTCTAAAAACACACTGGACAACGCTCCACATGTCCCAGACTCTCTAAAAACACACTGGACAACCGCTCCACATGTCCCAGACTCTCTAAAACACACTGGACAACGCTCCACATGTCCCAGACTCTCTAAAACACACTGGACAACGCTCCACATGTCCCAGACTCTCTAAAACACATGGACAACGCTCCACATGTCCCAGACTCTCTATAACACCGCTGGACAACGCTCCACATGTCCCAGACTCTCTAAAACACACTGGACAACGCTCACATGTCCCAGACTCTCTAAAACACACTGGACAACGCTCCACATGTCCCAGACTCTCCTTAAAACACACTGGACAACGCTCCACATGTCCCAGACTCTCTAAAACACACTGGACAACGCTCCACATGTCCCAGACTCTCTAAAACACGCTGGACAACGCTCCACATGTCCCAGACTCTCTAAAACACACTGGACAACGCTCCACATGTCCCAGACTCTCTAAAACACACTGGACAACGCTCCACATGTCCAGACTCTCTAAAACACACTGGACAACGCTCCACATGTCCCAGACTCTCTAAAACACACTGGACAACGCTCCACATGTCCCGACTCTCTAAAACACACTGGACAACGCTCCACATGTCCCAGACTCTCTAAAACACACTGGACAACGCTCCACATGTCCCAGACTCTCTAAAACACCGCTGGACAACGCTCCACATGTCCCAGACTCTCTAAAACACACTGGACAACGCTCCACATGTCCCAGACTCTCTAAAACACACTGGACAACGCTCCACATGTCCCAGACTCTCTAAAACACCGCTGGACAACGCTCCACATGTCCCAGACTCTCTAAAACACCGCTGGACAACGCTCCACATGTCCCAGACTCTCTAAAACACACTGGACAACGCTCCACATGTCCCAGACTCTCTAAAACACACTGGACAACGCTCCACATGTCCCAGACTCTCTAAAACACACTGGACAACGCTCCACATGTCCCAGACTCTCTAAAACACACTGGACAACGCTCCACATGTCCCAGACTCTCTAAAACACACTGGACAACGCTCCACATGTCCCAGACTCTCTAAAACACCGCTGGACAACGCTCCACATGTCCCAGACTCTCTAAAACACACTGGACAACGCTCCACATGTCCCAGACTCTCTAAAACACACTGGACAACGCTCCACATGTCCCAGACTCTCTAAAACACACTGGACAACGCTCCACATGTCCCAGACTCTCTAAAACACACTGGACAACGCTCCACATGTCCCAGACTCTCTAAACACACTGGACAACGCTCCACATGTCCCAGACTCTCTAAAACACACTGGACAACGCTCCACATGTCCCAGACTCTCTAAAACACACTGGACAACGCTCCACATGTCCCAGACTCTCTAAAACACCACTGGACAACGCTCCACATGTCCCAGACTCTCTAAAACACACTGGACAACGCTCCACATGTCCCAGACTCTCTAAAACACACTGGACAACGCTCCACATGTCCCAGACTCTCTAAAACACACTGGACAACGCTCCACATGTCCCAGACTCTCTAAAAAAACACTGGACAACGCTCCACATGTCCCAGACTCTCTAAAACACACTGGACAACGCTCCACATGTCCCAGACTCTCTAAAAACACACTGGACAACGCTCCACATGTCCCAGACTCTCTAAAACACACTGGACAACGCTCCACATGTCCCAGACTCTCTAAAACACCGCTGGACAACGCTCCACATGTCCCGACTCTCTAAAACACACTGGACAACGCTCCACATGTCCCAGACTCTCTAAAACACACTGGACAACGCTCCACATGTCCCAGACTCTCTAAAACACACTGGACAACGCTCCACATGTCCCAGACTCTCTAAAACACACTGGACAACGCTCCACATGTCCCAGACTCTCTAAAACACACTGGACAACGCTCCACATGTCCCAGACTCTCTAAAAACACACTGGACAACGCTCCACATGTCCCAGACTCTCTAAAAACACACTGGACAACGCTCCAATGTCCCAGACTCTCTAAAACACACTGGACAACGCTCCACATGTCCCAGACTCTCTAAAACACACTGGACAACGCTCCACATGTCCCAGACTCTCTAAAACACACTGGACAACGCTCCACATGTCCCAGACTCTCTAAAACACACTGGACAACGCTCCACATGTCCCAGACTCTCTAAAACACACTGGACAACGCTCCACATGTCCCAGACTCTCTAAAACACACTGGACAACGCTCCACATGTCCCAGACTCTCTAAAACACACTGGACAACGCTCCACATGTCCCAGACTCTCTAAAACACACTGGACAACGCTCCACATGTCCCAGACTCTCTAAAACACACTGGACAACGCTCCACATGTCCCAGACTCTCTAAAACACCGCTGGACAACGCTCCACATGTCCCAGACTCTCTAAAACACCGCTGGACAACGCTCCACATGTCCCAGACTCTCTAAAACACACTGGACAACGCTCCACATGTCCCAGACTCTCTAAAACACACTGGACAACGCTCCACATGTCCCAGACTCTCTAAAACACACTGGACAACGCTCCACATGTCCCAGACTCTCTAAAACACACTGGACAACGCTCCACATGTCCCAGACTCTCTAAACACACTGGACAACGCTCCACATGTCCCAGACTCTCTAAAACACACTGGACAACGCTCCACATGTCCCAGACTCTCTAAAAACACACTGGACAACGCTCCACATGTCCCAGACTCTCTAAAACACACTGGACAACGCTCCACATGTCCCAGACTCTCTAAAACACACTGGACAACGCTCCACATGTCCCAGACTCTCTAAAACACACTGGACAACGCTCCACATGTCCCAGACTCTCTAAAACACACTGGACAACGCTCCACATGTCCCAGACTCTCTAAAACACACTGGACAACGCTCCACATGTCCCAGACTCTCTAAAACACACTGGACAACGCTCCACATGTCCCAGACTCTCTAAAACACACTGGACAACGCTCCACATGTCCCAGACTCTCTAAAACACACTGGACAACGCTCCACATGTCCCAGACTCTCTAAAACACACTGGACAACGCTCCACATGTCCCAGACTCTCTAAAACACACTGGACAACGCTCCACATGTCCCAGACTCTCTAAAACACACTGGACAACGCTCCACATGTCCCAGACTCTCTAAAACACACTGGACAACGCTCCACATGTCCCAGACTCTCTAAAACACACTGGACAACGCTCCACATGTCCCAGACTCTCTAAAACACACTGGACAACGCTCCACATGTCCCAGACTCTCTAAAACACACTGGACAACGCTCCACATGTCCCAGACTCTCTAAAACACACTGGACAACGCTCCACATGTCCCAGACTCTCTAAAACACACTGGACAACGCTCCACATGTCCCAGACTCTCTAAAACACACTGGACAACGCTCCACATGTCCCAGACTCTCTAAAACACACTGGACAACGCTCCACATGTCCCAGACTCTCTAAAACACACTGGACAACGCTCCACATGTCCCAGACTCTCTAAAACACACTGGACAACGCTCCACATGTCCCAGACTCTCTAAAACACACTGGACAACGCTCCACATGTCCCAGACTCTCTAAAACACACTGGACAACGCTCCACATGTCCCAGACTCTCTAAAACACACTGGACAACGCTCCACATGTCCCAGACTCTCTAAAACACACTGGACAACGCTCCACATGTCCCAGACTCTCTAAAACACACTGGACAACGCTCCACATGTCCCAGACTCTCTAAAACACACTGGACAACGCTCCACATGTCCCAGACTCTCTAAAACACACTGGACAACGCTCCACATGTCCCAGACTCTCTAAAAACACACTGGACAACGCTCCACATGTCCCAGACTCTCTAAAACACACTGGACAACGCTCCACATGTCCCAGACTCTCTAAAACACACTGGACAACGCTCCACATGTCCCAGACTCTCTAAAACACACTGGACAACGCTCCACATGTCCCAGACTCTCTAAAACACACTGGACAACGCTCCACATGTCCCAGACTCTCTAAAACACCGCTGGACAACGCTCCACATGTCCCAGACTCTCTAAAACACACTGGACAACGCTCCACATGTCCCAGACTCTCTAAAACACCGCTGGACAACGCTCCACATGTCCCAGACTCTCTAAAACACCGCTGGACAACGCTCCAC
Organism: Benthosema pterotum; assembly: GCA_039105355.1. Classification (NCBI taxonomy): domain Eukaryota; kingdom Metazoa; phylum Chordata; class Actinopteri; order Myctophiformes; family Myctophidae; genus Benthosema; species Benthosema pterotum. Next base: position 1,769 of record JBBWWP010000136.1, on the reverse strand, counting down.
ATGTCCCAGACTCTCTAAAACACACTGGACAACGCTCCACATGTCCCAGACTCTCTAAAACACACTGGACAACGCTCCACATGTCCCAGACTCTCTAAAACACCGCTGGACAACGCTCCACATGTCCCAGACTCTCTAAAACACACTGGACAACGCTCCACATGTCCCAGACTCTCTAAAACACACTGGACAACGCTCCACATGTCCCAGACTCTCTAAAACACCGCTGGACAACGCTCCACATGTCCCAGACTCTCTAAAACACACTGGACAACGCTCCACATGTCCCAGACTCTCTAAAACACACTGGACAACGCTCCACATGTCCCAGACTCTCTAAAACACACTGGACAACGCTCCACATGTCCCAGACTCTCTAAAAACACCGCTGGACAACGCTCCACATGTCCAGACTCTCTAAAACACACTGGACAACGCTCCACATGTCCCAGACTCTCTAAAACACACTGGACAACGCTCCACATGTCCCAGACTCTCTAAAACACACTGGACAACGCTCCACATGTCCCAGACTCTCTAAAACACACTGGACAACGCTCCACATGTCCCAGACTCTCTAAAACACACTGGACAACGCTCCACATGTCCCAGACTCTCTAAAACACACTGGACAACGCTCCACATGTCCCAGACTCTCTAAAACACACTGGACAACGCTCCACATGTCCCAGACTCTCTAAAACACACTGGACAACGCTCCACATGTCCCAGACTCTCTAAAACACACTGGACAACGCTCCACATGTCCCAGACTCTCTAAAACACCGCTGGACAACGCTCCACATGTCCCAGACTCTCTAAAACACCGCTGGACAACGCTCCACATGTCCCAGACTCTCTAAAACACACTGGACAACGCTCCACATGTCCCAGACTCTCTAAAACACACTGGACAACGCTCCACATGTCCCAGACTCTCTAAAACACACTGGACAACGCTCCACATGTCCCAGACTCTCTAAAAAACACTGGACAACGCTCCACATGTCCCAGACTCTCTAAAAACACACTGGACAACGCTCCACATGTCCCAGACTCTCTAAAACACACTGGACAACGCTCCCACATGTCCCAGACTCTCTAAAACACACTGGACAACGCTCCACATGTCCCAGACTCTCTAAAAACACTGGACAACGCTCCACATGTCCCAGACTCTCTAAAACACACTGGACAACGCTCCACATGTCCCAGACTCTCTAAAACACACTGGACAACGCTCCACATGTCCCAGACTCTCTAAAACACACTGGACAACGCTCCACATGTCCCAGACTCTCTAAAACACACTGGACAACGCTCCACATGTCCCAGACTCTCTAAAACACACTGGACAACGCTCCACATGTCCCAGACTCTCTAAAACACACTGGACAACGCTCCACATGTCCCAGACTCTCTAAAACACCGCTGGACAACGCTCCACATGTCCCAGACTCTCTAAAACACCACTGGACAACGCTCCACATGTCCCAGACTCTCTAAAACACACTGGACAACGCTCCACATGTCCCAGACTCTCTAAAACACACTGGACAACGCTCCACATGTCCCAGACTCTCTAAAACACACTGGACAACGCTCCACATGTCCCAGACTCTCTAAAACACACTGGACAACGCTCCACATGTCCCAGACTCTCTAAAACACCGCTGGACAACGCTCCACATGTCCCAGACTCTCTAAAACACACTGGACAACGCTCCACATGTCCCAGACTCTCTAAAACACACTGGACAACGCTCCAC
>JBBWWP010000135.1:0-11715 GCA_039105355.1 Benthosema pterotum | reverse complement strand
ACTTTGTGTCTAACCATTTCAAATGATATTGTACCCAGAGAAGGCATTTCTGGTTGTTTTTCTGGTTGTTTTTTCAAACCAACCTTTCTGATGTATGGCTTTGCTTTGCATGTAGAGTTTTAACTTGCACTCGCAGGTGTAGCGACAAATTATGTAAATGACAATGGTTTCTGAGTGTTCCTGAGTCCTCACAGTAATATCCTTTACACAATGACGTCAGTTTTTAATGCAGAGCCACTGAGGGATCTAAGGTCACAAGTATTCTGTGTTGGTTTTCAGCCTTGTCGCTTTAGTATAGCAAGTTCTTCAGATTCTTTGAACGTTTTGATTATACTATGGACTGTGGATGATGAAATCACCAAATTCCTTGCAATTGAATGTTGAGAAACATTGTTTTAAACGTGTTATGATTTTCTCACAGAATTGTTCACAAAGTGGTGGAACCCTGCCCCATCTTTGATTGTGAACGACTGGGATGGTCCTTTTATACCCAATCACGATATTTAACTGTTTAAGATTAACCTATTTACCTGTGGAATGTTCCAAACAGGCGTTATTTGTGCATTCATGACCTTTTCCAGTCTTTTGTTGCCCCCGTCCGAACTTTTTTGGTACGTGTTGCAGGGATCAATTTACAAAAGATTGTATAATTTCAAAAAACAATAAAGTTATCAGTTTGAACAATAAATATATTGTCTTTGTGGTGTATTCAACTGAATAGAGGTTGAAAACGATTTGCAAATCAATGCATTCTGTTTTTATTTACATTTTACACAACGTCCCAACTTCAACGGAATTGGGTTGTAAATGCAATATTCATAATATATTTTGGGGGCAAGTGACCATGACCTGAGGGCAAGTAGAACCTGACTTGCACTTGCCCGATGGGGAAGTGCCTCGGAGACCTTAGTGTCAACCCCTGTGGTGGTAGTATGGGTAGTGGTGGTGGTGTTTGCTCCCTATGACATGTAGGATGCTCAGGTGTTGCTCCTATCATTAGCGGTCAGCCTTTCTAAGAAACAGACCATGTGTTTGGATGCCGTTTGGAACAGCTCATGTTTTCCACCTCTTGGGTAATAGCTGTGGATTGCTCTGTGTAATCACCACTCCTTGTTTCATGTTCTGCCACTCAGCTGAGCTGAACGCAGAGCCGAGGCTTGGAGGCAGGGGCGGATCTAGGCATGGGCATGGGGGGGCAATGCCCTCCTAAATGCCCAGTCTGCCCCAGCAAACACGATAGCATGCAAACAACCCAAGATATTCAAATTAAAGTGCTTTATATTTAAAATGATATGAAACACTACTACTGCTACTACTAACTAACTACAGCTGTGTCACCACTTAACCAACAGCATTTCATCATTGAAAACAGAAAACTCTGAGTCAGACCTTTAGCTTTATGCATGCTGCGTGTCTGTTGCAACTTCAACAACAACTGATGTTATTATTGATACTTTACTTGCTAATATACGAAAGTCCTATAACTGAAAATGGTATGGGTGCTGCTTCGATGAAGCCCCCCCACAAATTAGGAAATGTTATATCCTCCCCTGCTTGGAGGATGGAATCCTGAACCCAACAGAAACCAAACAGGGAAAAAAACAGCTGGAAGTTGATTGCATATCAAAGACACACACACTCCTGTTTCATAATAGTGGCGTATTGCTCAAATGACAATGAAGCTTGATTTAGTTGTATGCCGGCGTCAGAAAATGTTATTATCTTCTCCAGGAAAAGTAGTGTAACTATATTATTCTGCCACAATGGGTAATATGTAATATGTTATTCCACCAAAACACACCTCATTAGTTATTGCAAAGGAGCTGCTTGTTGCATGCAAAAAATAGAACAGATTTACAAGCTATCAACAGATACCAACAGAGATTGCAGTCCACTGCAATCCACTGCAGTATTCTGCACACATGACCTACAAGTTGTCGTAGTTGTTCTAAGTTGATGCTAAACACATTGTCTCGTACACTTCTTTTTGCCGGTAGGAGCAGGCCCGGATGTAACATTTCCCATTTGGGGGAGCAGGCAAAAATGGTATGGGGGCGACTTCGTCGCCCATGGCGCAAAGTGGCAGGGGCGATGAAGTAAACATCAATAATAACATCAGTTGTTGTTGAAGTTTGCAACAGACACGCAGCATGCATAAAGTTAAAGGTCTGACTGTTTTATGTTTTCTGTTTTGAATGATGAAATGCTGTTGGGTTTAGTGGCGCCACAATTGTAGTAAGTTAGCATAGTGTTTCAAATCGTTTTACATATAAGCACTTTAATTTGAAATGTCTTTGAAATTTGGCTTGTTTGCATGCCATCATGTTTGGTGGGGGCAGTCAGGGCATTTAGGGAGAAAAGTTTTGGAACTTTTTGATTCAGTAATAAGATAACATAATACTTTTCTAATGCGTGAAGCTATGTGAGTAACATTGCCCACACAGATTGCATCAAACACGCTGTGAGCTTGTAGATATGAAGTATAATGAAGTGCATGACGACAACGCTACACTCACTAATGAACTGCTGGTCCTGAGGTTTGTTTCTCGAACAAGTTGGTTGTAGTGCAGCAAAACACAGAAGCTAGGTGACCTAGATATCAGACTGGAGAACTACTGTATGAATAAAACACATCATTAAAACAAAACCAGGAGAGGGGAAGGAGCAGGTTGGGGCATCTTGTAAAAATCTGAGCCAAAATATTATGCTTACCATCCCCAGAGAATTATATAATCAAGGAGGGCACTGGGTGCAACACAAGCCCTGCTTTGCTCTGACAAATTCATTACCGTACAGTACAGTACGCTGTCTATGAGACAGAAAATCTGCTTTATTTACATAAACCATGATGTATTACTTGGCAATGCTTATGTTGACTATTAACTTTTGGAAAAGTGCTTTGCCAACAACTTGTCTTCTACCGTTGGCACTGAGTGAAATGTTGACAGAGATGTGACATCTACCTCATCAGCATCACCATTAGTCATTAAATCTGATATAAATCAAACTTTGGGATTAGCTTGTACGATCAACTGAAAATATAAAAGCAGACAGACCGCTCATACAAACGTTTGGGAATGAAGACTAGAAAAAAGTGCCTGTCAGGTAGGGATGTCCCGATGCCACATTTTCATTTCCGATCCGATCCCAATACCACAATTTTTGTGTTAGCGATACCGATACCAAATACCGTTACCAGAGAAGAATATATATAATAACATACAAAAGAAAATACCTTTATATGAAGTCACCAACAGGGGTGGACTGACAGTCTGGCATACAGGGCATTTTCCCGGTGGGCCGACCCCCCGGGGGCCGTTAATGTCGTGTTTTAATTAAAAAAAAAAAAATCTGCACAAAACTGGCCCACGAATCAGTGCTGGCGGCCCTCTGTCCTCTTCAAATGAAACTGCCTATTGCAGGGTTTTTATAGTTAACTAAAACTAACTAACATTATTAAGGGTCTTCAGAGGGCCGCTCTGAGACAAAATTGCCCGGTACGTTTTGAGCTCCCAGTCCACCCTGGTCACCAACAGGGAATAACATTCTCCTCTCTCAAATGTGCACTTGGGAAACTCCAAAGCAAACTCCACATGACCCAACATTTTACTTAACTACCATAGTGTCAACCCCTTACCCCTGTGTCTGATCGCTGGTTAGACTGGTATATTCACCATAGTGTCAACCCCTTACCCCTGTGTCTGATCACTGGTTAGACTGGTATATTCACCATAGTGTCAACCCTTACCCCTGTGTGTCTGATCACTGGTTAGACTGGTATATTCACCATAGTGTCAACCCCTTACCCCTGTGTCTGATCACTGGTTAGACTGGTATATTCACCATAGTGTCAACCCCTTACCCCTGTGTCTGATCGCTGGTTAGACTGGTATATTCACCATAGTGTCAACCCCTTACCCCTGTGTCTGATCGCTGGTTAGACTGGTATATTCACCATAGTGTCAACCCTTACCCCTGTGTCTGATCACTGGTTAGACTGGTATATTCACCATAGTGTCAACCCCTTACCCTGTGTCTGATCACTGGTTAGACTGGTATATTCACCATAGTGTCAAACCCTTACCCCTGTGTCTGATCGCTGGTTAGACTGGTATATTCACCATAGTGTCAACCCTTACCCCTGTGTCTGATCACTGGTTCTCCCTTCACTGGCTCCCCATTAAGCAGAGGATTGATTTTAAGATTCTTTTAATTACTTTTAAATCTCTCAACGGCCTTGCCCCCCCCTATTTAGCTGACCTTATTCACCGGCACAATCCCTCCCGAGCCCTCCGATCCGCTGACCAACAACGGCTATCCCCTCCAACCACCCGCACCCACAAAAGCAAAGGAGACCGTGCCTTTGCTATTGCTGCTCCTAAATTATGGAACAACCTCCCCCCCCATATTAGAGCTGCCCAATCCCTCAACATTTTTAAATCTCTTTTAAAAACCCACCTTTTCTCTATTGCCTTCAATGTGCCATAACTCTGCTCATGTCTATTCTATCCTCGTCTTGCTCTTATGTTTTTGTTGTTTGTTTTTTGTTTTGTTTGTTTTTACCCTTGTGATTGTAAAGCACTTTGGTCAACTACGGTTGTTTTAAATTGTGCTATATAAATAAAGATTGATTGATTGATTGATAGTGTCAACCCTTTACCCTGTGTCTGATCACTAGTTAGACTGGCATATTCACCATAGTGTCAACCCCTGTGTCTGATCACTGGTTAGACTGGTATATTCACCATAGTGTCAACCCCTTACCCCTGTGTCTGATCACTGGTTAGACTGGTATATTCACCATAGTGTCAACCCTTACCCCTGTGTCTGATCACTGGTTAGACTGGTATATTCACCATAGTGTCAACCCCTTACCCCTGTGTCTGATCACTGGTTAGACTGGTATATTCACCATAGTGTCAACCCCTTACCCCTGTGTCTGATCACTGGTTAGACTGGTATATTCACCATAGTGTCAACCCCTTACCCCTGTGTCTGATCACTGGTTAGACTGGTATATTCACCATAGTGTCAACCCCTTACCCCTGTGTCTGATCGCTGGTTAGACAGGCATATTTGCCAATATGTGACCCGATAATGACCAATAAGGGCCAATACTGATACTTTTCCGATACCCATACAGTACAGGTACAGATACCGATATGATAAAAAAGGGACAAAAAGAGCCGATCCGATACTTTGGTATCGGTATCGGGACATCACTACTGTCAGGTCACAGGTCACCACCAGGACCAGCTTAATGTTGTGGCCTCCTGGTGGCGTTATAGGCCAATGTGAAAAAGGTGGCGTAATTTGTTCTTATGCCTTTGGATGATTTGGATGAACTGGATGATTTCAGGCACCTGTTGGAGGTGCTATAACAGTACAATGTCTGTCTTGAGTAAAGGACTACTGAGCAGGGAACTGAGCAGTCCTGCCCCTCTCGTAACATCACCCTTCGAAAATGATCTACAAAGACAATTACACCGCAAACAAAGCCACCCGGGTCTCAATAAATCATGACAACAAATAATTTCTATGAAGAAAAAACTGTTGTCTTTTTCTTGCTAATTAGATATTGTATGTTTGTTGTCATGATTTGTTGAGACCCAAGTTGAGACCCGAGAAAAAATATAAGCCTATGAATAGGTCTTTAGTGTTGAAACTCGTTAAATAAAAATAAAAGTTTTCTGAATAAACTTTTTGGAGCATTATAGAAATAGGCAGTACTTCTTCTATGTTTTTGATCATTGTTTACCTATAACTCAGGCACCTGCAAAAGAAAAGTCCTTGGAGTATGCATAGTGTAGATCTCAGTTTATAGAACACTGAGCAGAAAGACAGAAATACAAAAACAACAGGATGCTACTGACAACAGTACTGGAGAGGGAGAGAGAGAGAGAGAGAGAGAGAGAGAGAGAGAGAGAGAGAGAGAGAGAGAGAGAGAGAGAGAGAGAGAGAGAGAGAGAGAGAGAACGTTCAGCACATTTAATGCTTTTAAACCTTTCCATGTATGCCAGGGACCCCCACAGTGATATGTATGTATAAGGGTGCGAATTGTTAAGACTTCGGACGGTGAGAGCGGCTGATGGATTTCGTGAATGTGATTTCATTATTTCACAATGATGAAATCTCAATGGATTACATCTATGGATTACCTAATTTTCATTGCTATTTTGACCAACGTTTTGCCAGTTATTTCTCCTAAATTAGTCCGAGTGAGTAAACTCAACATCAAATGGTGGTCCTCCAAGGCTAAAATGCAGAATAAATAGTGGACCCTGGTATGAAAAGGGTTGAAAAACCACTGCTCTAGTGCATTCTAGTGCATTTTGCAGACAGCACTACAGAGCACAGACAGTACAGTACTGTACATACTGTAGATATAACACACTCCTATACCTGCACAGGGGCAGGCAGACATACAGTACTATACTGTATATAAGAGATACACACCACAAAGGGTCACCAGGGGTTGACACTAAGGTCTCCGAGGCACTTGCCCATCGGGCAAGTGCAAGTCAGGTTCTACTTGCCCTCAGGTCACGGTCACTTGCCCCCAACCAGATGTAACTCTTGAGAACGTAAAAATGAAACCAAATGGACCCTGGCGGGTCCATTTGGTTTCATTTTTACACTCTCAAGAGTTAAAATTCATCATCTTAATTAGCCCAGGTCTACACAACTAGAGAATGTAGAAGATTAATGGTCATTTTGATGTGTACCGGTATGTTAATTTGCCTGTTTTGTTTCCCAAATCCAGCCTGGAATTGTGGATATCTAGAAAGCAGGGAAAGACACAGAGGGCAATGACTGCCTTCAAGGCAAATTTATCTTGTGTTGTGTTATAGTGCACTAAGTTGCACACTTGCCCGATCAGGCAACCAGGTAGCAGTCTTCACTTGCCCCACCATTTTTTTTACTTGCCCCGGGCAAGCGGGCAAGTGTTAGTGTCAACCCCTGGTCACCATGAGAGGGTAGCAACTGAAGGCGATCTACAGACAGAACACCAACAGTTTATGCTGTGGAGGCTGTGAATTACACTGAAACTAAACTAAACTAGATGCCATTATGCAAAACGAGTCGACACACAGATCCGGCGTCCAGAACGAACACAGCAATCTTTACACCCACATACAGGTACAGTAATCTATGCTGCAACGCTTTTGACGTTTGGATGGAAAAGTGTTCTGCGTTTTTTTTTTTTTTTTTTTTTTTTTTTTTTTTTTTTTGTCGATAACAGCCGGAGAGGGACAGCTGTTATCAACAATTATAATCATTGCCGGTTTCCGTATGGGGGATGGAGTTGCAAAGCTCGCACAGGTATTACCCATAGAAGGTTTAACCACATACCGTATTATAGCGGTCGCGTCCACAGCGGCGCGCCATGCATTATAAATGTCAGGCGAGCAAATATAGGGGCTTTCAGCGCGTCGCAGATTGGATTATAGGGAGGCCAGCGCAAATATCTAAATGTCAACGGCGCATAAACACTTTCCAATTAGGCTGCGTCTGCGTGGCAGCTGGGAGGGTCATACGTGCTCTGTCAGCACGTCAATTCCCAACGGGACCCAGAGAAAAGCTGTCTGGGTGACAACACTGACACAGAGACAAGCTGTCTGCGTGACAACACTGACACACACAATGCTTGTGGACAAATGCACCACATCTCTTCATACAGAAACCTACAATGCTAAAGCAAACACTCAAAGGGTGGAGCTATTCAGTCCTATATTTGTGCTTTAACAGACAACTTTGCTTTTAAACAAGGAAAGCTGTTGTTGAGGCATTTGTAGACACTTTTGACTGTGTGTGTAAAATACAAATGATTCTGAAAACGCTGATGAACCGACCTATGGAATCAACAGTAGTGATGCTGTTTTGGACTATTGGAGATAAAGATTGGAGTAAAATGAGATAGTAAAATGAGATAGTAAATCAAATGAGATGAGAAAGTAAAATGCAATATACCAGGCCAGTTCTACCCGTTCTAGGCGGGAATCCATTTTTGGATTCTTTACATTATGTACAGTATTAAACAATATATGGATTTTTTTATGCTGCAAAAACATACTTGTAATTTCTTTCGAAGCCTTTCGAATATCAAATATCACCCTGAGGGCCTAAGAAAATTCATTCAAGGGCCTGATTTGGCCCCTTGCCTTGAGTTTGACATATGACATTTGGGGCTCCATTTTCATTACCATCTAAACCCCTTATCCTAAACCCCTTATCATTTTTTTTTTTACTATTTTGAAAAACCTTTTGGAATAGTTCAACGTGACAATCTATTGACACACTGTGAGCTTGTAGACTGGCCATGTAAACTATTGAAAAATGTTCTTTTTGAATAGTTTGAAAAGACAAATAAGTTAAGGGGATAAGGGGTTTAGCGGTGACGAAAATGGAACGCTGTGGAACGTTGGCCTTAGCTGAACTATCGTTGAAAAAGTCAAGCACACCTGCAGGCATAGAATGCGTAGACAAGGAGGTAACACATCCTTACTTACACAACTGTGTCAGTAAGCTGTCAATCTGAACTACAACCTTGACTTTAAATCATATGGGTGTTAGAAGGTGTGTAAAGTTGAGGTGGCTTCAACACACTGCTCTCACACTCTGGTGCGCTGCATGGTGACGATGACAGCTACAGTCTTTGTAGCGTCAACACTCCTCTGCCAGCCGTGTGTCATTATCCTTACACAACGGATGACGGACAGGTCGTTTGGACCTCTGTTGTCGCTGCAACAGGCGTCTCTGAGACCTCTTCTGCCCTACTTCCTAATTACACCCTCAGGACGACGGGAAGCGTCCAATCAGACGAGAGCACCGTGGGTTCGATGCCACCCGACGGGGGAGCTGCTGTCCTGCCCCCCCGTCAGCCGCCTGGCTGCACATCGTCCTTGACTCACAGGTTTGATCCCCTCACTAGTGTTGTAGTCAAGACCATCTAAATCGAGACCAAGACCAAGACCTAGAGGGGTGGAGACCAAAATGAGGCCAAGATAATCATGGACTTGGCCAACATGAGACTAGCACCTAGAGGGGTCGAGAACAAGGCCAAGGCCAAGACCTAGATGGGTCAGAAAAAACCAAGGCCAAGACCTAGAGAGGTCGAAATCAAAAAGCCAATTTTTGATTGTTCTGTAGTAATAGTACAACATAACACATTACAGAGGCTTTAGTTGTTACTGTACAATACTAATGAATGGTTTGCAGACTGCTTGTGATATGTGCGTCATCCAGCGCATATCCTCGGTCCACACAATTGCACTGTCTCGTCTCGAGTGTTCTCGGTGGCGAAAGAAACTCGAGAAATTTGATCCAAGATCGTGACAAGAACAAGACAAATTGAGGGTGAGACCAAGACAAGACCACGAGACAAATGAAGTGTAGAGACAGAGACAAGACCAAGACAACTGAGGGATAGACAAAAACAAGACCAAGACAATGAAAATTTGTCTTGAGACTGGTCTCGAGACAATGAAAATTTGTCTTGAGACTGGTCTCGAGACAATATAATGTCTCGAGAACTCCAACACTACCCCTCACCAGCTCCAAGAGCTCTCTGTAAAAACAGACGGGCAGCTCAGAAAAAAACGGGTGTGTTGCTCCGTCTTTATACATCTCTTTTCTGGTTTTAAAAAAGACGCTCAGTGCCTTGATGCTGCTCCCCTGACTGACTCCAAAGTTCCTGAAGAGGTCAGTGGTGTTTGTGTGTACGTGTGTGTGTGTGTGTGTGTGTGTGTGTGTGTGTGTGTGTGTGTGTGTGTGTGTGTGTGTGTGTGTGTGTGTGTGTGTGTGTGTGTGTGTGTGTGTGTGTGTGCGTGCGTGTGCGTGTGCGTGTGTGTGTGCGTGTGTGTTCGTGCGCATGCAAAACCAATGCAGATCAGGTCTTCTTTAGCCCATGTTTCCGCAGGCTAATTGCCCAGGCTGTTAGCATAAATAGCAGCCCTTATGCCCTAGCCAGGGAGGGAGAAATCCCCTCCCAATTATTACAGGACCTGGCAAACTGGACACATACAGTAGTTCAGCAGTGTGTTAACTAGCTGTGAAAACGGGTCTCCTGTGTTCTAGTGGTCATTCTGGAGGTTCTGGACAAAGAGCACAACTATGGATGGAGCGTCGCACTGGAATCACACATACAGACTCTCTCCAAATCATCTGCTGTAGTCTGAAAATGTATTTCTTCAGATTCCATCTTAGCTAGTAGCACACATAGATACCCGTTTTATCTCGTCACAGTCACTCTTGTACTGCATTATTTTTGCTTTGTTCGTCATCGTCAGTCTCTACTCCTCAAAAAAGGGGGTGTGACGACGTCATTTTCGTTGTCGTCACATGTGACGAAAACAACACTGGTAGCACAGCCATAGTTTCACTTCAGAGACCCCCCCCCCCCCCCCCCACCCCACCCCAATCTACATAGGCGGATGTAGAAGATATGGGCCCCTGGGCCACCACCAGCAAAAGGTCCCCCCCACCCCTACACCGGAGCATTTTTCAGCAGGATTTACAGCAAGAGACTGCATGAAAATAATAAACAGCCAAAATAACTAAGCCAAATAAATGCACTGCAATACTTAGAGTAATGTACCATATCATGATGGCTTGGGACTATTGGGGCTTATTTTATTGACACAAAATGAATAAGCCCATTGTTAACAACAGTGAAAAGGACCGTTTGCGCCACCGTTATTCACCGTTACCCGTTTTTTTTTTGAGCACCCAAAACCACGTGGGCGCGGATCTTTAAAATTTCCCCACCTCTGACGCCAAACCTGAGTGGATCTATTAGTTACCTATATAAATGAGTGGTCAACCAGACTCACCATTACAGCGTCCCGGTTGGTAGACAGCAACGTTTGTCTCGTATCCCATAATGTCCTCCTCCTCCTCGTAGGAATCCACCTATTGGAACCAGAGCACACAGATCAGCCCTGATGCTGGAGCACTGGAGCAGTCTCCTTTACTTCCTCCCTTCCTTTCTATGGAACATCCCCAGATGGGCCAATGCTGGCTCTGTATTACCTGCACTGGTTATGTTTAGGGCAGGGGTTTTCAACCAGTGGTCCGGGGACCACCAGTGGGTTCCAGGTGGTCCCCAGCTAAATGATGGAAATTTGGTTAATCAGATGTAACTCTTGAGAGTGTCATTTTCACACTCTCAAGAGTTAAAATATTCATCATCTGAATTAGCACTATTTAATTAAGAAGTGAGAAGTCTACACTGTTTCGTTTGCAAAATCCAGCCTGGAATTGTGAACAAAACCAAAAGAATCCTTTAGTTTTAAGTCTTTGGGGCTAAAATGTCATCAAATGATGGTGGGTGGCTCAAATGCTGAATATATGGTGGTCCCTGGTGTCAAAAAGGTTGAAAATCCCTGGTTTAGGGTAAGGGTTTGGTTAAGGTCAGGCTTTCCAGATAAACACTACCATCAGCACTGACTATTCCCCCGGCTGCTGCCACTGCCAGGTTTTGCACTCTTTCTCTCTCTCTCTCTTTTCCAAATCTAGCCATAAATCTGGAGTCAGTATACAATTCCATTCAACTGACCACAGAGCTACATTTCATCAAATAACCATACAGTATAATAACCATGAATAAGCTTCATTAATACTTTAATGGCATTCATCCAGAGAACAGACGCAAAGTGAAACTGTATATTTAAGCATATACAGTATACATTTATACTAGAGTACTCAAACTCTGCC
>JBBWWP010000134.1:2500-11811 GCA_039105355.1 Benthosema pterotum | reverse complement strand
GGGCAAGTGCAAGACAGGTTCTACTTGCCCTCAGCTCATGGTCACTTGCCCCCCAAAAAATATATTGTAAATTTTGCAGATGTAACTCTTGAGAACGTAAAAATGAAACCATTCATTTTTACACTCTCATCATCTTAATTAGCCCAGATCTACACAACTAGAGAATGTAGAAGATTAATGGTCATTTTGATCTGTATGTTAATTTGCCTGATTTGTTTCCCAAATCCAGCCTGGAATTGTGGATATCTAGAAAGCAGGGAAAGACACAGAGGCAGAGTGCAATGACTGCCTTCAAGACAAATTTATCTTGTGTTGTGTTATAGTGCACTAAGTTGCACACTTGCCCGATCGGGCAACCAGGTAGCAGTCTTCACTTGCCCGACCGTTTTTTTTTACTTGCCCTGGGCAAGCGGGCAAGTGTTAGTGTCAAGCCCTGCTAATTAAACTGTACGCTGCTATATTACATGGATACCCATGTTGGTACTGTTCATATGCTTGTAAGACAGTGGTTTTCAACTTTGTTCATACCACAGCCCACTATTTATTCAGCATTTGAGCCACGGAGGACCACCATTTGATGACATTTTTTAGCCCCACAGACCCCAAAACTAAAGATTTATTTTGCTTTTGTCCACAATTCCAGGATGGATTTGGGGAAACCAAACAGTCCAACATACAGATCATAAATGACCATTAATCTTCTGCATTCTATAGACGTGGACTAATTCACATGATGAATATTTTAATTCTTGAGAGTGTGAATATGTGGTTCTGACTGCAGTGGGAAGTTCATTCCATAGTTTGGATTGGGAGTGAATCTGCAGTTCTGACTGCAATGAGAAGTTCATTCCATAGTTTAAATTGGAACAAAACTGGGGTTGCCCCGATCATATTTCATATCATTTGAGTTTGAGTATCTGCCGATCCCAATATTTGCCGTTCCGATCACTTTTTTTTTGCTCCCGATACAATCCCGATCTTTCCTGATAATCTTTCCTGATCAGACAAATTGTACAAATGCATTAAGAAAAAAAGGTCTAAAACTCAATACATTGTCCCAAGAAAAGGATCTTATGTGAAGTCCACCATATAGCAGAATGATATAGCAGACTAGAATAGCCCTCTTCATGTAATAGGGTAATATGTGTAATAGCGCTATAGTGTAACATGTGTAATAGAGTAATAGGGTAATATGTGTAATAGTGTAAAGTGTGTAATAGGGTAATAGGTTAATATGTGTAATAGTGTAACATGTGTAATAGTGAAATGTTTTACATGTGTAATAGTGTAATGGGGTAACCTGTGCAATAGTGTAATATTTGTAATAATTGCAAAAGGCTAATAGGTGTAATCGTGTAATATATGTTCATTAGGGTAATTGTGTAATATATGCAATAGTGGTATAGTGTAATAGGGTAATAATGCTGTTGTGTCTTATGTGTAATACGTGTAATAGGCTAATATGTGTAATAGTATAATGATGTGCAATAGTGTAATAGGGAAATTACACTATACCACTATTGCATATATACTACACTATTACACTTATTAACCTATTGCACTTATTACACATATTACACTATTACACATGTTACCCTATTACACTATTACACATATTACTCTATTACACTATTACACGTGTTACTCTATGACACTGTTACACATGTTACACAATAGCCCTCTTCATGCACTCAAATGTGCACTTGGGCAACTCCAAAGCAAATTTGCAGTTTGGGGGGTGTGGAGCGTAGTGCAGACTATAACTATGGTTGGACATACGAGGTTTATCCACCCAGAGACGGCAGGATAATTACCACAGAAAAGACAGGGATGATGAAAAGGCCACAAAGGAACCATCTAATTGGTGGGAAAAAAGTCTTGGCTATTTTATTTTAGAGAGAGAGAGAAAAAAAAAAACGATTCATTAGAATGAGTGGAAATTCACACATTTTACATGAAATGTAATGCAAGAGAGAGGGAATAGAAATGAATGGAGACATGAATAATTCATGTCTTCTGTCTGTCTGTGTGTCTGTGTGTCTGTGTGTCTGTGTGTGTGTGTGTGTGTGTGTGTGTGTGTGTGTGTGTGTGTGTGTGTGTGTGTGCGTGCGCGTGTGTGTGTGCGTGTGGGTGTGTGTGTGTGTGTGTGCGCGTGTGTGTGCGTGTGTGGCATCCCAGCGGGTGGCTCTTGAATGTACTCTAAGTCGCGACAGAGACATAAAAGTTTGTTTTGTGGTGAAATGTAGAGAATGCTAACGCATTTGTGTGTTTTAAATGCGGGCAAACCCTAACACAGGGAGTATACTGTATACTGTGTTTATTTTTTATATATATATATATATATATATATATATATATATATATATATATATATATATATATATATATATATATATATATATATATATATATATAATATATACACACACACACACACACTCAACAAAAATATAAACGCAACACTTTTGGTTTTGCTCCCATTTTCCAGTGGATGGACTTAAGGACCTAAAATTCATTCCAGATATACAATATAACCATTTCTCTCAAACACTGTTCACAAATCTGCCCAAATGTGTGATATTGAGCACTTCTGCTTTAAGATAATCCATCCCACCTCACAGGTGTGCCACATCAACATGCAGGTGTGACATCATGGTTAGTGCACAGGTGTACCTCAGACTGTCCACAATAAAAAGACACCCTGAAATGTGCAATTTCTTTTTGCCTTATTGGGGGTATAGGACTCAGAACCAGTCAGTATCTGGTGTGACCACTATTTGCCGATGAAGTTGCACATATACCATTTTCAGTTCCAGGACTTTTATTAGTCCAGTAAAGCATCAATAATAACATCAGTTGTTGTTGAAGTTGCAACAGACACGCAGCATGCATAAAGCTAAAGGTCTGACTCAGAGAGTTTTCTGTTTTCAATGATGAAATGCTGTTGGTTTAGTGGTGACACAGCTGTAGTTAGTTAGTAGCAGTAGTAGTGGTTCACATCATTTTAAATAGAAGCACTTTAATTGTCTCCACCAGGCCGGAGGCATGGTGGAGAATATGTTTCACCCTCCGTCCGTGTGTGTGTGTGTCCGTCCGTCCGTCCGTCCGTCTGTTACCAGCTAATCTCTGGCGCCGTTTACCCGATCGATGCCACAATTTGCACACACACTCCCTGGATGCCAACGATGAACCTCTGATCCAAATTTTCCACAACGGCCTGTTATAGCGCCACCAGGAGGCCAATTTGTGGCATCTTTTTACAAAAAAATGTGTGTTTGCCTGTCTGTTAGCAGCTAATCTCCCAAACCATTAACCCGATCGATGCCGCAATTTGCACATACACTCCCTGGATGCCAACCATGAACCTCTGCTCTGCATTTTCCAGAAGGGCCTAATATAGCGCCACCAGGAGGCAGATTCATGGCATCTTTTCGAAAAAAATGTGTGTGTGTCCGCCTGTTACCAGCTAATCTCCCAAACTGTGAACCAGATCGACATCACAATTTGCACACACACTCTGGTTGCCTAGATGGCAACCATGAACCTCTGCCACAAATTTTCCACAACGGCATGTTATAGCGCCACCAGGAGGCCGATTTTGTAAAGATGATGAACACAGCAGGCAATTTACATAACATCTTCAACACACTATAATACTAGGCTGAGAAAAATATTCCGCTCTCTTCACAATGGCTTGTTATAGCGCCACCAACAGGTGAACATTTGAAAAGACACATTTTTGGACAAAATGCCTCAAATCATCCAAATGCTAAAGTCATAATAATAAATGTTACCCTTTTTACATTGGCCTATTATAGTGCCACCAGGAGGCCACAACCTGTCCTGGCCTGGTGGAGACCTGTGCCCAGAAGGGCACTTTTCTAGTCTTATAATATCTTTGGTTGTTTTGCATGGCATCATGTTTGGTGCGGCAGACTGGGCATTTAGGGGGGCATTGCCCCCCATGCCCATGCCTAGATCCGCCCCTGTGTCTCTACGTCTGTCTAATAAAGTATTCAATCAGCAGGAGGTGACAGTCTGTGAGTGTGATGTCCAGGAGAGGTGAGAGGAAGACCAGATGAAACGATCTGTCACCTCCCAGACAGGACACGCACACACCACACACCACACACACACACGCACACAGTCCTGGTGTCAGATAGAAACCTTGCACGTCAAAAACCTGTGTACGTTTTGTTTTGTATTATTTTAACATACAGTATCTGTTGGACTTGTAGATCAAGTCCTGTTTGTTGTTGTGGAGTACTGTCATGTGATTACAAGCTGTAGGACATTCACTTTAAAACGCACAAACAGAGAGAAAAGAGCATTGGAATATTGGATATATGAGTTTTGGGACCGACGACATCATCTGTTAGTCATCACAGGAGAGAAAAATCTAATGTATAAATAATTGGTTGAAAGACAGAGCTGGGAAGAAAGGTATGACACTGTGTGTGTGTGTGTGTGTGTGTGTGTGTGTGTGTGTGTGTGTGTGTGGTGTGTGTGTGTGTTGTGTGTGTGTGTGTGTGTGTGTGTGTGTGTGTGTGGTGTGTGTGTGTGTGTGTGTGTGTGTGTGTGTGTGTGTGCGTGCACATGCATACATGCATATAATGTAAACCTATGCATTATTCAAAGATGTCACAATGTCAGAATCCTCTAATATTTTCTGAGACTTTCTGAATTGCAGTACACCGTGATCAGTAACACTTGTTATTATAATATCTACTAATAATAGTAATTATTGGATACATTTAATTTAACCTTTATCTATTCTCACTCTCTCTTGTGGAGATATGGTGCACGTGCATGTGCGCGCGCACACACACACACACACACACACACACACACACACACACACACACACACACACACACACACACACACACACACACACACACACACACACACACACACACACACACACACACACACACACACACACCTCCTGCCCACTGTCAGCTGCAACAAATCATGTCCTACTTTCTTTCTTTCTTCTAGAAGTCACTCTAACATTGTAAAGGATTCTACCTGCTCTGTTCCTCCTACACCTCAGACCATAAAACCTTAAGACAGAGCATGAACACATCCAAGAAGAAAACACCAACAACATTATAAAACATTTAAATCCAGAGTCGATGTAAAAAGAGCAGCGGGCCGAAGAAATGATTAAAGGAGGGAAAATCGATGAAACGGAGCAGCAAGCAGAAAAAAGGCATTATTCTGCTTTGGTTTCAGATAATAGAACTGGAGATCTTGGACCAGACCTTGTACCAGGGGCGGATCAAGGTATGGCCATGGGGGGCAATGCCCCCCTAAATGCCCAGTCTGCCTCACCAAACGATGCCATGCAAAACAACCCAAGATATTTCAAATTAAAGTGCTTCTATTTAAAATGATGTGAACCACTACTACTGCTACTAACTAACTACAGCTGTGTCACCACTAAACCAACAGCATTTCATCATTGAAAACAGAAAACTCTCTGAGTCAGACCTTTAGCTTTATGCATGCTGCGTGTCTGTTGCAACTTGTCTGTTGCAACTTCAACAACAACAACTGATGTTATTATCAGTGTTGTGAATAACGCCCTTACAAGTAACGCCCTTACAGTAAGGGATTACTTTTTTCAGTAACTTCTAACGTAACTCCTTACATTTCTCAAATTCATAACGACGTTATGATTAGTGTACCATCGTTACTATCGTTACTCCGCGGTGGCGGCAGGACTCGCTGCACTGTGTGCTGTCTGTCTTCTTCAGCTCGCTTCTTCACAGTCTAACATAGAGTATATTGAATAGAGAAGGCACCGAAGGAAAGTTCCCCTCTCGTCCACTTGCATTGTTTCCTCCGGATGCCTGATCTAGTTTTAATATATCTATGTGTGTAACGTCACGTGATAAGTATAAGCCAATCAGAGCCAGTCTTATTCGTCGAGCAGAGCAGAGCCATCTAGTAGAACAGCTGCGACATTGAGGGGCAGAAAAAAATGCTTATGATCCCATAGACTTAAATGCATCCGGTAACCTCGGTTGTCCCAATTCAATAGAAGTGTATATAGATGAGCCGCCATTGAAGTGGCCCCATGAAGTGAACAGAGTTTTCGCGTAACTAAAGGCTCTGGCCTCTAGCACATAGACACAACCAGCTGTGTTGTTGTTGCTGCGCACACACTAGCATTTGAGCTGCGGTAAAATACGCTCTCAGACGCAATGATACAAGGACGACAGCGTGACTGGAGCCTTTGCAGCGTGGAAATATAAACACTATTTTACATTCTTGCTGGTAAAGCAGGGGTTTTCAACAGGTGGTCCGGGGAGGATTCCAGGTGGTCCTCACACTAAATGATGGAAAGTTGGTTAACCAGATGCAATTCTTTGAGAGTGTAAACATGAAACCAAACGGACCCTTGCGGTCCATTTGGTTTCATGTTTACATGAGTTAAAATAATCATCATCTGAATTAGCCTAAGTCTACACAAGTAGAGAATGTAGAAGTTTAATGGTTCTTTATATCTGTATGTTTGACTGTTTTGTTTTTGAAATCCAGCCTGATATTGTGGACAAAAGAAAATAAATCTTTAGTTTTGGGGTCTGTGAGGCCAAAATGTCCTCAAATGGTGGTCCGTGGCTCAAATGCAGAATAAACAGTGGGCCCTGGTATGAAAAAGGTTGAAAACGACTGTGGTATAGCAGGACGTGGACGAAGACAAAAACATTGAGGTGAAGTGTAGACAGCAGCATTGTCCTCAGCAAAGAAAATCCTAATACAGCCCATGCTCAGCATGCTGCCATTAAAGGGGAATTCCAACCTCTTTTAAAAAAGTCCTAAAAGAAAAATCATTAACATGGCGAAACACAACCTCCATTTCTAGTAAACACAGAATGGGGTGATCTTTGTCCTGTCCACGCAACATCTCTAAGGCATATTAATGTCAGTAAAATGTTGAAAATGGGAAGAATTTCACTTTAAACTTGTAAGCACGAATACTACAGAAAAACACCCCCTTTTTTGTATGTTTTTTTAAGTAAAGTAAAGTAAAGTAAAGTAAAGTAAAGTAAAGTAAAGTAAAGTAACGCCCTTACTTTCATAATTTAGTAAGGAATAAAGTAACTAGTTACTTTTTCAGGGAAGTAACTATAACTATAATGCCCTTACTTTTTAAAAGTAACTTCCCCAACACTGGTTATTATTGATGCTTTACTTGACTAATAAAAGTCCTGGAACTGAAAATAATGGGTAATAATGGTGCGGCTTCATCGCCCGTGGTGCGAAGCGATACGGGCGATGAAGCCGCACCCATAACATTTTCTCCTGCCCCCCCCCCCCCCCCCCCCCAAAAAAAAAAAAAAAAAGGGAAATGTTACATCCGCCCCTGCCTTGTAGGGTTTTGTTTATTTGTTTTCAGGTCATTTTGTTTCTTCCAGAGCAGATCTGTGCCAGACACTCTGAACACTCTTATAATAGTTTGGGATTTTTCATTATAGTTTAGTTTTAGTTAGTTTTCACTTTTAATTTTCAATTCAGTTAGTTTTAGTTTTTTTTTTTTTTTTTGTTAGTTTGTATTGTTGTGGAACTACTTAGTTTTAGTTTAGTTTCAGGTATTTAGTTTTTTCTGTGCCTTGCTGCATGGTCTAGTTTAGGGTGATCTGCATCCATCCATGCATCTTCATCTGCTTGCAGATCTGATGTTTTTTGGTGTTTTCGCGCACACACGCACGCGCGCACATGCGCACACACACACACACACACACACACACACACACACACACACACACACACACACACACACACACACACACACACACACACACACACACACACACACACACACACACACACACACACACAGATCTCCAGCCAGACATTCTCCTGCCATGCAGCAGAATGTCCAGCAGCTTCCTGTGGAGCAGCATCCTGTTGGACATTATTAGTACAGTGGTTTTCAACCTTTTTCATCTCAGGGCCCACCATTTATTCAGGATTGGACCCACGGACCACCATTTGAGGATATCTTTAGACCCACAGAAGCCAAAACTAGATGGATTTCTTTTGCTTCTGTCCATGACCATTAATCCTCTAGTTGTGTAGACTTGGACTAATCTCAAGAGTTACATTTGGTTAAACAACCACCTGAGGACCACCTGGAACCCTCTAAGGGACCACTGGTGGTCCCCGGACCACCTGTTGAAAACCTCTGCATTAGTGTGTATGTATGTATGCCTCAGCCACAGCCCTGATAGGGGTGGGAATATACACTTACTTCATGATACGATACAATGTTGATATTTTCATGAGGTTTAGGCGAATAGGCACGGAAGTGCCATTCCATCCATACTTACCTAGAATAGGCAAAAATCTGTGCATGTTTGCCAAAGATAAATCTGTGCACATTATACTAATATGAATCCGTGCATATCTTACTAGCATATACTCCAGTGAAAAATGATGGAGCGGTGCCGTCTCTGCCGACCATGAGCATTGTGAAGCTCCACTGAGTGAGGCGCTAGCCGAGCGAATCGCCGTGCTGAGCATTGTGATGGTCTGCAGAGCCGACTCAGCTGCGTCTGAGTTGTGATGTGTTAGAGACAGAATAGTAAATATTATAAAACCCAAACTGCCCCACCCCCAACTAGACACTTCTGTGTTTGTGGAAAAACACGCCACAATTCCTGCATAGTGTACTATTATCTGTGAGATCGGGCTGGGTATTTAGGATCCTGAATCGATTTATATTGCGATTCTTAGTTATGCTGTGATTCGATTTGATATATCGCATTGTGTGTGTGGTGTGTGTTTGTACAGACTAATGTTGCCTCTATTGCATTTAAGTTGGATGAACCCTTGTTCACGTTGTATATCACATCTCAAACATAACGATGTGTAATATGGCAGATACTATTTTTCCCCCTTTGCTCGTTCGTTCTTGACAGCACTCACTCATATGAACTCCTTCAAGCAGGGGCGGATGTACCATCTCCCTATTTCGAGGGGGGGGGGGGGGGGGGGGGGTAGGGGGGAGGAATGGGGTATGGGGGCGGCTTCATCGCCCGTGTCGCTTCGCGCCACGGGGTGATGAAGCTGCACCCATACCATTTTCCGTTCCAGGACTTTTATTAGTCAAGTAAAGCATCAGTAATAACATCACTTGTTGTTGAAGTTGCAACAGACACGCGCAGCATGCATAAAGCTAAAGGTCTGACTCAGAGAGTTTTTCTGTTTCAATGATGAAATGCTGTTGGTTTAGTGGTGACACAGCTGTAGTTAGTTAGTAGCAGTAGTAGTGGTTCACATCATTTTAAATAGAAGCA
>JBBWWP010000133.1:0-11878 GCA_039105355.1 Benthosema pterotum | reverse complement strand
GATAGAAACAACGAATGTTGAAAAATACTAATTCAATAGCAGTTTGTGAGTCCTGGTAGAACGGTCAAGGAGAGGGCATATTATTAGGATAGAAAATTTAAAAGAAAATAAAAAGTTCTCTTGGCCGAGTCCTGTCCTTCATTGAAAGACAGTGGCTCAGAACTTACAGTACCTTCCCATGGTAACGGGAACAACCCATCCCTCAAAGTAGGATCTGGACCTGTTCAAGAGGATACAATTAAAAAGGATGTTTAGAAAATAACTAAGCAGATTTTATCAATATCAGAAGGCCCGCATTAAAACATGCCAAAAGAAGGTTCTTAAGTTTTCAAATGGTATTTGTATTTTTCTTAACAAGGTCACTATTAACATAAGAAATAATTACATGGTGATGAGTCCAACCTACGACGACTAGATCCATGTGAGGCTGCAAAAGACAGAAGTAGGTTCTTTAGATTCCAAACACTGATTTTCAAGCAGGTCAACACCATTAACAACTTAAACTCCAGCATCGGATTTGTGGGGAAAGCTTCCACTGAAAACAGCCAACCGCCAAGTTCACAATGCGACGCACCACGTCGCATCGTGAACTTTAATTTCTAGGCCCAGGGCTTGGCACTAAGACTTGCCCGCTTGCCCGGGGCAAGTAAAAAAAAATGGTGGGGCAAGTGAAGACTGCTACCTGGTTGCCCGATCGGGCAAGTGTGTGACTTAGTGCACAATAACACAACACAAGATAAATTTGTCTTGAAGGTGGTCATTGCGACCTGGGCTAATTAAGATGATGAATTTTAACTCTGTAAAATGAAACCAAATGGACCCGCAAGGGACCATTTGGTTTCATTTTTACACTCTCAAGAGTTACATCTGGTTAACCAACTTAGCTGGGGACCACCTGGAACCCTCTCAGGGACCACGTGTTGAAAACCCCTGGTTTAAAGCACCCACTTAAGTGCAAAATTTACAATATATTTTTGGGGGGCAAGTGACCATGACCTGAGGGCAAGTAGAACCTGACTTGCCCGATGGGCAAGTTCTTCGGAGACCTTAGTGTCAACCCCTGTAGGCCCCAAGTTTGACATGCATTAATGGACATCCATTTAATGGCATTTGCATCTATAAAAAACTCCAGCTTATATAGTAAAATCAATGCTAACTTTAAGCTTTTCCCCATTTGTACACTATCAGAGTTACAGACCAATAATTTAGATCCTAACATCCATCCTTTAGCTGGGTACCCACTGGGGCTCCCTCAAGGACCCCTGGGTGCCCGGACCTTACATAAGAGAACCGTGGGCATAGACCATTTTGCTAAATCCGACTTTAGTACTATGGCAATAACACTGAAAAAGAACATAACGATGAGCAGATAAATAAATGGATCACAGTCTACAATACATCCAACTATAATTAACAGTGAAGCAGTGAATAAACAGTTAAAAAAGGTCAACCAAAGAACTAGATTTCTATACAGGATCTCCCCACTGGTCAACAAAGACACTTTGAAGACTATAACGGGAGCCCTAGTACAAGGTTTCTTTGACCACGCCTGCACCTCTTGGTACCACAGCACCACAAAAGGCACTGAAAACTAAGGACCTCCCAAAACAAACTGGTCAGGCTGCTAGGTGGCCTCACACCACGAACACACCTCACCCCTGCCCACTTTGACAGTATGGGTTGGCTTAGGGTTGACGAGAGAGTACAACATCTCGCAATGGGTCTGGTAGACAAGATTCGATACTCTACTACCAAAATACCCATGTACCTGTCCAAATACTTCCTTAATGTCAATGTGGTCCACTCACACAACACCAGAGGGAGTGCTACTAACCATGTCCCACCCAGATTTTTCACAAACAAGGGACTCAATTCTTCTCGCTCATATGCCACCAAAATGTGGAACGCCCTACCAACAGTCATTAAGACTTGCGAATCCCTAGCCGCATTGCAACTCTAGATTCTTTTATAATTGGAATGTATTGCATCTAGAGCCATAGCCGAAATGTCATCAGTGATGACCTGTATTAAACAACGTCAAACTCACAACTTTGCAGCTGTAGAGAAAGTTTGATACATCCTCTGTCGGTCTACAAGGGTTTTGTGCCATAATAATCCACCGTAGAGACACATTATGAGCTACTTTCTGTCCTAGGTAGTCCTCAACATACATCACAAGCTGCCATCTTGAAAATAAAGCCAAGGGGGAGTGCTTGTTTTACACTAACATACACAAACAGCAGGTAGCGATTTGGGTTGGCTTAGGGTTGACGACAGAGTACAACATCTCGCAATGGCTTTGGTCCACAAGATACGATACTCTACCAAAATACCCTTGTACCTATCCAAATACTTCCTAAATGTCAATGAGGTCCACTCCCACAACACCAGAGGGAGTGCTACTAACCATGTCCGTCCGACCCAGATTTGGCACAAACAAGGGTCTTAAATCCTTCCACTCATATGCCACCAAAATGTGGAATGCCCTACCAACAGTCAAAGGCATGTGAATCCCTTGACTCCTTCAAAACCGCTCTCAAAGGGCACCTACAGATGGCTGCAATTCGAAACTGGCTGGCCTTTGTAAAACAAAAATGTATATAAAATCCCCCCCCACCCACCCCGCCTCTCCTCATTGTACATTTCTCTTTTCCTTTTTACCTCCACTATGATTTTACCTCAATGATTTGCTGCTTCTGATTTTACTGAATTAGTTGTTTTATATGTACGTATTTGAATGCCTTAATGAAATGAACAAGTTGGCCACTATTGTAAACAAGTGTATGCTTAACTAGTGTGTCCAATCAGCTTTTTCAGATTTGATGCAGTTGTACTTGAATTGTACTGTAATTCTCCAAGCTGTTATCAGTTTTGTTGTAGTGTGTACTTGACTTGTACTGTAACTCTCATCTCTGTCAATAAAGATTCATTCATTCATTCATTCTTATTTTCAAGATGGCAGCTCATGTTGTTTGTTGAGGACTACCCAGACAGAAAGTAGCTCATAATATGTCCTAGCAGTGGATTTTTATGAGACAAAACCCTTGCAGATCAACAGAGGATATATCAAGCTTTCTCTACAGTTGCGAAGTTTGTGAGTTTGACGTTGTTTAATACAGCAGGCAATGGCTGCAATACGAAAACTGGTCTCTGTAAAATTAATTTGTAAATACAATTCCCCCTACCTACCCCTTCTCCCTTTTGTACATTTCTCTTTTCCCTTTTTTACCACAACTATGATTTACCTCTTCTATGATTTGCTACTTCTGGCTTTACAGAAGTAATTATACTGCATGTCTCTGAATGTCTTAATGAAATGAACAAGTTGGCCACTATTGTAAACAAGTGTATGCTTAACTAGTGTCCAAGAATTTTTTCAGATTTGATGCAGTTGTACTTGAATTGTACTGTAATTCTCCAAGCTGTTATAAGTTTTGTTGCTGTGTGTACATGACCTGATACTCTCAATTTCTGTCAATACAAATTTCATTCATTCTTTTCATTCATTCATTCATTCATTCATTCAACCAACCACTTAAACCCTAGCATTGGTCTTGTGGATAAAGCTGCCACTGAAAACAGCCGAGCAACAAGCCCATACATCGCTAGTACAGGCCTCATAACCAAACATGTTAAAAATAATAAAGTATAATAGATAATATAATATTCAACGTTCTGCTTTGTTTCTGCTAACAACGGTGTGGCGGCCAGGCTGACTCGCTAGTACAGGCCTCAACCAACCAAACATGTTAAAAAATAACGTACCGGTAGTATAATGTATAACAGGGTTGCCCAACCTTTTTTGACCCAAGATCTACTTTTCAGCAGCCAACTCCTCCGGGATCTACCAGTTCAATATCAACATTTCAAACCACACACATCGTTGCCAGCCTGCAACTTCACAACAACACAACACTACTTTGTTTTAAACCACTTTACTTTATGTCCATATAAGCATAAAGTACAACAGACTTGTCATAAATAGGCCTACAACAGTACAACATAAGTACAACAGACTTGGTCAAACACTGCCATTACAAATGCAATCATAATAAAACAGTCCAGAATATTCCATTATAAGTTGCAGAACAGTCCATTACACGTTGCAGAACAATACTGTTGGCAAATTCACAGATAGCAGACAACAATCCTCCAAATGAGCCGCTTTGTAGACAGACTGACGCGCGCAGCGCGCGCACACACACACACACACACACACACACACACACACACACACACACACACACACACACACACACACACACACACACACACACACACACACACACACACACACACACACACACACACACGCTCGCTCTTTTTTCTTCTCCACCCCCCCATTTTTTTTCTTTCCCCCCACATCTCCAGAGATCTACTTGTGATCAGGCCGAGATCTACCAATAGATCCCGATCTACTGGTTGGGCTCCCCTGATGTAACTTAGGCTACTCGGCGCTAGCTTTGTTAGCACAAGTTAGCATTCACACTAGCTATAGAATAACCTTTGCAACATCTCCAAACATACATTCTTAGCGACTGGACATGTGCTTGTTCATGTGCGGTTGGGTTACAGTTGCATTCTTCCATATCATTTCACTTATAATTAAAATAATATTATAATACTGCTTACCTTCGATTTGTTTTGAAGAAGTGACTTGTCTGAAGAACCGAACTGGGCGCGTCGGTTGGCACGGCTGTATAGTGCTGAATGGTAGCTGCAGGATGGCCCCCGCCCACCAGGTCGTGGCAGCCAATCACAGGGTGTTCAGTATTAGGTCATTTTGCCTCGGCCAATCACAATAGTTCTTACCTATTCAAACTGTATTATTTAATTTAATGTTTTTTCCCCCAATATTGTTTGATAAAATCTAATGTAATTATGACTTATGGGATCACACTCTCTTGCACATATATCTTCATTATAAATTAAATAAATATAAAATTAAGTTTTAAAATGTTGATGCATGTTTTTTCACTATTGTTTTATATGACAAAATATAGAATCCTAATCTAATTATGGTTGTGATGACTAGCACATATATCATCATAATAAATTAAATAAATCTAAATTTTAAGTTTGATTCAGATCCATCCATGTCAAAATACTGCCTGCATAGATCAACAATTAGACTAGCCTGTTTATTCAGAAATATGATGTCCAAGTCTATTTGTCACAATGTTAAACGTATTAGGCCCGCCAACGGCGCGTCATGAATTACGTCGTGCGATGGTCCACGCCCCTTTCTCCCTGCCCTAGGGCATACGCTAGTAGCCATGCAGGCTACATACATTCTCAACTCTCGTTGAGCCTGACGCGTCGTCATCATCAGCTGTGCAGTGTAAACACTTTTACTTTTTCCGACAGTTTAAAGCTGCGATCCATGCCATGCGTTTGGTCCGTGGTGGTAGACTAGGCTAGATTTCAAGAATGTGCTTATTTTAAGTGCTGAAGGAAGCTCGTGTTAATTTATTACATACAAGTGTTCATTAAGGCGTGCTGAATCCAAATCTGCTATATGTAAAGCTCAAAAATGGCTGCTAAGCCTTCAAAATAGACCATTTAAAAATGGCGGTCGCCACCATAATGAAGCATAATAAAATGATGTATGTTTGACTAAATAAGCTATAAAATGGATTAAAATGTATTGTTTATGTTTTCATATATGGGAATAGAATGACATATTCATATTCCAGATCGATTGTGAAGGTACCACTTTAATATAATTTATATTGCGAAAATTGGCCTCTTTGGTATTATTATGGTAATATTTTTTAATGGTGAATAATTTCTTCATTATTTGCCTAAATTGGTGTTTATTTGCATGCAGTAGACCCGTGGTTTTCAACAGGTTTGTCCGGGGACCACCAGTGGTCCTTGAGAAAGTTCCAGGTGGTCCCCAGGCTAAATGATGGAAAGTTGGTTAGCCAGATGTAACTCTTGAGAATGTAAAAATGAAACCAAATGGACCCTTGGGGGTTCATTTGGTTTAATTTTCACACTCTCAAGAGTTAAAACATTTATCATCTGAATTTAATTCTAAAGTCTACACTGCTTTGTTTGCAAAAATCCAGCCTGGAATTGTGGACAAAACCAAAAAGAATTCTTTATTTTTAGGTCATTGGTGTGAACATGTAATCAAATGGTGGTCCGTGGCTCAAATGCTGAATAAATGGTGGTCCCTGGAGTCAAAAAGGTTGAAAACCCCTGCAGTAGACACATGGACAGTCAGTCCCAATGATCTTCAGTGTTCTGGCAGGTGTTGCCAACACCATATATCTTACAGATTAATTTCTCTGCTGAGCTCATATGTCTTTCCGTAAGAAGACCTTTTCCAAGGCCACTGACGTCTGAGGGATGTTGCTGGAACACCTGCTAGGTTGTTTTCTTACCACTGCCACTAAACTGTTACAGCTTGAGAGGCAAGTAGAGTATTAACTTGACCAGAAGGCAACTTCTGAATTTCATGCACTGGAGATACTTACTATCCTTTGCTGTCCCAGCTTTAATGTAGAGACCCAGGCCTACATTGCATCTTGCCATCGCATGCCAGAAGTAAAAGAAGCACATCTTTATCATGTCCTGACACAACTAAGAACTGTTTCATTTGAGCATGAATGTAGTGCAAACCAAGCCATGTGTCAGCTTCCTCATGGTCAGCACTGAGATGAGACTGGCACAGATCCTGGCATCAGGATCAGATGACTTGACAATGGTCATTCACTCCAGCAAACCCCCCTGAGACAACAATGAGCAGAGTGTTGACATATGTTGACATATTCACCAAGTGGTCTAATGCCAGGTGGCTTTTCCATTGACATCACAAGTGCTTGGCCTTCGATGAGGTGTGCCTGAAGTTGGTGCATGCAATGAAGCAAGAGTCAAGTTGTTTTGTATGGGGCGTCCGCAAGAGACTATGCCACCAACCTCAGATGCAGTAAAGTTTCACATCATGCGTTCCCATTATCAAGCTCTTGTATAGAATCAAGCTCACTTAACACACCCTGATCTTCCTCCCATTACTGAAATGGCATGGATGATCCTGAATGGTCAGTTGCTACCCCGGCTGCTTTCCTTGCCACCATTGCCAAAAGCATGCAGCGAGAACACGTCATGCATTTGCACAAGGCTGCTTTCAGCCAACGCTGCGGCTGCAAGAAAGTACACATAATGTACATTGAAGTGTGCCGTTTCAAGAAACTTAATTGGCAACACCTGCCAGAACATTGAAGATCAT
Source organism: Benthosema pterotum (assembly GCA_039105355.1). Classification (NCBI taxonomy): domain Eukaryota; kingdom Metazoa; phylum Chordata; class Actinopteri; order Myctophiformes; family Myctophidae; genus Benthosema; species Benthosema pterotum. The sequence continues at coordinate 4,641 of JBBWWP010000133.1, read as the reverse complement.
AGGGACTGACTGTCCATGCGTTTACTGCATGCATTAAGTCATAAACACTAATTTAGGCCATTATTGAAGCAATTATTCACCAACAAATTACATTACATAATATAAATTATATTAAAGTGTACCTTTAAAATTGATCTAAAATATGAATGTCAATGTACTCCCCATGAAAACATACATTTCAATCTATTTTCTACCCTATTTAGTCAAACATACATCATTTTACTATGCTTCATTATGGTGGTGGCCGCCATGTTTAAATGGTCCATTTTGAAGGCTTAGCAGCCATTTTTGAGCATTACATACAGCAGATTTGGATTCAGCACGCCTTAATACCCTAGAACAGTTGTATGTAAATAAAAACATGTTTTGCCTTCGGGGTTCACATTTTTGTAATATGGTCCCAGTCTATATGGGTCCATGCTGGAACAGCGTAAAAAACAATTGCATGCGAAGCTGCGTGAGGCGTCCTTCTGTTACAGCAAGTCTGCACCATAGTGAGCCAGTGAAGAAGTAAATAATGTAAATAAAAATGTAAAGTATAAAACAGAGAAGTCACTAGTCTAGTAATGCTGCTGCTGCCGCTACTAGGCTCACTGACTGACTGACGGACTGACTGCTCTTGGCTCTGTGCCAATTGCCCTAGAGCAGGGACGGAGCGGAGAGGCGAAAAATGTTTACGCCCAAAGGGGGCGTTTTTGTTTGGCCTAATTAGACCCAATTGTTTACAAGAAAATGAGATAGTATACTTTGTAGGCCTACTGTTGGTGTCCATTTATGTTACCAGATCCAAAATGTTCATTTGAGGGACAGTGCAGCTGTCTGTGTGGGACAATGTGGGACAGGGACAGGGCAGATTGGCCATCTGGCATACAGGGGTGGACCATCCAGTATTGGGGCCTTTGGGGCCCTCAAAATGCCCTAAAATATTTTTGGGACGCTTGAAAAGTCTGTGGGACTGTCTTGTGCAAAGAGGGGCGTCTGGTCACCCTGTGTCCAGTCCTTATCACCATACAACAATGTCAAGGTTCAAGGTTACTTAATTTCATCTCTAAGGAGAAATTTGTCTTGGACATACAGACTTAAACATGCAATACATTACAAGACATTACAGTACAATAGTCATTAAGGCACCCATGTGAATCGTACACCCCCACAGCAGGTACACATCCCTGATATAATAATAATTAAGAGAGAAGACAAGACAACATGTTTTCAGTGTAATGGAGAGACCTTTACACCTTGTCTTAGCGTCTTCTCCTCCCCCCTCTGTAAGGGAATCATAGGAGTGTGGTTATAGGTACAAAGGAGAACCTAAACCTGTTAGATACCTCCTGTTATAAAGGCCTGTCCTGTGTGTGCATCTGGTACATCTGGATGAGGACCTCTTTTCACATGTTGTATAGCGCAGCAGCGTAGTTTTATTGAAAGTTGTCTTTAGTTTGTCAAAAGGTAGGGAGTGCAAATACCGCATCATTGTTGTCTTAGGTGTACTAGCCTGTGCTGGACTAGGCTCCTGTCCGCTCTGTAACTTATTGCATGTGGGCGTAATCACTGTGTACATGGCAATGACCTTTACATGAGATTGTACATGGCCCATGCATAGTTTAATATTTCCAAGCAACAGTATACAGTTTCAAGCAGCCTAATAGACTTCAATACAGCCTTACTAGAGCTGAAAACAGACTAAAGTCCAGTAGATTTTAGTACAGCTGTTCTATTCTTGTACAAAAGCTTCTATGACTCAATTGAACGCTGATGTGATGATGTGTGTGTGTGTGTGTGTGTGTGTGTGTGTGTGTGTGTGTGTGTGTGTGGTGTGTGTGTGGTGTGTGTGTGTGTGTGTGTGTGTGTGTGTGTGTGCTGTCCTTACACTAATAATAATAGAACCAGTCCAGTACTTCTCCCTGAAGGAAAGAGCTGGTAGAGATGATGTGCTGGGTGTAGCAGGAGGTCATCTCAGAGACCACAAAGCGTCAGGTTCAATGATGTGTTCTCTGAGGAAGCACTTAGTAGCCCAGGGGTCCCACAGGGGAATGTCAGTTCCACTTTTTTGTTTACGTTGTATACTAATGACTATGTAAGCTAGATCATATCCAAATCAGTATGTGATTACATTTTCTGATGACACCATTATACTCAGCCTGCTCACAAGCCAATCTGCCCCCCCACAGCCACACAGCTGGAGTGGAAAGGTATGCTGAATGGTGCGATCAGAATTACCTGATGATAAACACAAAGAAAATGGAAGAGGTCATTATTGACCTTGACCATGATCAGTATTCATAACAACACCATGTGTCAGGGCTCCTCATATAAGTACCTAGGAGTACATATTGATGAGCTGGAACATGCATGTTACATCCTGTTGTGCTAAGATACATCATCGGCATCGCTTACACTTCCTCTGTAGATTGAGGTTGTTTGGAGTTAGGGTTTGTTGCTTTTTCACAGAGCAAGCATTGAGTCAATTCTGGTATCACCAGCTGGTTTTGGTAACTTGAATCTTAAGTTTAAATCGCAGATTGCTTGCAAAGATGGCCGGGAAGATCATGGGCATGTCCAGCCCCCCAATCAGCCCCCCCCCTCCCCCCGAGCCATCTTTATACAAGCAGTCATTAGACGGGCTCAGAACATTGTCTCTGATCCCACATCCTCTCAACCAAGAGTATGTGTGCGGGATGGGAGAAGACAGAATTCCACCATGTAAATACAATAGATATAAGCACTCATTTGTTTTCTCTCTCGATTAAGTTAGCATTGCTGCATATCCCTATTATGTCTACGAAGCTTTATGTCTACAAAGCACTACGTCACATGTATCCCCATATATAGGTATGATGTGGTCGCCCAGTCGATGCGTTAATTAGAAAAAAATATTTGAAAAAAAGGGCTTCGTTAGTCTCTTCCTAATATTATGGTCAATGTCCTAGGTCAGAGTATCCCCATATAGGCATGACGTGGTCGTCCAGTCGAGGTCCACAAAAATCCAATGGACATCCAAAAAATGTCCTGGCCAGATGACTTTCTAGGACCTGATTGTGACGTCCAATGGACATAAAAAATGGACCTAGCCAGACGTCTTTGCAGGAACTGATTCAAACGTCCAATGGATGTCCAAAAAATGGACCTATAGCCGGATGTCTTTGTAGAACCTGATTCTGACGTTCAATGGACGTCCAAAAAATGGACCTAGCCGGACGTCTTTGTAGGACCTGATTCTGACGTCCAATGGACGACCAAAAAATGGACCTAGCCGGACGTCTTTGTAGGACCTGATTCTGACGTCCAATGGACGACCAAAAAATGGACCTAGCCGGACGTCTTTGGAGGACCTGATTCTGACGTCCAATGGACGTCCAAAAAATGGACCTAGCCGGACGTCTTTGGAGGACCTGATTCTGACGTCCAATGGACGACCAAAAAATGGACCTCGCCGGACGACTTTGTAGGACCTGATTCTGACGTCCAATGGACGTCCAAAAAATGGACCTAGCCGGACGTCTTTGTAGGACCTGATTCTGACGTCCAATGGACGTCCAAAAAATGGACCTAGCCGGACGTCTTTGGAGGACCTGATTCTGACGTCCAATGGACGTCCAAAAAATGGACCTAGCCGGACGTCTTTGGAGGACCTGATTCTGACGTCCAATGGACGTCCAAAAAATGGACCTAGCCGGACGTCTTTGGAGGACCTGATTCTGACGTCCAATGGACGTCCAAAAAATGGACCTAGCCGGACGTCTTTGGAGGACCTGATTCTGACGTCCAATGGACGTCCAAAAAATGGACCTAGCCGGACGTCTTTGGAGGACCTGATTCTGACGTCCAATGGACGTCCAAAAAACGGACCTAGCCGGGCGTCTTTGTAGGACCTGATTCTGACGTCCAATGGACGTCCCAAAAAAGTACGCAGGAGGACGTCTTTTCCAGGACGTGTGTCAAACGTCCGATGGACATCCAAAGATGACGTGCAAAAATTGAACGTCTTATTGACGTTCAAATTGGGTCTAAGTTAGACGTCAAAATATTGGACCTTGTTTGGACGTCACATGGACGTCCAAAATTGGTCTTGGACGGACCGACCTAATCTGCACGTCATTTGGACGTCCGCTGGACGTCCAATGTTTGCTGGGTTATTACTTTCCCAAGTTCTCAACTCCCACCTTATGGAGTAAAAGGGATGTACAACATAATCTGTTTAGCGAGCTCTTTTTAGAACTGAATCAAATTTATTGGAATAATAATAGTCTCCAATCCAACAAAATCTGCCTCTTTGACTTTTTAAACTTTTTCACAATTGTTTTCAAAGACAGTTGAGGTCTTGTATTTGAAAATAAAATACAAAATAAAGCAGCAAGCGATTTGTAGTTACATTACTGTGCGCAGGATGCAGCATGTGGACTGGATCTACAATCTACTGCACATCTCTGTTGTTACAGTACCTGTCGATAGCTTGTAAATCTGTTCTATTTTTGCATGTGACAACAAGCTCATTTTTAAAAAGTAACTTGGCGTTACTTGCAGAGTAATGCGTTACTTATTACCCATTTTTGCAGAGTAATCTCGTTACTTTACTTTTTGGAGCAAAAGTAATAATATTACAGTAATATGTAATCTAAAATTAGTTGCTGCCCAACACTG
>JBBWWP010000132.1:0-2500 GCA_039105355.1 Benthosema pterotum | reverse complement strand
GGGGAGAGAGAGAGACAGACAGACAGACAGACAGACAGACAGACAGACAGACAGACAGACAGACAGACAGACAGACAGACAGACAGACAGACAGACAGACAGACAGAGAGTCACTCTAGTCCAGGGGTAGGCAATTATTTTTCCCGAGGGGCCAAATGAGATACATAAAATATTGTGGAGGGCCAAGACTAAAGGCTGAACTAAAGTCTGTGTAATATTTATTTAATTTTCAAGATAAAAGTAAGAGTAAGACCAACCATTTTGACACCAGGGCCCACTAGTATTTGAGCCACGGGTTACCACCATTTGATGACATTTTTAGCCCCACACATCCCAAAACTTCCTTCAAGATTTATTTAGTTTTTGTCCACAATTCCACAAATATAACATAACAAAAATAACCATTCTCTTACATTCTCTGATTGTATGTGTAGACTTTGGGCTAATTCAGATGATGAATATTTTAACTCTTGAGAGTGTAAACATGAAACCAAATGGACCCGCAAGGGTCCATTTGGTTTCATTTTTACGCTCTCAAAGAGTTACATCTGGTTAACCAACTTTCCATATTTAACTTGAAACTCTCTCAAGGACCACTGGTGGTCCCCGGGCCGGTCAGAGTCAGCCAAAGGGCCGTATTTGGCCCCTGGGCCGCATTATGCCCAGGTATGCTCTAGTCTATAAGATCTTTCAAACGATCTGGGCTATCCACTACCTCACCAATCACCATTCATACGAATGCACGCACACACACACACACACTGCTACATAATATGATTAAGGAAAGAAGAGTTCAGTATGTACCCGACTGCTGCTATCTGCCTCTAGAACATGTACAACACCAAAACCAAAGGAAAGAAAAATATCCTGTAGTATGCATGTACCAAGACGTACCGGTATATCTAAAACCACATATTACACACATAAAGACCCCGAGGAAAGTGTTCTAAATCTTCTAAATGTTATTAACAGATATATTTTTGGCAAAAACGGTGAAATGTTCCTTTAAGGCAGGGGTGGCCAACCGGTCACAGACTAAGAGCCACGTTTTTCATTGTGTTACTGCAAAGAGCCACATCAAAGAGGGTTCCAGGTGGTCCCCAGGCTAAATGATGGAAAGTTGGTTAGCCAGATGTAACTCTTTGAGAGCGTAAACATGAAAACCAAATGGACCCTTGCGGGTCCATTTGGTTTCATGTTTACACTCTCAAGAGTTAAAATATTCATCATGTGAATTATCCCAAGTCTACACAACTAGAGAATGTAGAAGATTAATGGTCATTTTGATCTGTATGTTTGACTGTTTTGTTTTCTCTGAAATCCAGCCTGGAATTGTTGACAAAAGTAAACAAAATCTTTAGCTTTGGGTCTGTGGAGCTAAAATGTCATCAAATGGTAGTCCATGGCTCAAATTCTGAATAAATGGTGGGCCTGGTATAAAAAAAAAGGGTTTTGACGGTTCCATGTGGAAGCCCCTTAAGAGCCACATGTAACCACTGAAGAGCCGCATGTGGCTCGCGAGCCACGGTTTGCCACCCCTGCTTTAAGGAATTATGTTCTTCTGGTCTCCTAATATTGACCCCGCCCCCTTCACCTAGAGTCAAGGACTATCTAATAAGGACAAGAAGCCAAGACACCTATGGGGGAGTCCACATTGGTTCATGGGAGGAAACAGACATGCTCAGTACAGACCAGGAAGTTTGACGCTTGCAAACCATGCATGCCATTGGTCTCTTGGATGGTTTGCCAAGCGTCAAACTTCATGGTCTGTACTGAGCATGTCTGTTTCCTCCCATGAACCAATGTGGACTCCCCCATAGGTGTCTTGGCCTCCTGTCCTTATAAGATAGTCCTTGCCTAGAGTCGGGAAGCAGAGCAAGCTGGCCTCTCCTCCCATTGGCCCCTGGGTATTCTCTCCTCCCATTGGCCCCTGGGGTATTCTCTCCTCCCATTGGCCCCTGGGGTATTCTCTCCTCCCATTGGCCCCTGGGGTATTGCTGGCCTCTCCTTCCATTGGCCCCTGGGGTATTCTCTCCTCCCATTGGCCTGTTAGGTCTGACACTATAAAAGGACCAGGAAGTTGGGCGCCGAGCTGCTAGCCTCCATGAGGATGTGGAGGATGAGCTGTTGGTTTGCAGCTTTCTTTGTTTTACAAACCTTAACTAGTCTTTAAGACTGTTTAATTCCGAATGGACTTAAACAACATAATACCGCATAATACAGATTGACTAAGGAACCTGCAGCGCCTGGGACGGAGGAATGTTTGGTGGCCATGTAGTGAAGTTTTGATTTGTTTGGTAACAAACAAACAACAAACAAAGATGAACCAAGTGGAGAAGTCTCCTAACCTAGAGGTTGGGTGAGCTGGACTTTTTTCCCCTTGCAATGCATTGCCTTTGGACAATATCTAGCATCAAATGTGTTTGGAATAATCCTATAATAAGACTATTTGGATACTTGGATTTAAGTAATCCAGTACTTGGAGTACTGAATTACTTAA
>JBBWWP010000131.1:0-11977 GCA_039105355.1 Benthosema pterotum | reverse complement strand
TTATTATTATTATTATTGCCCACCTAATGGAAGGTAATATCAGTGGTCTGGGGACCACCAATGGTCCTTGAGAGAGTTCCAGGTGGTCCCCAGCTAAATGATGGACAGTTGGTTAAAGTTAGGGGAAAAGAAAAAACTGTTAAAATGCTCTATTATAAGGTGTGCAGACCATATATGGAGTTTCCCCCTCCCCCACGTTAGCAGAGGAGCTAATAAAAGTTCCCCAGGTGGAGGGTGAATTTTCCTCCAATCAGGATGGAGCAGCAGGTTCACATAGTGTAGCTACTCTTAGGCGCCCCTAGTGCACCAGGCTGGTACTACACCCCTAGTGCACCAGGCTGGTACTACACCATGAATTTCAAATCACTTACCCTACCTTTAACCAGATCTTTGAGAGCGTAAATATGAAACCAAATGGACCCACAAGCTCTCAAGAGTTAAATATTCACTGTGTGAATTAGCCCAAGTCTACAAAACTAGAGAATGTAGAAGATTATTATTGGTCATTTTGATCTGTATGTTTGACTGTTTTTTTCCCCCAAATCCAGCCTGGTATTGTGGACAAAAGCAAAACCAATCTTTAGTTTTGGGGGTCTGTGGGGCTAAAATGTCATCAAATGGTGGTCAAATGCAGAATACATAGTGTGCCCTGGTGTCAAAAAGAAAAAAACACTGCTTCATATGAAAAACATTGGAGTTGCCCACCGTGCCATTCTTCCAGCCCACTCTATAGACCTGCGCAGTGACGTCACCAGCCCTGTTCCACTAGTGGATTCCTCATTCATTTTCCTCATAGACTTTTCGAAAATGGTTAATAAAAACACGATTGCGCCGCGGCCAAAGCCAACTCGGGTCATGACAAATCATGACAACAAACACAATATCGTCATGTAATATATAATTAGGAAGAAGTAGAAAACGGCATGATACAAGACTTTTTTTTGTTTTTCATCTTAGAAATGATTTGATTGTCCCAAAAGTTTGTGTGTGTAATCATGATTCGTCACGACTCGTGTTGGCTTTGTCCGTGTCGTAATCGTCTTTGTATAAATTATTTTCGAAAAGTCGATGAGAAAAATGAATGGGGAATCCATTTCTGGAACAGAGGCGGTGACGTCACTGCGCAGGTCTATTAGGGCTGGCTAAACCCGGCCCTGTAGTAGTGATAGATAGGCAGAGCGCCTTTCTGTCATAACTAGGGCTGGGAGGTATGGGTAGCTCATCAGATGAGATAGGTGGCGACATTACTGACATTAATGATACCCAATATCAGATATATTGTTTTATTTGCCATATATTGATATATTTGATGACATTTCAATATATCACGATACCTGCAACTATAAAAAATAAAATGAATAAAGGAAAAAAATAGGAATTAGTACAGTATGTCCTCAACCTTTATTTGTATATTTGATTCTGATCCCAGACTTTTCAACAAGGCAGCTATAAAAAGGATGTCTATATTTCTACAAACTGATCATAATTAATAGACAAAACAGTGCAGACTTCTTGTTTAAGTGGTGCTAATTCAGATGATGAATATTTTAACTCTTGAGAGTTGTGTAGACTTGGGCTAATTCAGATGGACCCTAGCCTGGCCTAACCCGCAATGATTTTGGCCTTGGGGGGACGGGGTGCCGTGGGATCCACACGGCAGATCGAGCTGATCTGATTTGATCTCACCAACGTGTCGTCATCCCCGGCCCCTCCCGCGCCCATCCACTGCTGTTCTACGTCACATCATTTAGAGCGACGCCCACCCCGGAAGGTTGACTCCTCCCTCTGTTCTACGTCACATCATTTAGAGCCACGCCCACCCCGGAAGGTTGACTCCCCCCTCTGTTCTACGTCACATCATTTAGAGCCACGCCCACCCCGGAAGGTTGACTCTTCCCTCTGTTCTACGTCACATCATTTAGAGCCACGCCCACCCCGGAAGGTTGACTCCTCCCTCTGTTCTACGTCACATCATTTAGAGCCACGCCCACCCCGGAAGGTTGACTCCTCCCTCTGTTCTACGTCACATCATTTAGAGCCACGCCCACCCCGGAAGGTTGACTCCTCCCTCAAGGCCACTTCGTGTAACACGTTAGTCCAGGCTTTCCGTTTTCGCGCAACGTGAACGAAAATGAAAGCCTGGGTGTTGAGGCTAGATGGACCCTGAAACCAAATGGACCCTGGCGGGTCCATTTGGTTTCATTATTATTATTTTTTACCATAAAATTACATATTAGGAGCTTTAATCAAGTTTCGTGTGGGTTGCGACATTTGAGTACATTCAAAAATGTTAAACTTTCTGATATTGAATATAAAGTACTCACCTTTGTCTTTCAATTCTCAAAACACATTGTTCTGCCAAACGGTGACGCACATGGAAGACGGGATAAAATGCCCCTTTTTGGCCAGATGGTGACTGTTTCTCTTCTCTCCTCCTTGTGTCTGTCAGTGTGTAAAGAGGTTTCTCCTGAACATGAGGAGAGGAGCCCCAGTCTGGTCCAGGAGGAACCACAACCTCCACACATTAAAGAGGAAGACATGGAAGAGGAGGCTGAAGTGTCAACATTGACCTTACTACATGGGAAGACAATGTGCCACACTCTCTCAGGTAAAAACAAAAAGTCTAAAAGAGTCTAAGGGCCCTGATACACCTAGCAATGTTTTGATCAACATCAACAAGCAACGTCACTATCAACGTTGACTTTTCATCTTTCTATAGAAAAAAAATCAACTCCTGGTTGTTCAGAAAAGTCAGATCATTAGCGCCATCTACTGGTCAACATTTCGGAAGCATTTCGGAAGCCTCCTCTAGACTCACACTGATAAACTTTTCTGAAACCATGGCTGCTGCTGCTGCTGCTTCACTGAGGTGGACAAAGGCAAGGATTTTGTAACTTCTATTTTTCTAAATGAACATTGTGAGTTGGGAGGCAGTTGGGTGAAAATCATTCAATGCAAACTAAGGGTTCTTTTTCCCTGAGAGTGTACAAATGGAACCAAATGGACCTGCTAGGGTCCATTTGGTTCACATTTGTACACTCTCAGGAAAAAAGAAGCCTCTTGTGTTGCCTGTTGCCATGTGTCTCATCATGTTGCCCGTTGATATTGATCAAAATATTACTAGTGTAGCAGGGCCTTAAGGCCCTGCTACAGGGCCTTGATGCAAGGGCCTTGATGCATGTCTTGTTTCCACTTGGGGTCCAGCATTCCATACAGTATAAGCAGTAAATAGGAACAATTTGAAATCTATATGTAAATGTAATATTATATATATACGGTATATATATATATATATATATATATATATATATATATATATATTATATATATATATATATATATATATATATATATATATATATATATATATATATATATATATGAAAAAGAGAAGAGCCAAATAAACATTTTTCTTATTTTACAAAGGCCAGTTTCTAATTGCAGCCAGCCGTAGGTGTTCCTTGAGAGAGGCTTTGAAGGAGTCAAGGAATTTGTAAGTCAAGCAGACACTAGCAGTCCTATTAATTTCATGAGTGAATTATTTAATACTATACAGGTGTATCATGTAAGTAAAACAACTTAGACATGTGCACAACTGAACAGCTGCCCACGGCCCACGTGTATTGACTGATTGATTGAATGATTCATTTGTAGAATACAGTACATTTCCAAATAAATAACAAGTCACTGCTGAACGCAGATTAATTGTTGTGCAATATATTTCTCCCCTGGCCAAAATATGTCAGGCAATGTAGAAAACATGTAATGTGACGACTCAAGAAAAATCCTCAAAGATTTATGGAATTTTAATCGCGTAGTGTCTAGTGGGACAGGGTACCTTGTGCATGACGTTGTGAAAGTCCCAAAAATTTGTGTGACAATCATGTGATAAATTAAAAGTGTCAGAAATGATCCACACTGCTGCTGCAGGCAGCACTGTATGATTGACTGTCGCAGCTCGGAGCACGTTGACCCTTTGGTGTGATATGAGCAGTTAAAGCACCATTTGGTCACAAGCCGACGCAACCTGACGCATGACGCAAAGAGTCGACGCTTTGATGTAGTTAGGGCATTAGGATGTATGGGCTGTCAGTCAAGGCCAGAATGTTCTTTTACCATTCAGTAGTGGTGCTCTGCTCAGGCCCATCCAATCACAGTGTTTTTGTTCTGTTTTTTATGATTGGCCGATACCGATCTTGTGCACGAGGAGGAAATTTGAATATTTGCAAAATTGTTCTAATTCAAAACCCACGTCCAAACTGATCCTGTGTGTGTGTGGCAGTGATGGGTTGTTCAAAACTGATCAAATTCAATAACTGGATCCTTTTTTTTACGTGAATGACCCGTTCTGAACAGGAGGAGCGAAACCCATTTGTGATGGTTTTATAACCATTGTGATTGTTTTGCATATCAGCCACAAATGTTTTTTCTCTTCTCCTCCTTGTGTCTGTCAGTGTGTAAAGAGGTTTCTCCTGAACATGAGGAGAGGAGCCCCAGTCTGGTCCAGGAGGAACCACAACCTCCACACATTAAAGAGGAAGACATGGAAGAGGAGGCTGAAGTGTCAACATTGACCTTACTACATGGGACGACAATGTGCCACACTCTCTCAGGTAAAAAATAAAATAATTTGAGTCTAAAAGTCATACTATAGCTGCCCATACATTGTCCTAGGTCAGGGGTTGGCAACCGGACCAAAAACACAAACGCATGAATACAAAATCTCACCATCATAACCTTTATTTCAATTCGGAGTACAATTGAGGGTCATTCACTCATTTTCAATGTAGCCGAATACACACAAAACAAAAATCCACAATATCCACCGGGAACATAACACAGCAAAGCAATTAAAAAGCAAAAATCTGTCAAGACATCAACTTTCTCACGGTGCAGACATTAATTGAATATTTTACACAGTCTGTCCGCTATGGCAGTTCAAAGTGTGTGTGTTTTGAGCATTCAGCTCAGCTTAGAGGCTCATTCACCTGGTGAGAGAGAAGTGAGAGTGTAAAGGGCAGTGTCTTGAGTTCCCTGTCATGGCCGGAGAAATCGTTCTCACGGCCAAAACATTCACTTTACACATGTTTTCTGTCAACACTTCAAGATGGGCTCCATAGACAGCCTCTACTAAATGGACCAGCGTGAGATACCATTTTTCTGTATTAGGAAGTATTCTTAGCTCACTGTCATGATCACATTTTTTATCGTATTAATAACATGATGACATGCAAACGTACCTAACAGTTTTGGGACACTCAAATCCTCTTTATGCAGCCAAACACTTCCTGGTTGTGCTGGCAGTAATGGATCCTTCCTGTCGGCAGACTCCCATTCACTGTGCATGTATTGGTTGTGATTTTGTATGAATAAAGTTCACTTCCTTAAACCACACTATTTCATTTGATAATACCATTTCCTAGTTCTTCATAGTTTGTTTTATTTGTGGTGTGCTATTGACATGATCACATGAGTAAGAAATGTCTAAAATCTTCAGTTAAAATCATGAGTACTTCATGGATTTCTCCAAGTGTTGCCATGTCCGCTTTTTATAAGCAACCTTTTTCAGTAAATCTGCTTGCAAGTAATGACAGTTTACTAGGTAGATTTTTAAGGCTTGTTCCATATCTGTGATTCTGCTCAAATGAACAATGAGTCAAAGAGCCCCCATGTTCCATGCATCTGTGCACACAGATCCCCATCTGTAATTTTTTTGTGCCAAGCCAGGTTTTTATTTTTCATCTGTATAAAACAAGAATTATTTTGGAAAATATCAAATCTATCAGATCACAGTGGCACACTTTGAGCTTTCAGATCTGCTATTCTCAAGTAGCTGCCAATATATAGTCTTAGAGTATAATGCATAGTATGTAATGTACAGTAGATGTATAGCTCATGATTGACTGATTGCTTATCTCTCTCACACAATCTGGCAACACCGGAGCAAGTGCATTGTTCCAGACTGTGTGAGAGAAATAAGCAACCATGGTCTATGACATGGGGTTTCAACTGATTGTGAACCAGGGACCACCAACCTGACTTAGAATCAACACGGAGACCACCACAGTTACCCTAAATCCATTCTGTTACTTAATTCAACCTAGAGAGAAAATATCCGCACTCACATATAGTTCACGAGTTTTTTTTTTAATTTAATTTCAGAGATTCATAGAGAAATGAAATAAAAGAAAACTCATGAACTATATGCGAGTGCGAATATTTTCTCTCTACATTGATCTGCAAGAATCTGCACCCATCAGCCATTGAGAATACAAGTTGGACTCTGAGTAGAGTGCGCCTACCTAACGATATACAGTAGCCTAATGATAGTGTAGACATATGGCATTATTATTCCCACAGTGATGTAGGCTAATTATGATAAAATCAGGCAAACTTTCTTGAGATTCTAACACCCATTTCTGTGGATTTTCTTATCCTCAATCAGACTTTCAGTAACTGACAAGGTTGGCATGCTTACTGTACATTGCACAAAGCTTTAGTGTGCTGTTCTATGGAAGAAAAAATTGAATACCTTTCAGGACCACAAGTGGTCCATGGAACACCAATTGAAAATACCTGGACCTGGACTATGAAAACCAAATGAGCTACTATATTACTCTTTAAGACTTTCTTTAAGGCTCTTTAAGACAAGAACTTGAGATTTGTTTTTCATCTTGGGTTTGTGATCCAGGGACATGGGATCCTTTATGAAAATGTTTACTTTGAGGAGAATCACAGGTTTAAGCAACATTAGGGAACAGGCTTAAATAAAACATGCAGCTAGTAACTACCATTATTTTCAAGCAACTTTATTGAAAAGGCTTGCTTATAAAAAGTGGCAACACATGGATAAATCCATGAAAAACTCCCGGTTTTAACTGAAGATTTTAGACATTTCTTACTCATGTGATCATGTCAATAGCACACCACAAATAATACAAACTATGAAGAACTAGGAAATGGTATTACCAAATGAAATAGTGTGGTTTAAGGAAGTGAACTTTATTCATACAAATTCACAACCAATACATGCAAAGTGAATGGGAGTCTGCCGACAGGAAGGATCCCTTACTGCCAGCACAACCAGGAAGTGTTTGGCTGCATAAAGAGGATTGAAAACAAAAATTGTGTTTAACTTTAAAATTTTCCACTATAGTAATTTGTTCAGACCTATATTCCTTAGTGAAATGAATGGTGTTTTAACATGCAATACTAGATGCATTTGCATATACTGGTCCACCTGGATATGCTACATCAGTGTTGAGGAAGTTAAAGGACCACTTCACCACTTTTCAATGTATATTCATATAACAGGTCCTCACTAATGTACATGATAAAATACTACTATTTTTTCCTACTCAGTCTATGTCTCACAGAAGGGCTGTGGACAGTTCATAAACCTCTTCCAATGACATTGTCAATGTTGGAATCCAAGCTAATAGAAACTGCAGGCTTTCTATTTGTGAAAAGTCGCAATGCGAAAATGGCAGCCATCCTTCCAATAATTAAAAATATAAATATATTTTCAAAAAGAAATCTGCATCATGATGTCATTGGAGGACAGGTCTGAACTGTCCACAGCCCTCCTCTGAGACACAGACTGAGTAGAAAAAAAATAGTGGTATTTATCATGTACATGATGTACGTTGAAGATCAGTGTTGGGCAAATTACTTTGAAAAAGTAACTCAATTAGAAGTACAAATTACTTCTATGAAAAGGTTTTTTTTGCGTTACAACCTTACTACTAGGTTGTACTACCATGATCTATTTTTTTTTTGGGGGGGGGGGGATACTTTATTTATGCTAATGAATTAATTAGTTGATTGTAATGAATTAAAAAAAAAAGTTTTGGGGGGATATATATTGGGGGGGGGGGGGGGGGGGGGGGGGGGGGGGGCTAAAGGTCAAAGGTTAAAAATCAAAGATTGCACTAAATCCAGAGATTAATTGAAGAGGATAAAGCCGTCAGAAAGATCATTGAAAGAGGCGCGTGTGTAAACTCCATATAGCCATGCATGTGCGCTGCGTGTGCCGTGATGCAAACAGACAGACAGACAGCGCAATGGCCTTGCTGACATCCATGAAATAAAACTATAGGCTTAATTACTTACAAAGATAGTTATTTGACCAAAGTTTAGTGGAAGCTCAGTGGCTGTTGCACTGAACACACTCTGCTCCTCTGGCTAGTCGGAAAATAACGTAGATGAAATTGGAATAGTTCAGCGTGCCCTGATTGTATTTTTATTTTATTAGCCAATCATAACCAAAATTAACGGTTGGACATCCCTAGAGCAAATAGTACAGTTTAACAAAATATGGTATTCATGAGGTATTCATTTGTAGTACTGAAAACGTAAACTCAAACTTGTACTTGACATGTATGCATTCCTTCATCTATCCAGGCAACCCAGTGATCTAACCATGATGTTCATTAAACCAGTGATCTAACCATGCTGTTCATTAAACCAGTGATCTAACCATGATGTTCATTAAACCAGCTGTTCATTAAACCAGTGATCTAACCATGATGTTCATTAAACCAGTGATCTAACCATGCTGTTCATTAAACCAGTGATCTAACCATGCTATTCATTAAACCAGTGATCTAACCATGCTGTTCATTAAACCAGCTGTTCATTAACCCAGTGATCTAACCATGATGTTCATTAAACCAGCTGTTCATTAAACCAGTGATCTAACCATGCTGTTCATTAAACCAGTGATCTAACCATGCTGTTCATTAAACCAGCTGTTCATTAAACCAGTGATCTAACCATGCTGTTCATTAAACCAGTGATCTAACCATGATGTTCATTAAACCAGCTGTTCATTAACCCAGTGATCTAACCATGCTGTTCATTAAACCAGCTGTTCATTAAACCAGTGATCTAACCAGCTGTTCATTAAACCAGTGATCTAACCATGCTGTTCATTAAACCAGCTGTTCATTAAACCAGTGATCTAACCATGATGTTCATTAAACCAGCTGTTCATTAAACCAGTGATCTAACCATGCTGTTCATTAAACCAGCTGTTCATTAAACCAGTGATCTAACCATGCTGTTCATTAAACCAGTGATCTAACCATGCTGTTCATTAAACCAGCTGTTCATTAAACCAGTGATCTAACCATGATGTTCATTAAAACCAGTGATCTAACCATGCTGTTCATAAAGGTAGGGTAATGATTTGAAATTCATGGTGTAGTACCAGCCTGGTGCACTAGGGGCGCCTAACAGTAGCTACACTATGTGAGCCTGCTGCTCGATCCTGATTGGAGGAGAATTCGCCACCACCTGGGGAACTTTTATTAGCTCCTCTGCTAACGTGGGGGAGGGGGAAACTCCATATATGGTTTCCACACCTTATAATAGAGCATTTTAACAGAAAAAAATATTATTTGGGTGATATCTGACAAAAGTGAAATCACTTCCCCTACCTGTAAGTGATTGTACCTAAGAAGCAGAAGCTTTTCAAACCTGTGGTCAGACAACCGTTTCTCTTTGGTGTAAAGACCAGCTTCCCTAGGCTAAACAGACTCTACAGGACACTGGAGGGAGTTGCTGCAGCTTCCCTAGGCTAAACAGACTACAGGACACTGGAGGGAGTTGCTGCAGCTTCCCTAGGCTAAACAGACTACAGGACACTGGAGGGAGTTGCTGCAGCTTCCCTAGGCTAAACAGACTACAGGACACTGGAGGGAGTTGCTGCAGCTTCCCTAGGCTAAACAGACTACAGGACACTGGAGGGAGTTGCTGCAGCTTCCCTAGGCTAAACAGACTACAGGACACTGGAGGAGTTGCTGCAGCTTCCCTAGGCTAAACAGACTCTACAGGGGCACTGGAGGGAGTTGCTGCAGCTTCCCTAGCTAAACAGACTCTACAGGACACTGGAGGGAGTTGCTGCAGCTTCCCTAGGCTAAACAGACTACAGGACACTGGAGGGAGTTGCTGCAGCTTCCCTAGGCTAAACAGACTCTACAGGACACTGGAGGGAGTTGCTGCAGCTTCCCTAGGCTAAACAGACTACAGGACACTGGAGGGAGTTGCTGCAGCTTCCCTAGCTTAAACAGACTACAGGACACTGAGGGGGTTGCTGCAGCTTCCCTAGGCTAAACAGACTACAGGACACTGGAGGGAGTTGCTGCAGCTTCCCTAGGCTAAACAGACTACAGGACACTGGAGGGAGTTGCTGCAGCTTCCCTAGGCTAAACAGACTACAGGACACTGGAGGGAGTTGCTGCAGCTTCCCTAGGCTAAACAGACTACAGGACACTGGAGGGAGTTGCTGCAGCTTCCCTAGGCTAAACAGACTACAGGACACTGGAGGGAGTTGCTGCAGCTTCCCTAGGCTAAACAGACTCTACAGGACACTGGAGGGAGTTGCTGCAGCTTCCCTAGGCTAAACAGACTACAGGACACTGGAGGGGGTTGCTGCAGCTTCCCTAGGCTAAACAGACTCTACAGGGGCACTGACGGAGATGCTGCATTGTATTTTTGTGAAATCTGCTTTATCAGAGGAAATCTCATAGAGCAGTCTCCATGTCTTTATCCATCGATTTGACATAATCCACAATTTGGGATTGGGCAGCATCGGTGGTATTCTCTCTTTGGCAGAGTCAGTGCTGAGGTTGTGTGTGCTGGTACCTTGAAGCAGGACTTTATGGCACTCTGCCAGGAGCCTTGCCTTGGCCTGGTCCCTTTTGTCCTGTGTCTGCAGCCAACGTAGTTTAAACCTGGGTAGCGCCACAGCGGCTCGTAGGGCAATCTCACTTTCCAGAACAGTTGCAAATCTGGTTTTGATTGCCTGCAATGAAACATGCAAATGACATTACTACAACATATGTGAGCGCATGCAGTGCACAGTAAAACCCCCCCCCCCCCCCCACACACACACACACACACACACATTATATGCTAAGAAATACATTTGATGTCACTTTTTTCATAGCCTGGCCTAGCCCGCAATGATTTTGGCCTTGGGGGGGCGAGGTGCCGTGGGACCACTGCTGTTCTACGTCACATCATTTAGAGCCACGCCGACCCCGGAAGGTTGACTCCTCCCTCTGTTCTACGTCACATCATTTAGAGCCACGCCCACCCCAGAAGGTTGACTCCTCCCTTTGTTCTACGTCACATCATTTAGAGCCACGCCCACCCCGGAAGGTTGACTCCTCCCTCTGTTTCTACGTCACATCATTTAGAGCCACCCCACCCTGGAAGGTTGACTCCCCCCTCAAGGCCACTGTGTAACACGTTAGTCCAGGCTTTCCGTTTTCGCGCAACGCAAACGAAAAGATAAGCCTGGCTGTCGAGGCTATTTTTTCATAATAAAATGATCATAATATGATAGTAGGCTATTTCTTACCGTGACAACTGACCACAGGTCACCCACCCACAGCTCAATCAACTGTCTCTGCAGCCACTGTGGAACACACATAGTCTATCTCTTCAAAAGCCTTCAGTTGCTCTCTGTGCATTTTGGCATACTGAGAGGAGAGAAGATGTCCGCACACTGTTCTTAAGCTCCAATAACTTTATTCTGTTTTGGTTTCAACGTTTCAAACCCATTCGGGTCTTCTTCAGGAATGAAGTACAAATGCAAAGGAGGCAAGTTATATACACACACACATGCATGGGTCTACAAGCTGTCTGTCAATCAGGGTGATCTAAAAGACACACCCACTAGACCCGGGGTGGCCAACCTGTGGCTCGCGAGCCACATGCGGCTCTTCAGCTGGTTAAATGTGGCTCTTAAGGGGCTTCCACATGAAGCCGTCAAAAACACTTGGCCTCATGGGGCAGTCATTCATTCCCTATACCAGTGGTTTTCAACCTTTTTTTTACCAGGGCCCACCATTTATTCGGAATTTGAGCCACAGACCACAAATTTTAGCTCCATAGACCCCAAAGCTAAAGATTTCGTTTACTTGTGTCAACAATTCCAGGCTGAATTTCAGTGAGAACAAGCAATCAA
>JBBWWP010000130.1:0-5000 GCA_039105355.1 Benthosema pterotum | reverse complement strand
CCAGAAAGTGTCGCACCATCTGCCATATCTGTGTTCCCCTGCTCTAGACAAACACAAACACCCCGCCCGTCTGCCGCTGAATAAATATTGACTTTTATGTAACGTTCAGCGGGATTCGCGCAGCTTTATACATCCCGAAGGCTGGTTTAAAGATAAACGTTCTTAAGTTGTCGGATTCATCAATGTAACTCCATTAAAAATTCCGCGCCAGCGATGAGATTCTTGTCTTTTATTGGATTTATTATCGATTCGGTTTGAGTTCCGTGTTCTCCGCTCCCCGTCTTTGAATGTCTTCCGTTGCTAGGAGACGCTGAAGACTTAGTCAAGTCTTTGCAGATTTTAGCTCAAAACGAGCTTTGATTGTTCTGAGGCTCATTCATGTACAGTGGTAAACACTTGAGATTGTGACTGCTGATGGGGCACCATGGTGGTACCACTGCCCTGGAAGGTAACGCTTTTCACACTTCATTTAAAAGGTGTCAATGGTTTGATTAACAATGGTTATAAAAGTACTCTCTGTCTATTAGGAACCACTAACCAAGTAGTAGGACATGTAAATGTGTTTTTAACCTGTTAATTTCCTGGAGACAGCATGGAACTTTCTGGTACCACATTCCTGCGGTTACCATTTCATTGCCATGGTGGTACCACCACGGACAATCTCAAGTGCTTACCACTGTAGTAAAGCATTGCTGTGTGTGTGTGTGTGTGTGTGTGTGTGTGTGTGTGTGTGTGTGTGTGGTGTGTGTGTGTGTGTGTGTGTGTTGTGTGTGTGTGTGTGTGTGTGTGTGTGTGTGCGACCAGAACCCACAGAGAGAGAGAGAGAGAGAGAGAGAGAGAGAGAGAGAGAGAGAGAGAGAGAGAGAGAGAGAGAGAGAGATTTCTTCGGTATCAACATGACAATTATTTGTGCTTATGCTTGCCTAAACCCGCAGGCCATCTCAACGATTGTCACAGGGATACGAATCAGTCACGGCTGATTCATTTATTTTGTTGTCTAGGCTGTGATTTGTGCAACAGCACGACAAGGTGTTGGTCTTCAACACGAGCGCTGCACGCCATTGTCAGCAGTGGCGTTTCTAAGCAATTTGGAGCCCTATAGCAAGATTTTCGCTGGATTTCACTAGGCAACTGCCTAGTCTGCCTCATGTCAAAAACGCCCCTGATCATCAGACAGAAAACTCACATCTCCATATTCCAACGGTCACTTTTGGATGAGTAGCGATTATTAACACTAAGGCGGCATCAATGGAGTCTCGGAGAAGTTTTAGGGGCAACAATTAACGCAAGTGTCGCAATCATCAAAGTTATGAACTACAAGATTGCTTGCTCGTGTGCTTAATTAGGTGCTTATTTAGCAAGGAAAGGGAAATTGACTCAACCTAAACTAAAAGACTAAAGTGTGCTTCATTAATATTCATACCTCAGCCTCTCATACAGCACAGAGTCCTTTCTGCTCTCTATAGCGACCCAATCTACAAGATAAAAACTTTGAAGTTCATTAAACAGCGAGTGTAACCCCCTGAACACTATCCAAGAGTTAAACGCCCCATAAAGGTCCGTTTTGATCAAAGCAGGGATTGAGAAAGCCAGGTGGGCCCCAAAAAGCTCAGATTAATAGGGTTTTATTTGCTGCATAGTGGGGGCCATGGGGGCCACAATTTGCTGCAGCGCCCTTGTTGAGGACCAGCCATTTACACCAGGGGTTAAGCCAACAATGTAGCTCAAAATATAAAAAAAGAGAAATTACGTGACTGCCTAGGGAAGTGAAAATAGTGTGGAAAAAAGTTGGTCGGTGCTCACAGAACAGTGAGAACACTGTTGGCGACAGGCAAGAGTGCACAAAGCTCTTTTCCATGAAAGGCTAGGTCAGGGGCATGCTCAAACTCAACTGAATGGAAAAGGTCAAACCAGGACCGGATTCCATCACAACTATAACATCCAAAAAGAACATCCGCCTCTCACAAAAACCCCAAAAAATAAATGTAAAGGCTTAGCAGCGGACCATCTGGGTCAAATGTGCTTGGCCTGACGATGATTTTGCCAGGGGGAAAAAACAGCCAAGGCGAAAGGTATATTGGCTTCAGACGGGACTGCTACAGCGTGCTAAAGGTATTTTTGTTGTTGTTGTCAAATAGCTATGTATTTGTTGAGTGTGTGTTGTTTTCTCCCAATCTTTCCTGCAGCACCTTTGTAAGCAGACGATGCAATTTGCGTCCGGGGACACCGGATTCACCCAATCAGAGACAGCGGCCGGGGACACCAAATTCACCCAATCAGAGACAATTTGTGTACAGGATAAACACGTGGAATTGGAAACCGAGAAGCCAAAGAAATCAGCAGACGAAATTGACACAGAAACACTATACAATCTAAGCTGATAATAATACTCTTTATCTCTCTCTCTCTCTCTGGTGATTGTATTAAATTAGCGACTCACCCCGAAAATTGTCTTTTCTCCTGATTAAAGAGCTACAGAGGCCTGTTACTGAACACACAATACTCTATAGAGTAGCAATGGTTGCTGTCAGAATATATAATCTATAATGTATATATAATATATGTACAGTATTTACTTTACTTACAAATAAATAAATAAATAAATAAATAAATAAATAAATAAATAAATAAATGAAAACATATCATTTACTTTTAAAGCCTTTTCAAATGTTGAGCGCAGAGGGCTCTTATTTGATGTAATGGCATCGCCACAACGCCAGTTTTAATTTGGTATGTATCTACAGTACGCTATGTACTGTCGATTTAGTAAATCACGCTAAAAATGTCTGGGCCATTTCTTTTTTCGGCCAGTCCACCACTGAGGGGCGAAACACTCACTGTTTGTAGGTAACCATGACGATGAGGATGGCCGGGATACAGCAGAGGATGATGATGATAGCCAGGGCCAGCAGCGCTCCCTCCGTGTATCCTACGGCCTGCGCGGCTTTCTTCACGCTGGCCACCACCCCCAGGTCACGAACGTCCTTCACACGACCCTCAGCTCCCATGAACTCCTGGAACTCCTTGTTGATGTTCATCAGGTTCCCCTCCAGGAACCTGGAGAGAAAATGAGATGCATGAAGTATTGTGGAGAAGACAAGACTAAAGGCTGAACTAAAGTCTGCGTAATATTAAAGATGGAGTGCCTTGATTTTTTTCACTTTAAAACATAAACATGAAGTATTATTGTTATAATTGGTGGAAGAATTTTTTTTCAAAAAGTGTACAGTATTTGTTGAAATGTTGTTTTTATGGGAACACCCCCACCAGTTCATTAAGTATGCCTGGTTTGCCTGGTGGGTGGTGATGGGGGAGATCCACCTGAACTGAAGCCACGCCCACAGCTTTAGTTGCATGATAAAGCTCCTTTGAATTGAATTGAAGCATGATAAAGGGGGAGGAGTTAGGGGAGGAGCTGGTGTGTGATGTCACTACATTACAGTTTTTTCCATTGGCACGTTTGACTGGAAAGGTTTCAGCCCTCAGGAAGAAACCCTAAATACAAAGGGAAGACATCATTGCACATAAAAACTACACTACACCAAGGAGTCCAATTTAATTCTGTCCCCTCTTAAACATGTACAAAATTGGAAAAAAATACAAAAGTCACGACACTCCATCTTTAATTTAATTTTGAGATAAAAGTAAGACCAACCATTTTGACACCAGGGCCCTCTATTTATTCAGTATTTGAGCCACAGAGGACCAATATTTGATGACATTTTAGCCCCACAGACCCCAAAACTAAAGATTTATTTTGCTTTTGTCCACAATTCCAGGCTAGATTTGGGGAAACCAAACAGTCCAACATACAGATTAGGCTAATTCACATGATGGATATTTTAACTCTTGAGAGCGTAGAAATCCATCCATTTCCATATTTGGAACTCCTTCAAGGACCACTGGTGGTCCCCAGGTCACTGCTTGAAAACCTGGACATTGGACATTGGTTCCACCAGAATGATTTGCTTTGGCAGCTCTAGATCCAATCACGTTGGGGCAAGTTGAACATGATTGGATTCAGGTGGAACCAACGTCTATGTTTGAATCACGTAATCTCAACACTTTCTTCACTTTCTCAGTGTAGGAACTAATAATCCCTTTAAGCCACTGGACCACAGTGTCCCACAATTCAACACTGCACAATACAATACATTCCTTGTTGTGACTTTGTGGTGAATCACAGACAACCCTAAATAAACCCTAAACACCAAGGACATTATCAGCGTGCCGTCAAAAATGCGAAAAGGAGACATTTATGGTGTCGTTTTCTCACTTCCGTGTCATCGTCGAGTAGCTCTAGTGCACTTTGAGACTTTATACGAGCGCGGCAGCGTGGCATGCCGGGGTTCAGCTTCCACGCTGTGCTTTTTTCCTGGTTGATACTTCTTTCCCTCCCCAGCAATAGAAAAGCAGCTGGATTCTTATTAAAAAGTCAGCGACGTTATGAAGCCTCTTTTCAAAATTAATGGCAGCTCTCTCGGAAAGTGACTTCTTTTTTTTAAAGGAGGAGGATGATCCGGGGCTCAAAAGGAGCTCCTTTTTTCATCTCTGTCTTCTTTCCTCCCGTTTTTTATGACGCACGCAGCAGGCTGCTTTAACTAGACGAATAAAACAGAAGGAGTTCTAATAAGGAGGAGGAGAGAGAGAACGGCGTTATACAGTCGAGTTCTGCACTGTCTGTATAGCAGGTCTGATTTAAAAGGGACGGGGAGCATCATTCATGTTTTAAGAGCACAGAGACAGGGGGGAGGGGGGGGGGGGGAGAGAGAGATGAGAGCGGGAGAGGCAAACCAAGGAGAGGGAGACAGAGTGACAGGGGGAAGGGGGGGAGACGGACATGGGAGGCAGAGTGAAATGAAGAGGGTGAGACAGATGATGAGAACGGGAGAAACAAAGAGAAGCAGAGGGAGATGGAGATGAAAAGAGGCAAGGGAGCAGGGCCGGAACTATGCATGGGCATGGGGGGGGGGGGGGGGGGGGGGGGGTATTCAGGGGGG
>JBBWWP010000129.1:10000-12163 GCA_039105355.1 Benthosema pterotum | reverse complement strand
GTCCCACAGACATTCTGGGGGTCCTTGGGGGGGGGGGGGCGTGATGGAGGTCCCACAGACATTCTGGGGTCTTCGGGGGGGGGGGGGGGGGAGGGAGGGGGTCTCCCCACAGACATTCTGGGGGTCCTTGGGCACAAAACAGTTTGAGAGCTACTGATTTAGAAGGTAATTGGTAGAATTCATCCCCTCAGGCCGTAAAGGGTTAAACCTGTTTAAATTGGATTAAAAACTTTACATTATACAAGTTTGTCTCCAGTAGGGCATGAACTAATTATTCAACTATTCGATTATTCGACTAGCAAAACACTATTCGACTATTAATTCATTATTCGTTATTCACTAATAATAATTTTTTAGATATATTTTTTCTGCAGCAGACATTGTGGATGTGTGCTGTGGTGTTGGTAGTGATTGTTGGTTGATTTCTTATTTTTCATGTCATAATGTAACTGAGTTAGTGTAATAGCATGCACTGTTTGAATGGGAAGTCCAGAATCACACATTTTATTGGCTAAAAAAGAAATATATATATCACTATAGACTAGTCGACAATTATTCCACTACCAAAGTATTCGATTCAACTGTGTTTGTTTAATGCCCTCGTCCTCCAGGGTATTTCACTGGAGCAGTGGGATGTTGTTGTTGTTGTTGTTTAGACCAGTGGTTTTCAACCAGTAGTCCGGGGACCACCAGTGGTCCTTGAGAGGGTTCCAAGTGGTCCCCAGGATAATGATGGACAGTTGGTTAACTCTTTGAGAGTTACAACTCTCAAGATTTTAAATTTCACCATCTTGAATTAGCCCATGTCAGGGAGCGTTCCTCCACTTCTCACATCTAATTCTTTTATTTATGTCTATAACTAGAGAATGTAGAAGATTAATGGTCATTTTGATCTGTATGTTTGTCAAATCCAGCCTGGTATTATGGACAAAAAACAAATAAATCTTTAGTTTTAGGGTCTGTGGGATTAAATGGTGGGCCCTCGGATGAAAAAGGTTGAAAAACCTGGTTTAGATGGACTTTCTTTGTGCCCTTTAATCCTTTTGACACCAAAAGGGTCACATTGGTACCTCCATGGGTCCAAACAGAGTGTTAACACTAAAAGGGTCTTTGGTGTGATTTGGTCCATTGACTTACATGTGTTGAATCACTTGGGACAAGGTGTGCCAACCTGCACCAAGACAAGGTGTGCGCCAACCTGCACCAAGACGTATCTGCATGGTGAACCTTTGATGTGGAAAAGGGATTTACACTGATAGTCATTTACTAGAGTTATTTTGTACATTTTGCTGTATCACTGTTTGAAAGTTATGCACCACACACAGAAAAATAAGAGTGTTTAAATGGTTCTTTTAGTCAGTGGTTTTTCATTTTCCTCACATTTTCAGTTGTAATTATTCGAGGGAACTTTTCATGGTTACTTATAGAACACCATTTTTAAAATGTTCTTTAAATATAACCTTGGTCTGAATTCTGAAGGTTCCAGCAAAACAGTTTTGACAGTCTTATTTTTTTCTGTGTGTGTGTGTGTGGTGTGTGTGTGTGTGTGTGTGTGTGTGTGTGTGTGTGTGTGTGTGTGTGTGTGTGTGTGTGGGTGTGTGTGTGAGTGTGTGTGAGTGTGTGTGAGAGAGAGAGAGAGAGAGCAGAGACAGAGAGAGAGAATTTTGCACTGGGGAAAAATGGATTTCAAAATCGTGGGTAAAAAAAAAAAACACAAAAAAACAACAAAATAACAGGACAGAGAAAAACATTGGTTTAATAATCAGGGGTGCACATAAGTGGTGCTCCGGTGCTCAGGAGCACCAAAAATCCTACAATGAGCTGTCAATCCAGGGCTGAAAGCTCCTTTGGCACCACACAGCTGGGGCTCATAATGACTGCCTGACTGGGCAGTACAAAAAAGGCCCTTAAAAAAGAAATAATTAAATTCTAAATAAACTAAATCTAATATACTAGATTTTTATTTTATGATGTTGTAGAATGCAGATAGTTGTACTTCTACTAGGTTAGCCACTATTGCAACGCCCAAACTATCGCTCTGTGCTGTAATACTGTACATTGATTGGGCTGTACGGAGTAGAAAATACGGGTCCTAGGGTTCGGCGATATGGGTCGCAACATTTTGGGAGCATCAAGTAACATCCCAAGGTGCTCCTCTGAGTA
>JBBWWP010000129.1:0-5000 GCA_039105355.1 Benthosema pterotum | reverse complement strand
TAAACAGTGGTAACAATAATAATTTAGTCTAATAACCACCCTGAACAAATATATTTCTAAAGTAAAGGTGGTTGTGCGTATATGGACCATCAAAATCTGATGGAAATATATCATTTTGATGTGTTGTCATAATTAAACGAAATGTCGATACGCCACGCCGATTATCAACAGAAAAAGACAATCATTTGAAAAGGTTTATGTAGCGTACATACGGCTGTTTACAATCCAATCTACTGCACAGCACCAATACCAGAGAGAGAGAGAGAGAGAGAGAGGTCAAATGTGTCACACAAGGAGAAGGATGGTCTGTAGTAGAGGCCTGCATCGGGAACGGGATCCCGCGGGTCCCGCGGGACCCGACGCAAATCTTTGCGGCGCGGGCGGCATGAAAATGCCCGCGGGCGGGAGAGGGCGGTCAAGATAAAATAAGCGGGACCCGCAAAATCCCGCTTACTCCCGCAATTAAACCGAAAGAAAAAGCCTCACCTGACCCACCATGAGTGCTTGGGCACACACACACACACACACACCACACACACACACACACACACACACACACACACACACACACACACACACACACACACACACACACACACACACACAAAACCTGTATGATATCGATATGTCGTTATATGGCGCGGGGGGGGGGGGGGTGGTCCGTCGTGGTGGTTCCCCGTGGTGGGGCGGGGATCAAATGGTGCACAGTGCTTATCCAAAACACATCGTGAGGCTACGCATGGCGCATGTGGCAAGCTTACTATGAAAACAATATTGGCACACAGCGCAGCACAACGCGTCCACTCCCAGGCCAGCCATAAAAACACATAGGCTAACATCAATACACAGCAGCCCACACATTAGAACGCAACAGAAGACATGATTGTTCTGACAGCTGCCACATCAGAATACGATCCATTTACAGCCTCCTCCTCCACCACCACCACCACCACCACCACCACCATATCGCGCCGCGTTTCTTTTCTGATCCCTTCAGTAAATGAATGAGAATGACGCGGACAGAAGCATGCGTCCCGTGCGTAATGCGAAACGAGGAACAAGACGGTGACTGACTGTAGCACGGGGAGGTGTGTATTCCTCTGACACTGTTTGCTGTTCGATCTGATCCGTGTGCGTATGATCAGTGGAACGCCGCGCGCCCACAGCGCAAGGCGCATGCTGCTGAACTCAGATAGAGTTGCAAAGGAAACTTCAAAAGAGACTTCTGTCCGTGAGTGACAGTAACCAATATTACAGTTGAATTATATACACACACGCGTCGCACATATAGAGAAAGAAAAAAGGGAAATGTTTAATTCCTCCTACTCCTTTCCCTCGGATGAAGGGGGGAAAAACAACTTATCAACTTATAGAGCCTCGGTAGCCTGTATGTCGCGTCTCTGTTTATACTCGTTATGGCGGGGGGGGGGGGGGGGGGGGGGGGGGTGCTGTTCCTCCCCCATGGTGCTGATATAATGCTGTAGTGACAACGCCGCGGCCCTGCAGCTTCATTCCGTGATTTTTTTTTTTTTTTTTTTTTTCAATCTCAGTTGAGATTTTGCGGTATTATCGGGACTAAGTAATACATTCGCGGGATGTGGCGGGACTAAAAGTGGCTTCTTTTTTTGTTGCGGGAGGGAGCGGCGGACAGCTGATTGCCGCGGGCGGTCAAAATAAAAATCGTCGCGGGAGCGGGCGGTAATGGACAGAAATCTGGCGGGGAGCGGGCGGGGAGCGGGATCGAATAATCAGTCCCGTGCAGGGCTCTAGTCTGTAGTATAAATACTTCCTAATGCCTACTAGAAAAGGCCAGTCACTCACAGCCATGATGCCGGACAATCTGTACTATTGAACACCGACGTTACTCCCCGGAATATTCTTCAGGGACTGGATTTCACACCAGATACCGCTCTGACCCCCCATAAAACACATGCAGGCCGCTGCCAGGGAAGGATTATCCAACAGGCACGTTGGGCCCAGGCCCAGGGGCCCCTGAGCTAGGGGGGGCCCAGGCCCAGGGGCCTCTGAGCTAGGGGGGGCCCAGGCCCAGGGGCCCCTGAGCTAGGGGGGGGCCCAGGGGCCTCTGAGCTAGGGGGGGCCCAGGCCCAGGGGCCCCTGAGCTAGGTGGGGCCCAGGGGCCTCTGAGCTAGGGGGGGCCCGGGCCCAGGGGCCCCTGAGCTAGGTGGGGCCCAGGGGCCTCTGAGCTAGGGGGGGCCCAGGCCCAGGGGCCCTTAATTTCATAATCCACCTATGGCCGCTGCACCCTGTATATAGGCCTACTGTGGGTGTTGAAAGCATAGATCAGGGGTCATCAAACTTTTTCCAGCGAGGGCCACATAACTTTTCCCTTCCCCAATGGGGGGCCGGGTCAGTTTGTAACAGAAAAAAGTGTGACGATCATAGAGGGGTGCCTAAATGTAAACATTTATTGTTTTGTTTCAGCTGAGCTAAACAATAAATGTTTAGCTCAGCTGAAGCTTTGATAGGTTGTGTCTGCTCAAATTTGTCTTTTTCAAGCCTTGTAGCCTACTTGTAATGTTCAATTACCACAATAATAGCTTGAACAATCTCATTATTACCATTGAAACAATTTCAATTTTGTAGGCTACTATTCAAACACATAATTTTGGTGGAAAAAAAAGTATTGACCTTGTAGCTGACTGTCTTTCTCTCTCTTTAACCGCATTTATTTTTATTTTTATTTCTTTCAATTTAACTCTGAGAGTCCATAGTTTTTTTTTTTTTTTTTTTTTTTTTTTTTTTTTTAAATAAGGGTCCATGTGATTATTTAGCTGGGGGCTGGACGTCCCACTTTGAGAGCCACTGTTCTCTAGCATCACATATTGCTAACCAGCACTGAACAATTGATCAATATGAAGCAAAAGAGTCACGAAGGTTTTGCTTTTATCATAAACTTTTAGTTCAATTCAAAGCACTTCTGAGACTACGCAGGTGGAACAAATGAAACAAGTGAGTGACACCCAGGACCATGAGTACAGACAGAGTAACGCCAACTCTGTTCACTTCATGGGGCCAGTCTAATGGCGGCTCTTCTACATAGAGTTGTATTGAGAATGGGGACAAGTTGGCAACAAACACGTTTGCTTGAGCGCTCAATTTCTGACCCCTCAATGTCGCAACTTCTCTGCTATAGCGCACCCGTCGTCTCCCTTAGCTGGCTGCTGTTCATTTTCTTGGCTGCCTTCCAGCCAACGGAGATCGTGTCGCACATTTTTTCATCATGCAAATCAAAAACACGAACAGTTGCATGGGTGAAAACCATGTTTTGGGACCTGTTTTGAGCATTTTGCAACCTGGTGAGCTTGCAGATCAGCTGGTTTCAGCGCACTTGACTGTGTGTGTGAGACTGAGAGAGAGAGAGAGAGAGAGAGAGAGAGAGAGAGAAGAGAGAGAGAGAGAGAGAGAGAGAGAGAGAGAGAGAGAGAGAGAGAGAGAGAGAGAGAGAGAGAGAGAGAGAGAGAGAGCGAAACGAAAGCAGCATTAGGCCTACTTACATTTCAATGTTGGTAAAGACCCGCGATTATTATTATTAATATTATTTTTACACCAGACAGCTCTGTCTGTCTGAAGCCTGGGTGGGGGCTGCAGTAGTTAATCTGTCTGTGCACTAGACTCAGCTTTGCGTGAGAGGTTTGTCATGTGCGCTGCTCGGGGGGATAATGTGGGTGGGTGGGTGCGTCGGGAATTGTTCAGGGGGCCGGGTAAAATGGGGCGGCGGGCCGGGTCCGGCCGGGGGCCGTAGTTTGATGACCCCTGGCATAGATCAAACCAGGGTGCGCCACCCACCGATAGCTGTGGCTCATTAGCCTAAGTTTGTTTGGTCTCATGGGGCCTGGAACATGCCACACACAAAAAACACCTTCACACCGTATAAACGACAATACATACACCAATAAGTATATTTATATATTGTATGTAAAGTGAATTTATGAAGCTATGTGTCCTACTAGTGTACTGTGTCACTTACAAGAACATATTGTTATCAGTGAACATGCAGTGACAGTCGAACTCCTCGGAACAAAAGCTCTTTCATCAGTAGGTTGAACACAGAGAAACAGCTTCGTTAAGGCATGTGGGGGAAGAAACATTTTACTTTTTTTTTGAGTCATCCAAGACTTTAAAGGCAGTGCTCAGTGGGGCATTATGGTTCATCAGCCATGGATGCCGATATCAAAAGGGCCCTGTCAGCGTGCGCTCAGATTATTCGAAAACAACCAATCTTTTTTCTGGTGACTGATATTGTCCTCCTAATACGTGAGAGGGCTGTGGAATTTCATTTACAGTTTTCATTTATTTTTTAAAATATTGTTTTATTCATTTGGGTAGGCCTACCCAAATATGAAGGCGGCTACATTTTACAAAACAATATTTTAAAAATAAATGAAAACGGTAAATGAAATTCCACAGCCCTCTCACGTATTAGGAGGACAATATCAGTCACCAGAAAAAAGATTGGTTGTTTTCGAATAATCTGTCATGGTTAAAATGTAGTTTTAAGTTATAATGGGTTTGTATAGGAAGGACGTTCCGGCAGACTAATGAACATCAAATATCTAAATACTGAAAGGAGTAACTTATAAACTGTCTGGTGTGTTCACATGAGGCTGAGTAGACCATAAAATGACCAAAAGTTTTTTTGAAAGTGGAGTACCCCTTTAAGTTAGTAATTTTTAAAGATAATGCAACAGAAAAGGTACAACATTTGATGTTTACATTAAAAAAAAAAAAATAATAAGTGTGTGTGTGTGTGTGTGTGTGTGTGTGTGTGTGTGTGTGTGTGTGTGTGTGTGTGTGTGTGTGTGTGTGTGTGTGTGTGTGTGTGTGTGTGTAATAGTGTGTGGGACATTGTGAATGTTAGGAGTGCCTTACAGTCTTCATATCAGCATTCACTTACAATGGAGAGTGTGCATGTGAACATCTGGTGCTCTGTATTCTGCATCCAATAGTAAATAATAATAATCAGTTATAATATCTAGTGG
>JBBWWP010000128.1:0-12180 GCA_039105355.1 Benthosema pterotum | reverse complement strand
ATCGGAGTTGCCCCAACTCTAGTCATAACATGACCAGAAGTGGGTGCACTTAGGCCGACTCGAGGCCGAGTGAGTCTTGATGGAGCAGACCTCTTATCAAAGTTGTAGGGATCATGCAGCACTGAGCCTGCTGCTGTTTCTTCTGGCATCTCAAGGAGGTTGAGGCGGCGTTCGTTTGACAAGTGTTTTCGCAAGTGCCTCGCTGCTCGTCTATATTCATGTAAAAAGCTTAAAGTTTTAAACGGACGTGTAAGTAACTCTCTCTGCATGTAATGCGTTTGGCCCACTCTACATGTTTAATATTCCTTTTCTCTCCTCAGAAAAAAAAGGGGAGATGGGAGATGTTCCGTCCATTCAATGCCAAAGAGAACATGCTTTAGCTGATTAGATTAATTACCGCTACACTTGATGGCCCCTGCTCCGTCGGAGGCTGACGATTCATGAATATTCATCCGCAATCTGGGACAAGAAATGTCCTTGTGTGGCAGTTTTTATGTTTTAATCACTATCCTTTTTAACGTTTTAAATCCAACGGGGAGAAGACATTTTGAATTCACACGTTGTGCACGACGTGCCAAATCTAATTCCATTCACCGTTTTACAGCTGTAAACATGTGGTGTGACAAATTAAGTGAGTGGAGTTATTTATTTATTTCTCCCCCTTTTTTAACCATTAAAAAACAGGCGTCTGCATTTTAGCATTACTTACTTTTACCAGATGTCATTTTTTTATTTTATATATATTTTCTTCTAGGGGTCCCTGAAACAAGCTATTGTTTAAGATGGTGGTTTCTGCAAACGTGTTAATTTAACAGATTAGGTGCTTTAGATGTAGAAAAAAAAAAACGAGTAGATTAAACTATGCATTGGTAGCCAGAGGCATGGAGACGTACATAGTTTATAAATAGCAAACCTGATTAAAGGGGTATCATCATACATCCGGTTTCGGATGTACGATGGACCCGCTAGGGTCCATTTGGTTCACATTTGTACACTCTCAGAAAAAAAAAATGAAAATGGGTGAATTCACCTTTTTAAGAGGCGCCCCCCCACTTCTAAAAGTCCCACTACAACACTTTCTACGATTTTATCATTTCAATTAGCAGGTAAACTCTTAGTCTCATTTTAAAGGGATCCCTCTCTTCAGTTGTCGGGTCATAAAAAGCCGTGATCGTTTTTTTCCCGCTGCGTTGAGGTGAGGTGCTCATTTCAAAGCCACGTCAGTCAGTCAGACTATGATTGTGTGAGATGGGTGGTGGAGATGGGTCTAGTCTCCAGCTGATGGCGTGATGACTCCATCTGCTGCACTGCCAGGTGATGAGCTGCACGCCGCCCAGGGGCGGAATATAACAGGTCCCATTTGGGGGGGGGGGGCAAGAGAAACATGTTGGAGTGGCAAGAGAAAATGGTATGGGGCGGCTTCATCGCCGCACCTTTAACATTTTCAGTTACAGGACTTTTATTAGTCAAGTAAAGCATCAATAACAACATCAGTTGTTGTTGCAACAGACACGCAGCATTCATAAAGCTAAAGGTCTGATTCAGAGAGTTCTCTGTTTTCAATGATGAAATGCTGTTGGTTTAGTGGTGACACCGCTGTAGTAGTTAGTAGTAGCAGTAGTATTGTTTCACATCATTGTAATTATAAGCACTTTAATTTGAAATATCTTGGGTTGTTTGGCATGGCATCGCGTTTGGGTGGAGTGGGGGGGCAGAATTGGTAATTACCCCCCCCCCCCATGCCCATGCCTAGATCCACCCCTGACGCCGCCACCTTGTCAGGAGGACTCACCAGCTCTGTCAGCGCCGTGGCAGTCGTTCCGCGGGGACAAGCAGCACACCCTGACACGCTCATCTGGAGGTCATTATGCAGAGTACCGTAGGATAGTGGCACTGCCACCTCTGGAGTCTTGGAGGGGTGTGTGTGTGTGTGTGTGTGTGTTGTTGTGTGTGTGTGTGTGTGTGGTGTGTGTGCGCTGTGCCCTTTGTGTGTGTGTGTGTGTGCCAGAGTGAATGAGGCTTTGGCTCTACAACGGTGTTCTCTTTCCATAATAACCATGAGGTTTGAGCCCCTGTAGAAAGTGTGTGTGTGTGTGTGTGTGTGTGTGTGTGTGTGTGTGTGTGTTGTGTGTGTGTGTGTGTGTGTGTGTGTGTGTGTGTGTGTGTGTGTGTGTGTGTGTGTGTGTGTGTGGTGTGTGTGTGTGTGTGTGCCACAGCTCATGTGCACGTCAACGTCAACATCATGACGGATGTCTCTGTGTTCTCTGTGGAGTGGTATGATGTCCTCAACCTGAGACAGATACTGGAGTCACTGGGCGACTCGATTGTTAAAGGGGATTTCCCACCCATTTTCAACATGCTCCAATTTCCTTGAGTGATGCATCAAATGAAAGCTTACATTGTATACTTTAAAAAACAGAAAATTGACCTAGGCTACTTGGGGCACAAAGCGTCAGATGCTGTCACAATATGTCATTAGTATACCTTTAGAGGTGCTGGGGGGACATGATAAAAAACATTTCTGTGTTTCCTAGGAATGGAGGTCTGAAGAAAATCATTAACATGGTGAAACACATCTTGATGACATCATTAAGATGTATTTTCACATGTTAATGGATTTCTTTAGACGGTTCTTTTTGTGTACAAATGAACCCTAACGGGTTCATTTGGTTGCATTTGTACGCTCTCAGAAAAAAATGTTGAAAATGGATGGAATTCCCCTTTAAAAAAGTATTATAAAGAACTTTTTTTTTAGCTAAAAATGTAAATAGCTCTATATTTGATATTTGATAATTCCTGTTCCCCCTCTGTCTACTTCTACTTTGATGCTGCAGCTGTTTTCCCTGCAGACAGACACCTACTTTGCCCTGCAGGCGGTCCAGAACTTTTGTTGTTGTCAACAAAATACAATATCCATGTATATGCCAGATCACTTTTTATATCCATTACAATTTTTAATTTCCCCCGGGGGATTAATAAAGTTCATCTCATCTCTCTCATCTCTCAATACATTTTGGATTAGAAAAATACCCGCAGTATCCACATGTTTCACACATACTGTACCGGTGTCATACTTGTGCGCCTTCCACACAAAACAGTTTTGCCCAGAAGTGTTTTTTTAGGGCTGTTGAATGATTAAAATTTTTTATCAAATTAATCACAGCTTCAAAATAATTTAATCATGAATTAATCACAATCGAACTATGTCCAAAATATGCCCGTTTTACTGTACAGGATTTCAACATTTAAAAAAGAAAACAGAATCTGTGAAAAAAAAAAAAAAAAAACATTTATCTTTAAAATATGTATCAAAATAGAGGTGCTGGTGGCATGATAAAAAACATTTCTGTGTTTCCTAGGAATGGAGGTCTGAAGAAAATCATTAACATGGGAGACACACATCTTGATGTCTCACCAAAATGTGCTTTACCCGTTTCTAATGGAAAATGCTTAGCGGGTTCAGTCAGTGTGCACATGAGTTCTTGGTTAAAATTTGTAATCAGATTAATTCAAAAAATTATTTAATCCCTTAATTAACTATTTTAAAGCCTTATTTTTTTTAAAAATGTAAATATCTCAGTGAAATCTTGTTATTGAGCTGTTCGAGTGAACACAAGATGGATTTGGATTAGCCTTAGAGAACTTTTGAAGTCATTAACAATGAATGGTTGTATTGCCAGAAACAGGGTCAATATCCAGTACATTTTAATCCCTTTCTGTATGAATATTTTGGTCTCATCTCTCTCATCTCTACACTTTTGGATTAGAAAAATACCCGCAGTATCCACATGTTTCACACATACTGTACCGGTGTCATACTTGTGCGCCATTTCCACACAAAACAGTTTTGCCCAGAAGTGTTTTTTTTAGGGCTTGAATGATTAAAATTTTAATCAAATTAATCACAGCTTCAAAATTAATTTAATCATGATTAATCACCAATCGAACTATGTCCAAAATATGCCCGTTTTCCTGTACAGGATTTCAACATTTAAAAAAGAAACAGAATCTGTGAAAAAAAAAAAAAACAGTTTCTCTTTAAAATATCGTATGTTCCTGTGCAAGCCCTCAATGCTTGTAGATCCTCAGCTATAGTCTATGGCTCTGGTTACAGGGAGACACACAGCTATATGTCTCCGCAAAACCGTGCTCTACCCGTTTCTGAAAAATGTTGTTCAGTGGGTTCAGTCAGTGTGCACATGAGTTAATTGCGTTAAAATTTTAATCAGATAATCAACAAAATTAATTTAATCCCATTAATTAACTATTTTCAACAGCCTTAGTTTTTTTAAAAACGATAAATATTCAGTGAAAGTCTGTGTTATTGAGGATCCGAGTGAACACAAGATGGATTTGGATTAGCTTAGAGAATAATGAAGTCATTAACAATGAATGGTCGTAATTGATAGAAAAAGGTCAATGGGGTCAAGTACATCTTTAAGGAGCAAGGGCAGCTGATGATGAATGGGTGTCTGAGGACAGAGCATGGAGTCGGGTTGATGTTCTGACCGACGTGTTGTTGTGAGCAACGCGTCAGTTTGATGTCAGAGAAACTGATCTTAGAGAGCTCAGCAGTCCCACCTGCCTTTGTTCCAGAAATGGATTCATTTTTTCTCACAGGCTTTTTGAAAATGAGCTATATAAAGACAATTACGCCGCGGTACAAACTAAGCCAACTTGGGTCTAGACAAATCATGACAACACACACAATATTATCGTCTAATTATATATAATTAGCAAGAAGAAAGAAATGGCAGGATACAACACTTTTTGTTTCGCTTTTTTTTCTTTGATTGTCCCAAAACATTCTGTGTGTTGTCCGGATTTGTTGAGACCCGAGTTGGCTTTGTCAGCGGCATATTCGTCGTCCTATAGATCATTTTCGAAAAGTCTATGAGGAAAATGAAAGGGAATTCATTTCTGGAACAAGGGCGATGTCATGAGGAAGCGGAACTGCCCAGCTCTATATTACACATCAGTGTTGTGTACATTATATAAGTAACAGAGACCCAAAAAACTCTAACTAAAGTTTACGGCTTCTTCTTGTGCCGGTAAAGCTGTCTTGGCGGTAGAAATGAAAAGCAGGATGCATGGGCGAGAGAACAAATAGCGGTGTTTTGTTGTTGGAGTTGTCAGGTGGACAGCTTCCATCACGTTGCATTTCAGCCCTGAAGGCTTAACAGTTAACCCATTGATCCTGACTAAATTCTAGTTTCGATGAGACTCTAGTTTCTGACACTAGATTCCCGTTTCTGACACTAGATTCTAGTTTTTTTGCAATATATTTTTTATTAACAAAATTATTACTGAACAATACAGTTGAACATGTGTAAATTTTCATTTTCTTATTTTCAGCCCCCCAGTCTACATTCTATTTTTGACGCTAGATTCTAGTTCCTGATGCTAGACTCTAGTTTCTGATGCTAGATTCTAGTTCCCGACAGTATAGATTCTAGTTTTTTGGTGCTAGATGCTAGTTTCCAATGCTAGAATTTAGTTTTTTGTCACTAGATTCTAGTTTCTGACAATGGATTCTAGTTTTTCTGGGGGGAAAAAAAATCTATGTTCCTGTGTCAGTGATGCTCAACATATTTCATGCCATGGACCATCAGAATGATCTATATCTGAAAACATGTTCTAGGGATCCCCC
This sequence comes from Benthosema pterotum, assembly GCA_039105355.1. Taxonomy (NCBI): domain Eukaryota; kingdom Metazoa; phylum Chordata; class Actinopteri; order Myctophiformes; family Myctophidae; genus Benthosema; species Benthosema pterotum. The sequence goes on along the minus strand of JBBWWP010000128.1, from coordinate 6,530 downwards.
AGAAGCAAAGATTTGAGTTAAAAATGTTTGCTTTGCGGAAATAACATATATTCATAGATTTGCACCACGTTTTCACGATTTTTCAAAAATAGCAGAGATACAAGCTCATAGCGCGCCACTCGGTGGCGCGCTATGAGCTTGTAGATCTGCTATTTTTCAATAGTTAAAACATAATGCTTAGAACACCAAAACGCGCTCCGTACACAAAGGGTTAAAGTCTGGCTTACCGGTGGCAGACTTTCCTGTCTGCTTCACACATCCAGGAGTTTTTAACTAAAGGTAATTCAAGGGGCTATTCCCCCGTGAAATGGAACCGCATGAGTTCTGTCTATACAGTATGTGAGCAGACACAGTATATACTGTCTCTTAAAAATGTTTGTGGCTCAAAGTTTCATCTCGAAAGATTGACCTAAACTGTTGATGAATTCATAGTCGATTTTAGCCTCACCCAGCAGGGGTGGAGAATTTTTTTAGGCTATCATTTTTTTTTTTTATCTGTAACCCTTGAGGCCTATACTGAGCACTGATCTAAAAAATGTCTAAAAAAGTTTTTAGAGGTCTAATCTTACATTAGAATTTGATTAGACATCTACAGTATCTTAGATGTTTGTTAGACGTCTAATAAACGTCTAATCTAAGATCAGAACTCTAAAAAACTTTCACTTTTAGACGTTTTTTTAGACACTTATGCTCAGTGGGGAGTGTAAATGAAAACAACAATTCATCATGTGAATTTCTTCTCTTCTCTTCTCTTCCTTCTCTTCTTTCTCTTCTCTTCTCTTCTCTTCTCTTCTCTTCTCTCCTCTCCTCTCCTCTCCTCTCCTCTCCTCTCCTCTCTCTCCTCTCCTCTCCTCTCCTCTCTCCTCTCCTCTCCTCTCCTCTCCTCTCCTCTCCTCTCCTCTCCTCTCCTCTCCTCTCCTCCAGTACAACAGCCAGTCTCTTCCTCCCAGGGCCGCTGCCCTGGAGGGCTGTAGCAGGAGCGTGTGGAAGCGAGCAGCACCAGGACGACAGATGCTGAGGCTCCTGCACCCGTCCAGCTGGATGGATTTGTGGCGGCTTAGACGGTAAGTTTGCTAAATGAAGCCCTGAAGGGGCCGCGAGTGAGCACTGCGCTAGCAGGCCCCCCCCAGCTCTCCAAAGCAGCCAATAAAGGAGACTTATCTTCCATTCAGTGCGTTACAGAGTGCAGCATGCTTTTCCTTCACACTCGGGCCGGACGTGGAATCGCGTAGGGAGCGGGCCGACGATTAATGCCGTATGTTGCACGTAATTAAACAAAACAATTCACACCTTGGCGTCAGCTGTAGTTTTTATGCTAGAGAGCAGAGTGGGCCCTCCTAAACGACTTGCACACAACTCCTTAATGAAAATCTTCCGCACAGTGCATGCGTCATTGGGAATTCAGAATTCAAAGTAAGACGCAAAGGAATTAATCCACATAAGGCCTACGTTACGCTTTGGCGAGTGACGTTGTCCATGTGTTGCATCGCGTCCCATTGTGTGCTTCTACATCTGATTACAGGGCTTTACAGACGGGGAATGGTAAACGCATTATCACAGCGATTCCACCCACTTCCACTAGGTGCTGAAAGACGAGAATTGCCTAGCGAGGAGGATTGAGGACTAAAATACATCACAGGCGCATGCACAAAAAAAAAAAAAAAAAAAAAAAAAAAACAACACTGGACATCGTGCGAAAATGCCGGGCGCCCCATGCTTGCTTTATCGCACAGCGTTTTACAATCGCAAAACACCGGCTCCATTCAAAATGAACTAGAACAGGGGTGCCCACACTTTTTGGACTTGAGAGCTACTTTCAAAATGACCAGCTCAACAAGATCTGCACAACAAAAATGTGATTATTCCATTACTGAAAATCAATTTCAATGCCCCTAGAAAGTTTGAGCTTTGAAATAGTGATGGTGTTACTGTTATAGTGTTTAAGAATAATGCACTTAAAATTAAAAATAGAGGTAGAGAATGGAAGGTTTTCTTGTACAGTATAAATATGCTACTACTGATGTTTGAAAACAGTATTTGGGGTTTGAGTTGACAGTTTGTAATGTTGGGTCTAGTCTCTTGCACCCAAAACTAAGAACTTTCACGCTTTTGTCCACAATTGGAAAGAGAACTGAGAGAACTGGCAAAACATTGGTCAAAATAACAATTATTCTCCATTTTCTAATTGCGTGGACTCTTGAGAGTGTAAAGGTAGAGTAAGGTAGATCACAATCTACCTTTTGGGCACCCCTGAACTAGAAGGTGCGATTTTAGGCTACTACTCCCCGTCTCTAAAGCCCCTACTTCTGCCCGAAAGTGAAAGTGCCTGAAAGTGGCTACTATGATTGCTGTAAGATGCCGCATGCAGTACAGTTTACAGTTCATGATGATGGAGTTGTTGAAAGTTACTGAAGTACATTCAATTAAACTGGGTGAGTTGTCCTCACAGAACGGTAGATAATGTGGCATTTGTTGTTGCTGTATCAGCCAGTTGAGAACGTAGCTGGAGTATTGCATGGCTATAGCCCTTTATTTATTTACAAAGACAAGAAACAAACATAGCTTTTGTTAAAAGATTAACATTCCAGCATGGAACTGCCCTGGTCGACAGAATGTCAGTATAGTGCTGAGATTTCTTTTCTTTTCGACAGCGTGGGAAGGGAGATATCTGGGATCATGGCAGGTGCCTCTGGTGGGCCTCCTGCTTTATCAGTATAGGCAGCCATTTCTGCAGAACTCTGCACCCTACATCGCTTCTATTTTGATGCTGCAGTTGTTTCCCTGCAGACAGACACTGCTTTGTCCTGTCCATTGTTTCTCAACAAATCCTTTTCGTCGGGCTCATGACAAGGCGGTGCTAGTATGTGGAGGAAGGTTGTGGGGGGTTTTAGCCAATCAGAGCGCAGCAGTCTCCAGCAATTTCATAATGAGCCAGTAGAGTTTAGGTGCAGTACAAGCTGATTTTTTTTTTTACACACTAAAGTTGCCTACCTTTAATTGTCATGGGTCTATAGCAGTGGTTTTCAACCTTTTTGATGACATGGCCCATTATTCATTCAGAATTTGAGCCACAGACCACCAGTTGAGGTCATTTTAGACTCACAGGCCCCAAACAAAACTAAAGATTTCTTTTGCTTTTGTCCACAATTCCAGACTGGAAACATACAGATCAAAACATTAATCTTCTACATTCTGTAGTTGTGTAGACTTGGGCTAATTCACATGATGAATATTTGATGATCACTATATTGAGAGTGTAAACATGAAACCAAATGGACCCGCAAGTATCCATTTGGTTTCATGTTTACGCTCTAAAAAGATTTACATCTGGTTTTCCAACTCTCCATCATTTAGCCTGGGGACCACCTGGAACTCTCTCAAGGACCACTGGTGGTCCCCGTACCACCTGTTGAATACCCCTGGTCTATGTAGATGCAAACATACAAACAAACATTAAAAGAAAACAGTGATTTGATCCAACGTGACTCAACACCAACCTGCTCATTGCGGAGAGACACGTGTATAGTACGGGGTCCACCCACGGTTCCGACGGGCCACGGTTCCGACGGGGCATGGTTCCGAGGGGGCACGGCTCCGAGGGGGCACGGTTCCGACGGCCGGTCCTTGATACGCGGCCGGCAGGACAAGGTTTTCTGCGCGCAATTATTGCGCTACACGTGCCCCCCCCCCCCCCCCCCCCCCCCGCCCCTCCACACACACACACACACACACACACACACACACACACACACACACACACACACACACACACACACGCACGCACGCACGCACACACACACTCCACCACTCTGCGTATCAACAACACATTGTGAGCCGCGATGCACTGATCTCTCTCTCTCTCTCTCTCTCTCTCTCTCTCTCTCTCTCTCTCTCTCTCTCTCTCTCTCTCTCTCTCATATGCATATGCAATGTTATACAGTTTATAGATCTGTTATACAGTTTATAGATCCATTATAGGCAGTGGGTGCGAAATCCATTGCGGTGATTGCTTTGGATACGTGCAATTTAATTGCGTAATGGCGTACCTGATTGTCACTATGGCACGGGGTTGTAATTCATGCGCACAGGACAAATGTATAAGAATCCCACCGCGTTTATAGGTCAGGCTTGCACAGTTAACTTTGCAGTAGGTCTATCGACATTGAAAACAAGATGAAGAAAGACCGACCGACCGACTCTCCTTTCTATAGCCTAATAACGGACCATCTTACCGCTGCGTAAAATACCCCTTCTGCAACTTCTCCTCTCCACGGTTCTCCTTTATTTGCTACGTGGAATGCATTTCCACCTGCACCATATCCAAATCAAGCAAAACCGTCTTTTTGTTTTTAGGGGAGCAGCCTAAAATGTGAGTCTTTGTTGCATTTTGGGATTTGAATGAGGCTTCACATACCTGACAAAATAAAGCGCACTGTCTGCGTCTATAGCAATAGGATTATGGCCCCCTGCTGTGATAGCGACATTTTCTTGCATGCTCGATTCAAGCAAAGTAAGCAAATATGTGGCCGATAATAAGGAAATATGCAATTGGAAATGGAGAAGCACATTTTACGCAGTGCAAGGATGTGTCAGGGGCCGCTACCAGGCAGTCACAGCTGATAGACGTGGTCGAATCCTAGACTGCATGGTCCCTGGAGCCCTCAACCAGCAGTTTACATGATTCATCAGTTGCTTAAAGAAATATAAATACGGAATTGTCTCTCTTTTGGCCGTGCGTAAAATGGTTCCAAATGAGAGAGAGAGAGAGAGAGAGAGAGAGAGAGAGAGAGAGAGAGAGAGAGAGAGAGAGAGAGAGAGAGAGAGAGAGAGAGAGAGAGAGAGAGACGCGTGCGCGCGCCTCTGTGGGGGTATTTCTATGAAAATATCATGACCAATTGCAATGAAATACTTACTATAGCTTTTTGGCAACATTAAAAATATATGCCTATACCTATTTTTGTGTGAGCGTGTAGATGCAATGGGATATTTTCAAGCCCATCTGCAAGCTCACACAAAAATATATTTCAGATGGGCATCCACACAGACAAATATTCATTTAGGGGTCCATGATGGGTAGAGCCATAATAATAACTTTTCATTATGACAACACTCTGCCAAACTGCCTTTGTCACCCATTGAGTTACATGTAAAATAACAGGATTTCTCCACATTAAATAATGAATCGTTTAGGTATCAAATTGGCTTCTAAATCTAGTCAAGCAGACATATATTGCTCTGGACAAATGTGCATGACATCACCTTTAGAAATAGGCCTACGATGAGAACATTGAAACAGCTGTAAACTTTAGGCTATAACGACTGCCCGTTCAACGGAGCTTTTTGATGCTTTAAGAATACACTGATTATCATTGCCGTCACCTGGGGTGAGTCTTGGAAGCCTTAATATAAACTGCGTATGGATGAATTCCACAATACAGAGACGCAAAAAACAGCTAACGAGCCGATGCGATATCAGGCTGTCTTGAAACAGCAGCGCAGCGCGCGCGCGCGCACACACACACACACACACACACACACACACACACACACACACACACACACACACACACACACACACACACACACACGCTGCACAATGCTTTAGAGAGAGAGAGAGGAGAGAGAGAGAGAGAGAGAGAGAGAGAGAGAGAGAGAGAGAGAGAGAGAGAGAGAGAGGAGAGAGAGACGGGCGCTCATCACAATGAGTGAGGTTGTAACTTTATAAACTTTAGGCCTATGCGAAAATATGCCTAGTGCAAAGCCTGACCTAAACGCAGTGAGATTTTTATACATTTGTCCTGTGCGCAACAACGGCATGAATTACAACTCCGTGCCATAGTGACAATCAGGTACGCCATTACGCAATTAAATTGCATATATTGCTGTGTAGGCTGTTTGTAATTTTTTGGCACTATTTAAATTTAATGTCCGTCCAAAGCAAAGCAATTATACCCGACTGCCTATAATTGATCTACAAACTGTATAACAGACAGAACACTAGAACAGCATAGTAATTTTATAGGATGAGGATAGCAATCGAGAGAGAGAGAGAGAGAGAGAGGAGAGAGAGAGAGAGACAGAGAGAGAGGAGAGAGAGAGAGAGAGACAGAGACAGAGACAGAGAGAGAGAGAGAGAGAGAGAGAGAGAGAGAGAGAGAGAGAGAGAGAGAGAGAGACAGAGAGAGAGACAGAGACAGAGAGAGAGAGAGAGAGAGAGAGGGAAAGAGAGAATCTGGTAAATAGCGGCACTGCAGGTTCACAATGTGTTATTGTTACGCAGAGTGGAGTGTGTGCGTATGTGTGTGTGTGTGTGTGGGGGGGGGGGGGGGGGGGGGGGTTAGCGCGATAATTGCGCGCAGGAAACATTGTCCTGCCCAGTGCCCATAGGTCCTGCCGGGCGCGCATCACAGACCCGGCCGTCGGAACCGTGCCCCCTCGGAGCCGTGCCCCCTCGGAATCGTGCACCCTCGGAACCGTGACCCGTCGGAACCGTGACCCGTCGGAACCGTGACGCGGACCCGTATAGTACG
>JBBWWP010000127.1:0-12218 GCA_039105355.1 Benthosema pterotum | reverse complement strand
TGCATTTTTCGTTTCGATGTGTAGATCATCAACTAGGTTTTATTTCAGCCTTTAAGCCGTTGTATTAATTGATGAATTAACTCATTAAGGAGTTGTGGGCCTCTCTGGTCACGAGTTCTTAATACAAGAAAGACATTTATTAGAGACCAATGCTTCGGTGTACGTTCTTCAGGGTGTGAAAGAAAAGATGCCAATGACATAAGCAGCAGCAGCAGGAGGAGAGTAGATAGGAGCAGAGTACAAAGTTCTACAATGTTCTAACTAACAAAAAATACATTTGAATAGCTGCTGATTAGGCTGCTATTCAAACAAACACATTTTTCTGAGTAATCAAAGCAACTCATGGTGTCTGTAGGCATATTCTGACTGCATGCAATTCATTCATGTCAGTCTAAAAGGAACAGTACTCCTCTGAACTTAAAAAAAAATAAGAATAAATATTTTATGTTATGTTTTGTTTGTGATAATATAACGAAGTGATGCTATAATGCTACATAATCATTTTGTGTCATATTTAGTGTTGGGGTTAGAGATGGCTCACTCCTCTTTAATTTACTTACACAACGCTGGAAAAACTATGGTTACTTGTGTGCGCGCCTGGTTATAATACTTTTTCTAAGGGGTCATAACTAAAGTGTTGCCCAACACTGCTCATCTGTGAGAGAAAAGCCTAGGCACACTCTAACTCTAACAACGGTTAGTAAAAGCAATGAGGTGGAGGAAGAACTTGTGCTCTTTCTCACCTGAACGATGGGTGTGTTGATCGAGAGGCTGCTGTATTGATGTCAATAAATGGCACAAATTGTCTGGCGTTCAGTATTGACAAACGTCCCTCTGTTATCAAAGCCCTGCTTGCAAGTTGCTATGCACACCCCAGTTGCATTCGTGCAACAAAGTCATCATTTTTTGAATAAGGATACAATATCAATATCTATCATAAGATTGCAAGCAATATCAACCACTCACATTTACCATTTCTTATTGTATATTCTGTATTTTATTTTTTTTCCTAGACACGCCTCACCTCCCTGTGTGTGAAGACTCTGAAGAGCAGAGTTGCTCCAGCCTGGACCAGGAGGACCCAGAGCATCCACACATTAAAGAGGAACAAGAGGAGCTCCTTCAAAGACCAGAAGACATCCACCGGCCAATAATGACTTTAGGTGTGAAAAGCGAAGAGGAGGAAGACGACGACGATGATGATGATGATGATGATAAAAACAGAGACACGGAGCCTGTAGCCGGCACGTCAACTCAACACGTGAAGACACAAGCTGACGTAGAGGACTGTGGAACATCGCAACCCACTAGTGACAACCAGCCCCCCTCTTCACGCCGTTCAGAATCTGACAATGAAAACGGTGGCAAGCGTGAACCCAGCATCTATAAGTCGCCTTTGAACACGCTGATGCCACGCAAGATGCAACAGCAGCGCGTGGGAGGACGGGGGTCGCCCTCGCGCAACAAGGCGCCCCAGGAAGACCCGAAAACGTCGAAAGGAACTCGCTCGGCGCAGAGCCGTCGCCGCACGGGGAAGAACAGCTTCACTTGCACGGTGTGCAGCAAAACGTTCAACCGCAAGGACAACCTGAAGATGCACATGACGCTCCACACGGGAGAGAAACCCTTTAGTTGTTCGGTGTGCGGAAAAGGCTTCAGTCACGAGTGTCTTCTGAAAAGGCACATGATGACCCACACGGGGGAGAAGCCCTTCGCTTGCACGCTGTGCGGCCACCGCTGTTTCCAAAAGAGCGATCTCAAAACGCACATGATGACCCACACAGGGGACAAGCCCTTTATGTGTTCCGTTTGTGGGAACGGCTTTACTCACTCGTGTCACCTAAAAAGGCACATGGTCATTCACACAGGGAAAAAGCCGTTTACTTGTACGGAATGTGGCCACAGTTTTGTTCAAAAGGCATATCTAAAGAGACACATGAGGACTCATACAGGAGAGAAGTCTTTTTCTTGTACCCTTTGCACCAAAGCTTTTTGTGACAAGAGCGATCTAAAAAGACACATGATGACGCATACAGGGGAAAAGCCGTTCACTTGTAAAGTTTGTGGCAAAGGCTTTACTCACTTTTGCCATCTGAAGAGACACATGATTACTCATACGGGGGAAAAGCCGTTTACTTGTAAAGTGTGTGGCAAAGGCTTTAGTCGAAATGGTTGTCTACAAAAACACCTGAAGACTCATGCTGGAGAAGAGCAGTTTAACACATTTACTTCATAGGATGAGATAGGATGGGTTTTTACTGCCAAGAATGACTTTGGACGAGGTAGGCCCTGCCCACATTTGTCTTTTTTTTCATTTCCAAAATGTATGAATGAATGGACCATTGTAAAGCGCTATAAAAATGCAATCCATTATGGCCTGTCCTAGGTCCTAGAGCCGATTGAGAAAGAAAATGTTTGTGTTGAAGTTAATGAGTCCCCCTTTTTTGGTGTGTGTGGGGGGATAAGTTTTCTCTTGAGTGGTCAATAAATAAATTGGTGATCGCCCTACCTGTTTTCATCATTAAAAATGAAATTATTCTTTTGCGCTTCCGAATTTGTTCCATGTTCCTGGAGATTAATTGATTTTGTCTCACTTCAAGTAGATTTGGAATCTCTGGATGGGAATAACGTTTTGAGACAACACAGGGGTAGCAGGGAAAGAGTTAAAGCGGATTCCAGCCATTTTCACAGCTTAATGATGTCATCAAGTTGTGTTTCACCATGTTAATGTGGTGTTGTCTTTTTTCAGACCTCTATTGCTAGGAAACAGAATGAGGGGACTTTTTTCACATCCACACATCTCTAAGGTATATGACAGTAAAATGTTGAAAATGGGTGGAATTCCCCTGCAAATGATTTTATTTAAGATTAAACAGAAACTTTAGTTGTTACTGTGCAATACTGTGCAAAACAGTCATCAAGTTGCACACATGCCCTAAAATAGCTCTTATTTGCGTTAATCTTCCTGAAAACAATGTATTTCCAACTCCAGTTTGTCCCTATTCAGCCTGAACAGTTTCTGACCCCTCAATCTCACAACTGACAGAAAGAGACGGATGTGTTTTATCTGATGATTTCTCACCAAATCAGAAAGAAGTAGCTTTTCACTTATTAAGTCTCTAGGGGGGTCTGGAAAGAAGATATAGTGACAAATCCGCCAAGTTGGCAACACTGTTGTCGCATCCAAGCAGAGCTATTCATACACATGAGGTGGTGGCGGTACAAACTTAACAGTCCAAAGGCAAGGGCTCTTGACCGACTGAGCTAGTCGGACACAAATGTTCAGTTTCTAGCAAAGGTTTTGTTGGCTCAAGTAATCAAAAAAAAGACACGGAAAACCCTTTAGTGGTCTTTAGTTATTAATGGTAAGCACTGTATGTCCAGCAATATCAGTTTATTATAGCTCTGTTCTATAGATCAATGAGGGCCTGGAGAAAAGGAACTGCTTTAACCTTATGTATATTTTGTAATGTTGTCCCATGAGTCCCATCAATAAATCAATGCATGAACTGTACTTGATTCCATAGATTCTGGTATGGCTGAGGTGATTTATCTATCGGCAATGAACACTCTGCCATATGTTATCAGTGGTGAAAGTTTTTTGGAGTTCTTGCCGTTATCAGAACTTCCTGTTTGTGACGTCCCTGTGAAAAAAAGGACAATTCAAAAATATGGGGGGAGGTATTTGTTGTTCATTGCCAATAGTGGTCTGTGTAAGAGCTGCCATTGGATTGGCCTCATGAAGTGAACAGACTTTGCGTAAATGTGTCTATACTCTATGGTTTTGGGCGTGTGAACCATCAGGAGAGATTTCTCAGTGCGATAATGTACGGGGCAGGTTATTTAATATAACCTTTTGATAGCTCCCGTGCGCTCCGGGGAGCAAAGTGTAACCGGGCGGAGCTCCTGTGTGCTCCCACCCTCTTTCACCACTGTATGTTATCCCCAATTATTATATGGTCACCTAAGATGAATCAAAGTGAGCCAAAACCTGGCTTAAAAAAAAAAAAAAGTTGTTGAAAAAATCCTGTAAGAGCCGAGAAAATCAGGCTTTTAGTGGTTCAATGAAGAACCAGCAAGAAACCATTTCTGGTTCCTCAAAGAACTTTACCAAGTAGGTCTGTATATAATAATAATGTATTATTATATTTCATTTTAATATTTTATACAGTAAGTTTTTGTTTATTTATGTAGGCTATTCATTAATTCATTATATTTACTTACTTAAAGCAAGCACACTACACTGCATCCTACAAAGTATTTAAGCTTTTTTTTGTGCAAAAAATAGACAACTTAAACTGAATCATTGTTTCACATGGGGACTATATGATATAGATATGATAACATATCTATGAAACAAAGCAGGTCGAAAGGGTCTGTGTTGCAATTTGTTTGAGGTCGACCTTGCCTTTAGGCCTACTATAAGTGCCTAAAGCAGGGTTTCCAAGTTCCAACAGGTGGTCCGGGGACCACCAGTGGGCCTTGAGAGGGTTCCAGGTGGTCCCCAGGCTAAATGATGAAAAGTTGTTAACCAGATGTAATTCTTTGAGAGTGTAAACATGGAACCAAATGGACCCGCAAGGGTCCATTTGGTTCATTTTTACAATATTCATTTTTACAATATTCATCATGTGAATTAACCCAAGTCTACACAAGTAAGGAATGTAGAAGATTAATGGTCATTTTGATCTGTAGCCTATGTTTGACTGTTTTGTTTCCTGAAATCGAGCAATGTAGACAAAAGCAACAGAAATCTTTAGTTTTGAGGTCTGTGGGGCTACAAATGTCCCCGAACGTGGTCCGTGGATCAAATGATGAATACATAGTGGGGCCTGGTGTCAAAAAAGTGGAAAACCACTGCCCTAAAGAATAACCTCAAAACTAGAATATCAGGGACTGGCAATTACACACCTCCTCCACCGGGGGGCGAAAGTCATCTATCTAGTAGGACCATAGAGTAGGACTGGTGTGACCAGAAGTTGCGACATTGAGGGGTAAAGAAACTAAGCGCTCGAGCTGCTGTTCATGCTGCCTGAATAGTGAAAGGAATGGAGCTGTAGTTGTAAATACAGTGATTTCAACAAGGGCGACGCAAATAAGACATTATGCGCAACATCTCAAAGGGATTTCCCAAAATCCCTATGAGAAAGAGCTGGGCTGTTGCAATGCATTTTTTTTTTTTTTTGCCTCATTCCGTTCCAGGACTTGTCCCCATTTGTTGCCCGCATCCTCCATAGAAGTCAATGTACAAGAGCCGCCATTAGACCAGACCCATGGAAGTGAACGAAGTTGTCACAACTGTGTCTATACACTTCAAGACCAAGCGTGACTAAACCACTCATTGTACATGCGCGATGCACTGTGACCCTGAATGAGTTGTTTTCGTTGCGGCGGAAAAAAAAAAAATGTCTCGCTACAAAGGAGACAAAACGAGTCAAATGGAGTCTGCACGGCTGTCGATACGTGAACACATGACGTCGGTGGGAGAGGACATACTGTGTGTTTTGGGCAAACAGCGGCAGAGTGCTGGTGAATGTTGTGTGAAGCTTGATGTCAAAATGTTTGTCAGCGAGCGCCTCGCTTTAGCTGCAGAATTCATCTTCAGCCTCTTTCAGAGGGAGATGGAGACACTCGAAACTCTGCTGGAGAAACAGCACAAACTTCTGGACATCGTGTTACAGCCACGCGTCAAACTGCACAAAACAGGTTGGTTCCCCCCTTCCAGACATGTTATGAGATACTTTCTGTCAGTAAATAAAATGGCTGGACTTTGGGATGAGTCGGGATGGTGCCTCATGCATTATGTGCAAATCAGGGGTGGGCAATTATTTTTCCCAAGGGGCCTGATGAGATACATAAAATATTGTGGAGGGCCAAGATGAAAATTTCAAGGTGAAACTAAGAATAAGACCAACCATTTTGACACCAGGGCCCTCTATTTATTCAGCATTTGAGCCTTGGGCCACCATTTGATGACATTTTAGCCCCACTGACCCCAAAACTAAAGATTTCTTTTGCACGTGTCCACAATTCCAGGCTGGATTTGGGAAACCAAACAGGTCAAAATGACCATTAATCTTCTACATTATCTAGTTGTGTAGACTTACACAACATGATGATTATTTTAACTCTTGAGAGTGTAAAAATGAAACCAAATGGACCCGCAAGGGTCCATTTGGTTTCATTTTTATGCTCTCAAAGAGTTACATCTGGTTAACCAACTCTCCATATTTAACTGGAACTCTCTCAAGGACCACTGGTGGTCCCCGGGCCGGTCAGAGTCAGCCAAAGGGCCGCATTTGCCTAGCCCCGATACGTTCCCTCAATACTCTACGCTCACTCTGTAGCTCCGAGATGAGGTCACGAGTCGAGCTTCGAAATCGCCGTTCAGACACGGCGCATGGTTTCCACAATACACGATTCTTACCTGTTTCAGGACATGTAATCCAAACAGTGAAGGACCCTACGCACGTATAACTAGGTTAACATTATGTACGGCCGAGAAAATCCAACCCGAAACTTGAACAGAGCACTTATATCTCTGCTTTTGTCAGACAGTTTTATGTTTTCGTCGCCATGTTGCCGCACATTACTGCCCCTCTGGCCAGATCGTTCCCATATGTTGCATTGCAATCCATGCATAGAATCTGACCAGAGGGGGCAGTAATGTGCGGCAACATGGCGACGAAAACATAAAACTGTCTGACAAAAGCAGAGATATAAGTGCTCTGTTCAAGTTTCGGGTTGGATTTTCTCGGCCGTACATAATGTTAACCAAGTTATACGTGCGTAGGGTCCTTCACTGTTTGGATTACATGTCCTGAAACAGGTAAGAATCGTGTATTGTGGAAACCATGCGCCGTGTCTGAACGGCGATTTCGAAGCTCGACTCGTGACCTCATCTCGGAGCTACAGAGTGAGCGTAGAGTATTGAGGGAACGTATCGGGGCTACATTTGGCCCCCGGGCCACGTAATGCCCAGGCATGGTGCAAATGGTAAATAGATGTGTACACAGGGCCGTTCGGTGACTAATAATGAATGCTGCTGGGGAATGTATTGACGAAAAGTAGCGTCTATGATGGATTTTTATCAAACAAACGCTTGGCAGACAGAAGGTGGATAATTTATAGACCTGCGCAGTGACGTCACCGCCCCTGTTCCAGAAATGGATTCCCCATTCATTTTTCTCATAGACTTTTCGAAAATAATTTATATGAAGACGATTACGCCGCGGACAAAGCCAACTCGAGTCGTGACAAATCATGATGACACACACAAACTTTTGGGACAATCAAATCATTTCTAAGATGAAAAACGAAACAAAAAGTCTTGTATCATGCCGTTTTCTACTTCTTCCTAATTATATATTATATGACGATATTGTGTTTGTTGTCATGATTTGTCACGACCCGAGTTGGCTTTTGCCGCGGCGCAATTGTGTTTTATTAACCATTTTCGAAAAGTCTATGAGGAAAATGAATGAGGAATCCACTAGTGGAACAGGGCTGGCGACGTCACTGCGCAGGTGCAAATTTGCAATGCTGCCGAGTTTAACGTTGCTTAATACAAGTGGATCGCACATGAACATTTTCATTATTAGGAAGTCAATTTCAATGCAAATGGGTTCATTGGCATGAGAAAACATACGTTTACCATTGCCAAAGCATTAACATAACAACAAGAAATACAATAACAAGAAAACTCAATTAAACAGAAACAGGGAAGCAGGATATAACATACGCCTGCATTGCTATTATTTCACAATAACAATAATAGACATGCATCCGTCGCATTGACTTGTGGTTACAAAGAAATGTCGGCACTCTTTTCGTGCTCATTATTCCCTGTGCACTCACCCATTAAATAATTACAAAGACGTGGGGGTGTGATATAGTCCTCCTCCTAGTTTCATATCCACGTGAAAGTTGTGGCACAAAACGCCTATTTAGTCAACACACACGGACACGCACACGGACATCTCTCCCCTTGGGCAAAGGGGCTCATAAGCCTGCGTTATTTTGATAACTTCCTCTGATTGCTGCAAATGTAATCAGGGTAACACAAAAGGTTTAGGGAACACAATTGCCTGGTGAATTGCGATAGGGGCTGGGTAATTAATCACACCACCTGCCAATTGTGTTCCACAAACTTTTTGTGTTACCCTGATGATGTTTGCCGTGATCAGAGGAAGTTATCAAAATGACATGCAGCTGTTATAATGAGCCCAATTTGCCCGAGGGGAAAGATGTCTGTGTGCGTCTGGTGAAAAGTGGAGATATTTGACTAAATAGGTGTTTTGTGTCACATATTGTGAACTATATCGTACCCCACGTCTTTGGAATTCTTTAATGGGTGAGTGCACAGGGAATAATGAGCATGAAAAGAGTGCCCACATTTCTTTTTAACCACAAGTCAATGCAACAGATGCATGGCTATTATTGTGAAATAATAATAATAGAGAAAAGTTGTGACAAAGTTGAGTCAGACACTGACTGCTCGAGCTTCTGTTCCTGTAGCTTGAATAGGGACAAACTGGTGTTGGAAATGCATTGTTTTCAACGGGGACGGCGCAAATAAGACAAACAACTAAACTCTGTGTAATGTTTATACTGTACTATTACTACTACTACTACAAAGACAGCCAACACCCCAACTTTAGTGATTGTAAACCCCTTTTTGTTCGACTGTTTTGTAGTTTTGTGGTGAATAGCTCTTATTTGCGAAGCCCTCATTGAAAATAACATTTTTCGTACTCCAGCTTGTCCCTCTATGAGGCTGCATGAACAGGCACTGGGGTGCTCAGATTTCTGACCCCTCAATATCGCAACATTTCCACCAGTCCAATGGACCAGGTCCGAGCCTTCCGGTATTCAATATAGGACTACCTACTTGAGTAGAACTCTTTTCCTTTCAATTAGCTCAGCAAGATACGTGTTCACCAGTCAGGTCTCTCTTTGATTCTCGCCGTTCAGCCTCAAGCCGGACTTCAAGGTGTTTGCCTTTGCACAGAAGAAGTGTTTTTTTTTTTTTTCTTTCACAACATGGAAAGTTGGGCATAGGTCTTCCCTCTCCTTAGGGTGAGACTCTGCAGCCTGCACTCAGCTCCATTTTCAGCACCATGCTGAAATGTGCCATATCCGTCCATCTTCTGAGGAAACACCATCATTGGCCCCTAAATGTACACTCTCTCTCTCTCTCTCTCTCTCTCTCTCTCTTCTCTCTGTCTCTCTGTCTCTTTCTCTCTCTCTCTCTCTCTCCTCAGATGGTTCCAGTATGACGGGCGAAGCTCAGAAGCATGGCCAAGGCCGTCCCAGAAAGCATCCCGTGCCCTCCCCTGAGCTGCAGCGCGTATTGAATCATAAACATGGCCAACGCAGAAAGCCATTGAGCCATCCAGGTGACAATGGAACACTTTATACTTTACGGTTACAATTATGGCAACATAGTAGCAAGTTGCCCAGCTACAAGAAAGTAGTTCCCAGAATCCCAGCTACAAGAAAGTAGTTCCCGGCCAACCAGCTGTAGAAACAACACACTTGCGACAAGATTCCATAACAACAGCAACAAAGCAAAGTTCTGGGTGGCCGAGTGATGCTAATAAATGTGATGCTGTCAGCAGTGGATTATCAGTGGGGTGGGACAGATTTACATGTGTCACGTGACAGTGACCAGCCCATCATAATCAAGTATTGAGACTATCAGTTTTAGAATGCAGCATTTACTGTGGTGAAATGAATGGAAAATTGCAAACGTTTGTCACTACAACGTTTCACAATGACTTTAGTCACTCTGCTAGTCATGTCCTAAAGGCTTATAGGGCTCTATTTTCGCTCCCGGCCTTATCCCTAACGTTACCCGAAACCCGCAACAAATTGGTATTTTCGTCACCTTTCCTCTTCCCTTAGCCACTATTCTTTATGCCGACACCTTTATTTGTGACTGGAGGTGTGGTCATAGGCGTGTTTGTCGTGCAGTCCCTTAAGTTGCTAATTTCGTCAAATAGATTTGGGAACTTGATAACGCGATTTCAAAGCACCCGCTTTGAAATGAGAAGGCAGAGCCACGTGCCCACGGTGCGGGCATCTGTGTGCCTTGGAGATGTCCACAACTCCACGTGGAAAGGCGCCAGTTCAATTCATCTCCTTATGGATTGCCCTATAACCAGTCGTAGATTGCCTGCTGTCGGTCACTTTCTTGTGTTTAGGTAATGTACAGTATATAATAAAATTAAATACATTAATTAACTTGTGACGCAATGCTGTAAATTGCAAAAAAGTCAGGATTTTTCGGCAAAAACAGACGCCTTTTGATCATTCATTTCTCGGTCGTTTCTGGACCATTTTTTACAATTCAAAATGCAGCGAGACGGGAAAACACGACTCTCTCTGATGCTGTGGAGAATATGTGGGTAGGTCTTCTGTACAAAGCGGAATCAAGCGAAACATAAACGTAACTGTCGGTGATTCGGTGGACCGTTTCCACCGAATCCCCGACAGTTACGTTTCCACCATTTCACAGACCCCACAACAAAAGGTTTATTTGTTTTTTTGCATGTCCACAATTCCAGGCTGGATTTTGGAAAACAACAGTAACATACAGATAGAAATAACCATTAATATAATTATTAATTGTCTAACTATGGAACTGACTTGCCTTTCAAAGTCGAATCGGTTGTCATAAGTAAATCAATTTTTTTTTTTCCTCATTGATGCGAATTTTAAATGAGAGCACGTAGAACGGGCAGCAGCTCTTCAATAAGGTGACCACTTCCATCATTAAGCTCCAGAGTGTGTGCGCATCTGAAAGCCTTCAGTGCTTCCATCGCCACGGTGCTGTGATTAAATTGGGTAGACGAGACGTAAACATCACAGACAGTTCAGTGTTGTATTTGGTTGTGCTGGAAATGTACTGTAATTCTCCAGCTGTTCATTAAAAAAAAATCAATCACCAGTTGGCATTTTCATTATTTGTCTGTTGTGCATAACGGCTGCATCGAAAGCAGTGATTTTCAACCAGTGGTCCTTGAGAGGATTCCAGGTGGTCCCCAGGCTAAATGATGGAAAGTTGCGTAGCCAGATGTAACTTTTGAGAGCGTAAAAATGAAACCAAATGGACTCAAGAGTTAAAATATTCACCATCTGAATTAGCCCAAGTCTACACAACTAGAGAATGTAGAAGATTAATGGCCATTTTGATCTGTATGTCTGCCTGTTTTGTTTTCTCTAAAATCCAGCCTGGGATTGTGGACAAAATATTTAGTTTTTGGGGTCTGTGAGGCTCAGGGATTAAAGTTCTCCATACGGGTTACGGATTTCCGTATTGGGAGGATTCCCCAAGGGACTTCATGAGGTCCATGCAATTTGGAAAAAAATAAAAAAAATCTAAAAGGGGAGGGGTTAATGATGTGACCAAACTCCACCATATACTTGACTTGCAAGTCCAGTGATCTCCAAACTACAATGCATTCATCCCTAGCAAAAAAAAAATATATATATACATTTCCTGCATGCCGTGCTGCCTGAAAGCCATGATAACGGCAGCGAGCAATGATTGGCTCCTGCTAGCTGAGGGACCCAAATAGGAGACAGACCAACCCGGTACTGGAAGTGTGTTGCCAACTAACTTGTCCAACGGGAAACATGGACCGAAATATGAAATATGACTTAGATGAAAATCGCTGGCACTAGCTACGTACCAAAAAAAAAAAAAGAAAAAAAAAAAAAAAAAAATGTGAGCAAACTAACTTGGGTGTGTGTGTGCGCGGCGTGTGCGCTATTGCGCTGAATGGAACAGCTGCCGCAGGCATTGATTGATTGATTTGCAGAATAGGCTACAGTATGGCTATACTATATTTCTCCCATGGCGAAAATATGTCGGGCATAGTACGTTATAGAAAATGTGTACGAAAAATACTTGGCAAGGATTTATGCAATATTAATCACATAGTGTGACAAGGTAGCCTACGTCGTGCACAACGTGACCGTAAAAACGTAATCGTGAACGTAAAAAAAGAAACGTGCAGTTTGCAGCCCCCCGGTCTGAAAATGTCATCAAATGGTGGTCCATAGCTCAAATGCTGAATAAATGGTGGGCCCTGGTATGAATGGTAATAAAAAAGGCTGAAATCCACTGTCTTATTGCAATTTTTCCCCAGACTTACTGCACGCCCTGTGAGTGAAGAGGGTGATTCCACTGAACAGCTGGTGAGGATCGCCAG